>VXAZ01006886.1:1985808-2152604 GCA_013399875.1 Gymnorhina tibicen
GGCGGGCGGGGGGGGGGGGGGGGGGGCTTTTCACTCTTTCCAACTCCCTGACAGGATGCTGTAGCCAGGTGGGGGTTGGTTTCTCTTCTCAAGTAACAAGTGATAGGACAAGGTGAAACACAGCCTCCAGCTGTGTGGGGGAGGTTTAGATTAAATATTGGGGAAAATGTCCTCATTGAAAGGACAGTCAGGCACTGGAAGAGGCTATCCAGGGCCGTGTGGAATCACCATCCCTGGGGGAATTTCAAGACACATGAATGGGGGACTGGGGGAACATGATAGTGGTGGGCTTGGCAGTGCTCAATGATCTTAAGAGGTCTTTTCCAACCTGAATGGTTTTACAGTTCTAAACACTTCTTTTCAGGGAGGAAAGGAGAGAATTTTGGGTTTTGATTAGGGGCAAAAAAAAGCCCCACATGGGTGCCTTTATGCGTGTATGTGTGTATATGTTCTGGTTGGTTTTTAAGCAAGTAGGTTATATCAAAAAATAATTTCTGGATGGGAGGAAATATTCTTAGAATTGTTCTAGAAAAAGTGGTATTTCTTTGATTTTCTATTAGTAGTTTTGCTCAGGAAGCCACTGCTCTCAGTGCTACACAAGTATTCTAGGGCCCATTTTGTGAACAAGTATCTCATTCTCACTGCCATTTTGTGAAAAGGATGTTTCTATTTATTTGAATGAAAAATGCTGCATAATGCACTCCAATAAGTAATCTAAAATAAGTACAGCGATACATTTTAGTTTGCTGAATATCTTACTGCAAACCAAGTTTTAGTGATAACACACATGCCTGTATTACTTTGCTTAGGTTTAAAAATGTAGGTTTATTTACAGTAGAGAAAATAGTTTGTTTGCTTCTTGTGTAATGTACGAGTACAACCTGAAAAGATCTGCTTCCAGTAACAAAAAGGTAAAAGTCTATTAGATGGAGAAACACACTGAGGAATTCACAAACATATAAAAGAACTAAAGGCTGTCAATAAGGTTGTGAATTGCTGTTTTTAAGTTGCCCTAATGTTTGCTGTGATAACAACAATAATAATCAGGAATAACAGAAACTTAAAAATAATTTAAGTCCAGTTTTAAATCTGAAGTTGACTTTTAAATATCTACGTTTAATTTTAAATATTTTTTTTCTGAGCAGAAAGATTTGCTGATATGTGCTGATAACAAGCATCATGAAGAGCCTGCTTCATGTCACTAAAAAAATTAAAACTAGGAAATGATCTTGGATACTAGGATGGTAGGAAATGATGTAACATTTTTCTTCAAGCTATTCAGAAATATTAATTTTGTTTTAAACAGAAATTGTGGACATTTTTACAGCTGTTATTCCTGCAGATAAAATGTACTTATGTGGCCTTGATTCTGCAAATATTCTTCTAAGTTTAATATGTGTGAGAGAACAAAATGAAACAGGATTGGTAACAAAAGAAAACTGCTGTATTGCCAGTCTTAACAACCATGTGACAACATGATTGCTGGCACAACAAATAAAAGCACGAATATCTTTACTTTTAAAATTAATATAGATTTTTCTTTCATTTACTTTCTAGTTATTAAACTACAAGGCCTAGTTGCTGTCAGTATTTCCCTTCAGCTATCAAATGCAGAAACTGGAATTACAAGAACCCCCAAACACACTATGTATTCCCTATATCCCACGCCATTCAGGAGCTGTTAATAACCTAGTACTGAGGGAGGTGGATACCCTCGAGATTGCTCCAAGTACCCTTTGCAACATCAACCACCATCCAGGGTGCTCAGGAAGGTCCTGTTGTGGCAACACTGACTGGGAGAGTGGAGAAGAGGAAGCAGCTCATTTCAAACAGCAAATTACAAAAGCAAAAGTCAAAGATGAAATTGCAAAGAAAACAAAGTACTCAGGAGAATAACCCAGACAAGCCACTAAGCAGCATTCACTTCCATGCCATTTTGTTTCTATGCCTTAGAGCAGCTACCCTAGCAAGTGCTGCAGCATTTGGTAAGCAGAGCAGTTGAAGATGCAAAGGTACTTAAGGAAAGGGGACAAAAAACACACCACACAGACTTATCAAACACATTGTATACGTAGCTCTGCTTTTTCCCTTTTTTTTTTCTTTTTAAACAGTGTTTAAGAAAAATATGCTGTGTTACCATAACAAACTAAAATACTCTCTCAACCTCTTAAGAGTTTAGTTTTTGTTTTCAACTATTTTGGTTCCACGTAGGTTTTATTTTCCCTTGTCTACTTTATAAAACCTTCTCTCAACATTAATGGCTTCAGGAAGAAGAAATAAGAGAGAATTATGAGCACAGAAGAGAGCTCACAGTGTTGTTCCTTTCTCTTGTGCACTACAGGCAGGCAGGGGTACAGAAGAATATAGGGCATAATGTTTTTATAGAATACAGTCAGACAGGAATTCCAGCTGGCATTCACGAAGCAACAGGGAACATTTTCCTCATCTAAAATAATTGTTTAAATCCCAGCCATACATAGCTATGGAATAATGGGGTCACTTATTTTCCACTAGTTCAGTAAGATGCTGCAGCAAGCTAATGATTCCATGAGACAGACGGTTTAAAGCATCGATTTGCTGCAAATTGCTCAATCCATAACTAATGAGCAGCTCTACAGATTTTCAGTGAATCAATCCCATTAGAATTTACAGTTTGCATAAGATCATATTACTCAATCTGTGGACACAGAACGAGCCGGGATTTTTTTTTTTGGTAACCTTCAGCAGCCCCTTCTTGTTTCTGTTTTTTTTTAAACTCATTTTAATTTCTATCAGTAGGTTGGATAAAAATCCCTCTCTTGAGGGTCTGACAGCATGCCTGAAAAAATACACTGTCCACATCTACATAGGCACACATGCATCCCCTGTCAGGTCCTAGATATTCCCTTGTAGAAGACTGTTAACATCCAAAAGGCAGGATGAGATGACAGATGGAATTCAGCCTCTGTCCCCTGTAGCGCTAAAGCCCTGCCCCAGTTTGGAGGAGGATTATGTAAGAATATGAAGTTAGATGGCAACTGGTATTTGGACCCACAGAAGTAATTCTTCATAACAAGCTGAAATCTCTCCTGTGTGAAAAAAGTAGCAAAGGCAAAAACCTCTATGGATCGAGTGACAGGACTTTTGTCACACATCTCCAGGGTAGAAACAGGAAACTCAGAACTACGCTTGCTAACAGATCAAGTTCTGGATTACTTTATCTGCGTGTGCCAGGAGGTTTGTACCACGTTTTCCCCAGGCTCTGTAAGAAAAGGGTCAGTTCTGTCATTATCAATTACTACAACAAGATCATTTTAGGCGAAACAGTTATAGGCAAGCAGAAGTTCAAATCCTGTCAATGAATTCATAGACTGAAAAAACATTGTATTGGTTGTTAGAAAAGAGCTGTGGCTGGAGGGCTGTTAGTACGGGAGTGTTGAATCATCCCACTCCAACTGCTCTTGCCTGGTGGCATTCTGTTTGTCTCCCTTTTGGACAATCACTTCCTCCTCCTCTTCCTCCTCTTCCTCCTCTTCACTGTCATCTGATTCAGCACTGGTTGTGTCTTCCTCTTCATCGTCTATGTCTTCTTCCTCACTTTCCTCTTCTGTCTGGTGTGGCTTTTCATATTTCTACAATACATGTAAAGAAATGAAAGAGAGACAGTAGCAGAAAGGTGCCTTCTTACCAGCCACGGGCTGTCTCAAATGAGCATTCATAAATGCTAACATGCTGGGGAAATCTGCTTTCCATCATTATTAGGCATCAAATCTCATACAAGCTGGTAGCAAACATTCAAAAACTACTGTAAGAAGAATGAAATGTCAATAAGCAATATCTGTTAGCCACACTGCCAAAATTTAAACCTTCAACATCAGGTTCTTTAAACTGCTGATGATTTCCCCTCCCTTTAGTGCATAAGTGCTTACATTAAAGGTTAAAACCAAAGCAATTATATCATCTTGGGTACCTGCAAACAGACATGGAGGAGTGGAAGTGATGCTGTACCTGAGAATTCTTCACTGTCTTCTTTAGTAATTACATATGACAACAAATCTGAAGTTCTCAATTATACCTTACCAAGGTGTGCAGAGCTGAGAACTGGGATGGGGTCCTGAGTGTACACATGTACAACTGCACAACTGCACCCTGAAAGAGGCTCAAACCTGCTGCCAGCCCAGCCAGTGACTCCTGGCAGTGCCAGGGTACAATGCTGTGCCTCAGTTAAGTACCTCCATGGGGTTGACAGTGATGGTGAGAGCAGAATCATCCCAGTCCATCTCGTTTTCCTTGGCCCCCTCGTGCTCCGCGGAGCCGTGCTGCTGGGCCGTGCGGATCCGGTACACGCCCAGCGTTATGACGAACACGAGGATGCTCACACAGATGATGATAACGATCGTGGCCACACTGGGAACAACTGGGACAAAGGGTGGGAAGGGGAATGGAGTTACACTGGTGGAACAAGTCGCCTAAACCCCACTAAATACCTTGTTAGTTTTTAACCCACAGCACCCCCTCCTTGGGACTGAGAATCACACCTGCCATGTGCCTGAGATGACAGAAAGTCCTTGACCAGTGCCCACCCACTTAAGTGGAGCAAACACAAATAGTGTTCACAGATTTCTTATCCTGAGTATGATAAATCCTAACTAAAAAGTGAGCATGCCCACCTTTGCTCTTTGAGCCACTCAACTACAGAAGTGCAGAATCAATTAGTTTAGAACAAATGTTTTTGCAGTAAAATTCTGTTATCTCACCTGCGTGTTGACCCCTTCTGATCACAGCTCAGGCCTTAACCTTCCTCGAGACAAAAGGTACATCTCCAAGTTTATATTTTCAAAGGTCTCAAACACTTGTGATTTGAATCTCAAGCTCCCAGAAATAAAATAATGCATTGCCACCCTATTTGCCTGTGTTACAACCTTCCTGGGAAACTCTTGAGGACTCAAGACATTTTTCCTCACTGTTTGATTGCACTCTGAGACGTCCCTGTCTCCACCTAGTCACAGGCAGAAATCTCTCTGAATTACTACATGGAATCAGCTCCATAATTAGGTTAGTGGCGAAACGCTGCCACTTTCTTTGTACCTTGAGGTACTACAGTTCCAGTACTACTAACTTCCGGGAGCTATAGTATAACCCAGTCCATAATCCATTTTATTACCTTGCCCTGGAAGTCTGAAATCAAAACAATATTTAGGAACAAAAAAACCTAGTTTACAATAGTTTATCCATTAAACATTCAGTTTCATTTTAGTGAACTGTCTGTACAATGTAAAGAAAAACACAGTAATGTTCTAAGCATGTCTGGTCTAAGCTACTTATAACTGGCTACACTTTACATCAGCTTTACTTCTTTACATATGTATCATTCGACTAAAAGGATTTCAGAATCCAACTTTTAAACGCGTATCTTTGCCCTGGATTTAACTTCACTGAAAAGGTTTCAGATTTGGGTATACATTTTAACTCATACAGCCTAAAAATTAAATTAAAATATATCCTAATGGCTACTGCATACCACTAGATGAACCTATCTTATCTCCAGAGAGCCCAGACTGAGGCCTTGACAGCAGCTAACAGAGGCACTGCAGCAATTACACATTTAGAAAATAATACAATTTCTTCCTTTTGTTTAGAAAGGATTGGGTGGAAATTAATATACCACAGAAATACAAATGCACAAGGGCAATATGAGCATAAATATTACCCTTCATACCATTCAATACTTGAAACAAGACATTTTTTAACTGTGGGGGTCAGAGTACAAAACCATTAATGAAGACTTTAAAAAAGGATAGCAGGTTTTAATTACGAAGTACATTCTTGGACAGAATAGAATCCATGTTACCTTCTTTCACACCTGCGCAATGATCTCTGAGAGGTTTTAGAAGCTGAAACAATGGACCTGAGGGCTTTAGTCTGTTGAGCAGGCTGACCCCAAGGGAAACACTGACACACCGGCATCACTGTGAGCAGTCTCTGTGAAGGTGCCACATACCTGAGTTGTGAACTGCACTTACACTCCCCTCAGGGTGCTGAACAGACTGGAGAAACTGGGGTTGGACTATCATGTGATTTACATGGTCCATGAAGTTGGAGTTGGAACTGTGTAGAATATTAACCTGGGACAAGAGAAAAATAAGAGACCAGATACTAAAAAGTGTTTTATACTTTTTATACTCCAGGTCTGCTGGCTGCATATATTACATTGGACTATGAAGTTCATCAGCAGATAGGAACACTATTACATAGATCCTGAAGGCCAAATTAACTGCTTTTTTTATGCCAGTGGAAAATACACCGCTTAATATATTTCTAATTTCTAGTATGAAAAATGCATTCTAACTTTTCTGGCTGTTGACTCTGAAGTGGCACAGAACAGGACTCTTTTGATTTACCTGTCTGGATAAGTAGTGACTTTTTCTTCTCTCTATATTAATCAGCTTTTAGGTGTGGTCTAAACATTATGAAATAACAGTTAATTTTATTAACAATTATTAAGCTGTTCGCAGTTTTTATAAACAATTATTAATTTTGACCATATTGCTAAGTAGGGTCCTGCAATTTCCTGTAGGTGGTACCTGGGCTCTAGGCCTCAGTGCTAGGTCAGAAAACACGGCTCAGTCATTGCTCACCTCCAGGTTGAACTCGTTGCTGGTGTAACGCCCGTTGAGCTCCGAGCACTTGACCCTGAACTTCCTGTCGGAGGTGGCCGAGGTGCCCCAGTTGCGGTAGCGGAGCTGCCGCAGCACCTGCTCGTAGCTGAACATGCTGTCCACACCTGCGGGGTGGGAGGGCAGGCACAGCTCAGGGACAGGCAAGGGAACGCTGCTCGGAGCAATACAGAACAAATCAAATGCTCACAGAAAACACGGAACTTGGCAGAACGGTCTGCAAATGACAGGGCATTGAATATGCCTTGGTATTCGCTCATGTCAGAACAGCTTTCAGCATGAATGTAGGTCCCTAATGGAGAGGGATAAATACAACAACAAAGGTGCAGAATAAATTACTTAGTGATCACAAAAAGATGGCCAGTGTACCAGCATTGTACAGGAACACTGAGGAATCCCCTCACTCCCACATTCCACTGTGGTGGTGCACAAGAACCCCACATTTAAAGAAAGCAGGGATGCCATTTTCCTTCCGTGGAGAGCAGCAGGAGGGGTGCTAAGAATCCAAAGGGTAAACACAGCACATCCAGAGACCAAGAAGCAACTGTGTTTTTTAAGATACAATCACTCTTGGGATATTTTTATGGCTAGTAAACCACTGTTTAATTTCTTACATATTAGAGATTTCATTCCAATATATAATTAGTGTGACAAAATAAGGGAAAACAAATTACCGTAGAATTACCATGAACTTACCATAGATTGAATATCCTGCAGTGGAATTTGTGGCATCTAGATGTTTTCCTTGAAGCTCCCCATGATCTAGTTCTAAACACTCTTGTTCAGGGTCTAGTTCTGCACCAATGACCAAAACATCACAGAAATCCAAGTTGTGGAGCATTTCTTCTACTACCACTTGCTTATTGGCTGTGAACCCATGGCACAGACCATGAAAAAAAAAGGAGGAAATGAAGATAAATGATCACAGAACAGCTCAGTCATTTTATGTGCTTTGCATCAGGGCTTTCAATTTTTGCCAAGATGGCTGAACTGTTTTTGCTGATATTAAATCCAGCACACTTGAAGCAAATCAAGAGAAGTGTCCTGTCTGTTCAGGTGCCGCGATGATGAAGGCCTACAAACACCCAGTGAGATAGATAGAAAATATATTGCTCTGTAATAAAAGGCATCCAAGAATATTACTGGAAGTAGAAAACTGAAATTTGATCTTGGAAATAAATTCATGTAAAAAATTCCAGGTTTCAATGCTGTATCGATACCAGGTTTCTCAGGGAAAACCAAACTGGAAAAATACACATGCAATTTATCTGTTCTTGAATGAGTCTCTCAGTTACTCTATGCCCCATAAGCAATTTGCATTACAAAGACCTGGCCATCTATCCAAGAGCAAGGCATTATCATAAATAGCAAGATCCTTTGCTGTATGACTTAAAGAAATTAAGTTATAAACTGACTGTCCTTCAATATGGACAAGTAAAAAAATAATTCTGTCACTGGAAAAATAGTAGCATATCAAATTAATATTTAAACTCTCTGATCAACTTAGCACAGAGTGTGTGGCAAAACTGCTTAAGCAGCTCCCTGAGGGCACAGACACTGCAAGCCTGGAACTTCCTGCCCATTTTGCGAATTTGATGTTAGAGGGTGTATTGGGAAGGAGGGCACAGACAGGAAAGCCTTATGCCCTAGATTCCCAACTCCTGGTGCAGTGAATTTGGGCACCTAAACTCTAGGTACAGCTGTAACCTATCCAAAAATGCAGACCAAGTCAAATTTGTAGGCTTCAGGGAATCCACGCCCCTAAACTTCCACATCATTACCCATTTTCTGTTCCCTACATCTAGCTGCAGCTTATTCTAGCCCAACAAACAGTGTTTAGAATGATTCCTCAAATTACTAGACATTTCATCTGCCTTGCATACAAACATCCAAAAGGAATAATCCTTTACAGAAAATGATTTTAAACTTGATTTATACTTTTGAACATTCATCTAGTGTTGAATAATAACACACACATTGCTCAGCATTAGAATAAACTCATCATTAAAAAGAAATATTTGAAAAGGATTATATATACATTTTATAGGTGGGAAATTGAGGCACGAGATTACTTTCTCAAGTATCACTCACAAGCTAGTATCAGAGCTGGAAACATAAGAGCAGACCAAAACTTCAACTTTTGTTCAATTACTGCTTTTCACTTTATCAGCACAATTAACAAAATTCTGTTACAAGTTGAGACATTCTAATGAAAATACCCTACGTAACAGAATGTGAAAGGAAGAGTAGGAGGGAATTATTCTGAAGTATACTAAATGGGAACTACATGGAAAATCTGCTTTTTTTGAAGCACGTTCTGACCTGCCACCATTTAACACAGTTTTCAATGTGTTGAATTGAATTCTTCAGTACAGCATTACTGTGGCCTAATTAATCTGGGTGAACTGACTTCCTTTGAATTAGTTGTTTGCACCATCCTTTAAAAAACACGAGGAGACATTAAAAAATGAGCAATAATATTTAAAAGAAAGACACAAACCTCTGTCATGTTCTCTTAAGTCCACTGGATGCTCCATTTTAGTGACCGTGCTGACAATCCTGATGTCAGGTAACAAAATAACACCTCTTTCACTTTCAAACTGTGCAGCTGGTCTAGCAAAGTGGTCCATCCCAGTTATTGTAATCTTGGGCTCATTGGCCTGAAACACCATTACATAGGCATCTATATCTGGGATACTAATGCAGACATCTTCACCAAAACATCTGAAAAAATATATTAGTCATTAACTGCATGTAACACATTGCACATCAGAGGTATGTGGCACTTGCACTGCCCCAAACCCAGCTCACGGCTCTCAGATGAGTCTAGTTCATCCTTGGACACTGCCACACACAGGACATATTCCTGTACCACTGTGTACACAGGCCAGCTCTGTCCCTCTCATCCCTTCCCACCTTCACAGCTAGCTACTCACACTGAGGGACAAGCTCAGTCTTTCCTAAAGTCACTACCAGAATATTTTAATGTTTAACTGATATTTAACAGAGCAGTAAATGGTTAAAAAAGTTAACTAGACAACAACTAACTTTAGTAAACCTAATATTAAATTCAGAAAGTGATAGCTAATGAATACAACACAGTTACCTTGTCATGTGTGATTAAAAGGCCTAATTACCCATTTAAATTGGTCCCATCATGAACTCTTTTTGGCACCCTCCAGTATTTGCAGGGGACAAAAGGTGCCTGTACTTCCACTTTCATCTGAATCAGCACTGTGCTTTGGAAGTGAATCTCCTGACAAACTCTAACTCATTTCATCCTGGCACAGGACCTGGGCCAGCCCTGGAGCGTGCAAACTGGACTGCTTCCAGTGAGACTGCATCGGGAGCCGCTCTCCAGGCAGGGAGGTCAGCCCACAGCACTGCCCTGACCCCAGCACTTCGGAAGAACTGTGCCCACAGCAGGTGAGAGTCGGCAGAACTGGCGTTTCTTTTCCCTCTAAAGCCCTGCTTTCCCTGCTCGTACAGAGCCGTGTCCCGCGGGAGCCCAGGAGAGGCTGTGGCTGTGGCCAGCTGTGAACATCACTGTGCAGCTTCTGTCACTGCTGCTGCACAGAAAGGGAAGGACACAGGCTCCTGTTTTACACCCTCCACCAGTGCTTCGGTGACAGCACAGACATATGAGGGGACAGACATGCAGGCTCTTTCAAGCACACCTAAAAACACTGCTCTTGCAGATATGTCCTCTGTTAGATGGAACAGGCCTGCACTAAAAAGTCACGGCTCTGGCTATCCTCAGAAGGAACTATAAATGTTTAAAATTAAAAGTAATTAAGATTGCAGTAAATGCACTGTTCAGTCCAGACTGTATGCCCCAAACTATAAAGAGAACACAAGTACATCACATTAACACAAAAGGTTTCTTAAGAAGATAATATCAAAAGAAAACCACCATGTAGATTGGCATAAAAGTAAATTAAATTAATCCTTTAAGTTCAATAACAAAGCAGTATGATTTATCAATTTAATTTAGCCAAAATTATTCTTTTTACATGGCCAAAGAAAAACGTAATTCATTAAAAATGTTCCTAATCTGTTCAATTCAGCTGAAGTATAACTTACTGGACTTTAGATGAGACTTTGAGACGTCGTACGCCTGCAGTAGGAAACTGTCTGGAATTGATGTATGAGACCTTTCGGAGGGCTTGATTTATATTCTCAATGTCATCTCCTTCCATGACAAGGACTGACTGGGAAGGGTTGAAGTGATACTAGGAAAAATGCAAGTAATTAGTATTTAAGGGACCAGGTACAGAGTACAAAATAATAGATTTTTTAAGGAATGTTGCACAGACATAAGTTAAAAATTTAAGGATTTAAGAAAAAAAATCTTAGTAGCCATCATTTGCTGAATCCACATGTTGTTCTCTAACACATGTACTTATATCAGTCACCTAAATAACTACTGTTATAATTAATTTTGTAGCAAATTAATCCCAATTGGCTGTTCTTTGCCCAGCCTTATCAACCTTGCTGATACTATTTCTGCAGCGATTTCCAATGCTATTTATTTTTGAACTCTGTAGAGCTCAAAACCTTAACTTACCACCATGATTATCATTCCTATGTAATCTTTTTTGGTTAAACACATTCCTCATATAAAAGCATTGCCTTGAGCCAGCCCAGCATGCAGAAGCATATTTTGCCTGCTTTCTGTGTGGTTTTATCCTGGGCTACCTTTCTGAGATCTATTTCAACATGAACAAACAAAACAATTACAACATTTGCCTCCTACATCTTCATTAACGTCAGACACACTAAAGGGGGCTCTCCATCCTGTCTCATGATCAATAAGGGTGTCACGCTTTAAGATGGAGCTGCTCCTTGCACAAAGCTGCTCACTTGGGCCAGCAAATGCTGCAAAGTCAATGCCTGCTCCTGTAGCCCCGAGCCTTCTCTACTCCATTGCACGGAACACAAATCAGTCTTGCTGACCAAGAAACTTTGTCACTGTTGTGACATAACCAATGACTGATTTTTACCTTCATCGTAATTAATCCTAATTCCATGTTTTGTCTGTTAATTGGTTCAGTAAACCATCTGCATTGCAGAGGGAACCAGCGTAACCCCCTTGATGTTGTACCCTGCTGTTGTCAGCACAGAACACAAATGCACCTCTCTCTCCCCATGCAGTCCCTCCCCAAAGCTGGGCATTATTATGTGAAGATGTTCTGTTAAATACAGACAATGGCTGTCTACACTTCCTTACAGCCAGGAAGGTTGAAAAGCAAAACACATCAAACAGACTGTGAAGAACAGGAGGAAGCACAGGGTTCTCTGTCAAACACAACATGGAGGACTGGGTTTAAAGCTTGTGCGGGAAGGTCATAACACACTGAAGGGTGTTTTTTAACAAAGAGGAGGACTAACATGACTCCCAACCTGCATCCACTTTCTTTTTCCTGTCTTTAAGCTAGCAGCAGTAGAGAATAAAATTAGCAAAAGGAGACTCTAGCTAGCCAGTTAATAGCTCAGCTGCCAAAACAGCTGGAATGCTGCCAAAGGGACCAGAGAAAGCCCCAGACTGAGCCATTTTTGTCTTTCTCATTAAAAAAAGCTAAAAATAGCAACAGTTTAGACAGTGTCTCAGAGAGCTGTTACAGATCTCTGAAAATTAGGCTGCAGCCCAAAAACGTCCAACACTATCGTGTCAGAAACTGCTGCTGCACCGCTCCTTCTTAGGTGCTTAAAGGGTGAATCTCCTTGGTCCAAAGTGCCCAGAAACACCTTCCAGCATCAGTTTGCCAACACTGAATCTGCAAAGCACCGCATAAACAGCCCCACAGAACCCATCACCTGTGCAGCTGCCACATGTGCCTGTCTGGGATCAGGTGTGTTTGTTTCTGACACCACACCACCTTTCTCTCTCATTTTCTGTTCAAGGTCAGGCAACTGTTCTGCTTTCAGCTGAGCTTCCTTCTGTCAGCCCCCCAAAGAAACCCTTCCACAATCTCTCTCTGGCTGCTCCTTTCATTTTTGCCCCCTTCTGTTGTGCTCACTGTTGGCTTGCTGAGGCAGTAAAAGCAACATCAGTAACTTAAAGAAACCCACTATGCCTCATCTGTATTTCAGAAAATGGAGATGTTTTGAAGGTTTGCAAAAGCACAAAAAAGCAGAAAACAATCCCTTGCCTTCCGTTTTCCCTCTGCACTGCCAGTACAGTAAGGAAGCCAGTCACACACGCTGGAGCAGCAGTGGGTGGTAGAACAGGGATCTTCCCAAGCCCACGAGACTGGGGTGACTCAAACATTGTCAGGTTTCAGAGGGCAACAATAGGGGAGGAATCTTCTAAGCACCATGGACCAAGTGTACAGTGCTTTAATTCATGGAAAATCCCAGCAAAGAATTTACTATTAGGCATACACACGTGGGTTCCAGAAATCCCCACCTGCTCCTTGGAGGCACTGCCTTTTGAAAACAGCTTTTACCTACCCCTGTGACATGCTGCTGTGAGAAGCAGCCACGTGAGATTCTTAATGATGTCATTGGTACAATGATGAAAGAATTCTTTGGGGTCTTTCCTCATATATAGCAGTTAGAGCTAGCAAAATTCCTCCTTACCTTTGCACTTCCGATTTTCATTTTTACTCTTTTTTTCAGAAAATGTGTCAGTTATACTACACCACTGCAACCTATCATCACCTGGACAGGCATTCGGGCACATTTCAGGTCAGTCTGTACAATGGAAAGGTTAGCTAATAAAATGCAGTCCACGGCATTCCCACTGCACGTGCCAGGTGAAGTCTTAGAGCACCTCCTCCTGCCCCCTGAAAACCCCACACTAACACACCCCTGTGCAGTTTCTCAGGATGCACTGTCTGCACCCAAAGGAACTTCCTGGGTTGGAAGTGAAGCTCAGCTCCTTTGGAAGTGGTATTTGTGTGCTAGGAAACAGCTTCACAAGTACATTTACATTAAGCACAAGAACACTGTCACCAAATAATGGTGTCAGTAAAGGAAAACTGACAATGCAGCTCATGTGAGAACTGGAATAGCCAAGATCCTACATATGTATCCAAAGAACAGAATTTCAGATTTATCTGAATGAATGCAAAGCCATCTGGCCACTAGGTCAACTGAAACAGGATTTCCCTGTCTGTTTTTCTCCAGTCTTAGAAAAAACTCTACATTACCAGCAGTCGTATGCATAACAAAGATAGATAATGACTATCTAAATCATAGATAGTCATTATATTCAAATCTAAAAATTTAATTTCTTGACTTTAAGGGTTTTTATTGTTCAATTTTCATGTACCATAAAGTTTTCCTCTTTGAACACACTGAATTTTAGAATGCTATTGCATTAGGACTTAAGTATTCCACTGCTTTAAAACTAGTTGAGATCAAAATTCAATAAATCTTTGGAATCACGTCTGTTTCTGTAGAAGTAACAAAATAAACATGAAAACATAACCTGGCAATTCATACAGACTCAAATATCAGCAGTGCCTTACTTTCTGATCATCTAGCTCTGCAATAATGGAAACATTTTTCTTTGCAGTGTCACAGCTCTTCTACCGTTCTTTTTTTCTTTGCATGATTTTATGGGAAATTACATTGCTTCTGGGAGTACATTTGTACTGTGTGTACTCTACCTTGGGCTCTCCACTTCATAAATCAGATCTAAATTTTTATCAAAGATGATGTCAGTTCATCCCTCACCTTTATTCCTTGGCCAAGACTCTCAAGAGAATTAATATCGAGACCTTCCTTGCAGGCCTGCAAACAGGAAATCACTTTCTGACTCTCAATTTTCCCTGGCCGGATTGTCAGACTGGCCAGGCTGCCATGGAAATACTGAGCAAATCTGGGCTTGGTGACTTCACCTCCTGCAAGAAAGAGAATGCAAAATGGTTATTGGTACCAACACACAAACCACACATCTAATATATCACTTTATGTTTTAACCCATTTAAAGACTTTCTATCCATCTTAGCCAAGTGTATTTGAGATCCCATTTACTGTGGTACAGTGGAATGTCTTTGTGTTGTTGGGTGGTACCTGGTAGCAGGCTGTCTTTAAGATTCTTGTTTTTCCAGCATTGTATTCAGGTGTTTATAAAGCTGTGATAGCAAACCCAGAGATGAAACATGGCTTCCCAAATGTATAAAAGGAAGCATGTGATTTTTAAAAATTAACTTATTTAAGTACTCAAACGCCAATTTAATAAATGTTTAAGTCCAATATTTATTTATAGAGAAGCTGTATTTGCAAGTGTTCTATGACAAGATCAGCTACCTCTGCCTTGCTCCCCCAAAGAACACAGTACCAGATGAGCTGAGAGTCGTGGCTGCGTGCACACAAACTGCCACGCTCCCTGTGAAGAGCCGTGTCTGAGGACATGCTGTGAATTCCAGCAGTGAACAGGGACCTCTGCACAGCCCTACCCTGAAAGGCTGCGAGTGCTGTCGCTGGCCCAGAGAGGATCATTTGGTGCCAGGGCTGGTCCTGACACTCTGTGTTGCACCTCTAGACACGCTCGGTTCGGTTTCACTCCGGGCAGCAACCAAGAAGACTGATCTTTAGGAGCTGTCAATAAAGCGTGATTACAGACTGCCTGCTCCAGTGATCATGACATCTCAATTACTCTTGGGACAGTTAGTGATTTACTCATCCTCCTTTAGGAGAATTTTTAGAGCTTGTCTTTCCTGCAAGTGTTATCTCTTGCAGTGCATGTGAATTACTGCCTACCTCGAGCCTGGGAGGACTAAGGGAGCCACACAGCAGTGAGCCATGCAGACTAATTGGATTAGCAGTTGATAAGCTGTTGATAAGGTGTTGTAATTGGTAGATAACTCATCTCTACAGTGTTTGTAGCTTTAGTGTCAAACAACTTGTTTTTGCCAGGCAAGATAGCTCAAGCTTGAACTTTAACTTGAAGATCTGTGTGTGGATTGGAGCTGCATAGGGATGAAGTGGCAATTTTTTTTTAGGCTGCTGTTGTTACCTAAAAGCCTGAAAACCCTCACTTCCAGTCTCTGCAGGATGATCATTATGAAGAAGACTCGAGCTATTTTATATAGTGAAGAAAATACACACTGGTGTACTGACAGAAAAGAGGTGTCCAAGCAGGCTCTTTCTTCAGAGAAGTAGGCAGGTTTTGTTCTTTTTTTCTTAACATTTCAGCATAAACTGCCTCTCTTTTTCTTACCCCTAAGGAGGGTTCCCAAGGGGAGATTATTCTTCTCCACTCTCATTCATTTGTCCATTACACAGAAAATTTCCTCTGGGCAGAATTTTGTTGAGATTTCATAGAAACTTTCACATATACAACAGCTAAAGTTCAGCCTTTCTGATACTTAACCAAGACAATTATTTGGTAATTATTTGGTAAATTGATAGTGCATTATGAGGATGTTGGCTTTTCAGCCAAAATGCTGTTCTATTTATCTGCTTACACTGTCTTTAAAAGTACATATTGCCACTAATACAGCAGTAACATATCTGTCAGAGATACAGGACAGAAAAAGGTAAGCCAAACTGAAAAATTCCAAACATCTCCTTAAAAAGGAGACAAAGAGAGAAAACCAATTAAGAGCTTACAGAAGGAGAACGAATCACATTTTGTTTGAAGCTTCACATTCTCACATCACTGCAGAATTGTGAAGACAGCAAGTTCCAAGGCTAAAATACCAACACTAATCCTGGAGCTTTGAAATTTATAAACCTATAGTGAGTCTGCCAGTAGATCTTAATAGTTCTGAGGAGATGCAAAATAAGAAGCAGGTTCAGATCAGTGAATGTATTTAAATGTGAAGTACACTCATTAAAATGTATATAAAAGACCAGACAAGAAGCCAGAATAAAGAACTCAGTGCTGTGGCTTTGCCTGACAGAAACAAGCAGGATAAACCAAAGCATCCATGAACAGATACTGGTTGTTCTTCCACTTTGGACTAGTTCTTCTCTGGTATTCTTCACAAAGCACTTACAATTTCTAGGTCATTAGCAGTGATACAGTAATGGCCCACAAATCATTAAATACTCAGGGTATTCACTGTGCCCTAGCCACACTTTTAAAGAATGCTGGTGCACAAGGAGGTACTACCATCTTGGAGATGTGTAATTCTTGTTTAAAGTCATCTGTCCAGCCACCAACATGAGAGCATGGAAGAGAATATGAGTGTTTCCAGGAATAAGCTTTTAAAATACTCTGAAAATACAGGCATTGTATTTAAAGAACAAGGCTTACACACCCTGTTCACAGGAATAAGGATGGGGTTTGTGCAGGTGCATAGATCCAGACTGGACTGTCAAGGAGGTGATATAATCTTTGTTTGGGAGAGGCTATCAACTGTTATTTAAACAAAAAAACCCAAGTATTTCAAGAAAAAGTGAGTGAAAAATAGCTGGGAGTAGCCAAGGTCATACTGTGTGAGTAAGAGAAAATCTGCAGAACCAGGGCCTTGGTGATGACAGGGTGATCCAGGCTGGGACAATGCACGTGAACAACTGGGAGCAGAGCCTGCAGGGACACTGAGGAATGAAGCAGTCTGTCCCCAGCCTTAAGACAAGAGCTGCACTTAATCTATTCTTGAGAATATTGCCTGAGCTTTCTAAACTCTTCTGAAGACAGAGGCTCCCCAAGCAATCCACTCCATCGACCACTGACCCTTGAGGTGGATGTTTATTCCCAACAGGGAATGTGAGCTGTCAAAATACAGCTGCATCGTTTTCCTTCACCAGGCTAAACAAGGACTTCTCTTTACATCTCCCACCTAACACTGTACACTATGAACATCCCTCTTGCTCTTCCTGGAACTTACCTTGCTGAAGTACTAACCCTAATGTAGTGTTCTTGTCACTGTTTGTGTAAAACAGGATGTGCCTGTTCATCCAGAGCAGTGAGAACACCACCATTTAATCACATGGAAAACAAGAACACCTAAAGAGAGAATACTATCTTATACCAGATTGCTAAATAAGCCTTCCATAAGCACCTTTTACCAGTGTTAAAGACAAAATTATATACCTGCCAATTCTGAACTTGAAGGTGAACAGAAGTCATTATATCTGACTGTTCTTAGAGCTGCCTGTAATTGCAGCATGCTGACATTTTGATATTCTTCTGTCTCAGCATTTCAGAATCTTCTCAGCTCAGTGGGGTATGTTAGCTGCTGATGTTCCCATCTCCAGTAATTATTAGATTGCAAATGGACAAAATCAAATGCAATAAAACTGGGAAGCAAAAACCAAGACTCTCACTAAAATTAAAGGAATGGCCTAAAGCCAGTTTCCTACAATCCTGCTTTCTAGCTTGGTTAAAATGTTTTATTCATACTTGGTTCTACTGTATTAGTGTGTTTGAAAGCTGTCTTTCCTTCTGCTTCTGCAATCTGATATTCTTTGAGTATTTGACTTCAGCTTCTCAGTGGGTGGAAATTTAGCCCAGGATGGCCAGTCTCCAAATCCTAGTCACTCTAAAATTCTGAGCTCCCAAGACTAGATGAGTATAAATATATTTAATCCAGCATGAACATGATAATTCTGTTGCATGTTTAAGCACAGTGGATAACTGTACCTAATGCTGATAGTAACATTTTACAGATTATCCGAATTCTTCTAAATACTGATTTTTCAAATAGAGATTCTTTGACCCCGATTTGCATGATTCATTTCATGCTCCCCGTGTAGCTGATAGGCAGCTCAGAGTCAGTGGCTTCGCTGGGCAGGAGGATGCTCAGTTCCACTGCCTGGATTTGGCTCAGCACTGATGTTACCACCTGCTAAGAAACAACTGAGAAAAGACACGAGCTGCTCCCAACAGCCATTACTGCTTTAAGGCACTTTGAGTTCTTGGTTTTGACACCAAACTGAGCCTAAGCAACAACATTTCGGGGATAATAAGAAGACCTAAATAGATTACACAGAGAACAAAGCAGAGCTCCAGTGACGATGGTCTTGAGGTAATCCAAGCATACGAAAATTTGTAATGGCTTTGTAGCAGAGCATCTCCAGTTTCTCTCCAGAGCTCAGCACATCCAGTTAACCTAGACTGCCTCAGCAAGGTTCATAGGACTTCTTTGCTGTCATGGTCTTTTTGCCCTTTCCTATGAGTGAAACACTGCTCAGATACAGCTCATCTCCATGAAGATGTTGGCAAATTCTGAGAGAATGAGAAAACCTGCTCCTCAACTGTGCTGTATCTTGTGTTTCACTCACCACTATGTTTATTGATTGCTATGGATTAATATGCTGTGAGTGCTAATTCTTGGGGGACAGTTAAGTACTTAAGGCTGATGAATGATAAGGCCAAGAGAGGAAAACAGAACCTTCCCTGCTGTCAGGGAATTAAGTTAATTCTGTAACTACACTGTAGTTTAGCCACCAGCTATTCTTACTACAATTCCTTCCATGAAAAATTTTTGAATTTTTCTGAATACTGAATTTTTTCCTCTTCCTTAAATGTAAATGTTGTGGTTGCCGTCACAGTTGTGAGGGAACACAGGCCACAGGGTTGTTCAGACCTTGGTGATAAAACTGTGCTTTGCTTTTCACACCTGACCCAGCACGCACCATCACTCCCAAAGTCTGGCAGGTATAGGAGGATGGATGGTGGCTTTTGGCATTAATTCAACGCTTGTAAAGGGAAGATGGTGTCAACAGACTGTGGAGGCATCCAGAGGAACCATGACATTCATAATTATTCACTATAATGCTGTTCACTCCTTAGTCATTGTCAAAGTAGCATGCATCACATCTTTCACTTGCTAAAATAGTAACTGTTTTCTGGACTGATATTTTTCTCTGCTGGTTCTGATCTCTTTTGCTGCTGGAATTATCTAGATAACTAGAACTATCAGGGTATGCTGAAGGGTAGTGTCTCATGGTATTAGCTGCAGCCTAGAGGCACCTCCTACACTGGGGCCAGGGTGTTCCTCTCCCACAAAAACCCTACTAGCCTCTGGCCCCTTGTGAGTGTTAATTCCCTCCTGTGCTATTCACAGCTGGTGGCTGAGCTCACAGCGAGCCCACCAGGAGCACAGCCAGGGAAGGGCTCAGCCAGCAGGACATGCAGGAGGCTGCAACCACAGACCCCTCAGCGGGGAGCGATCAGACTGCCCATGAAAGCAAGACTTTCCAATCTCAGTGTTTGGCACAGACCTAAATAGTCACAGGCACAGTTACAGCTGCTGCCTGAAATTTCAAACACACCAGATCAAATGGAGAAGAGCAACCTACTTAATTTTAGCTGAGTATGTTGCAGATGTCTGTCTGTCTTGGGGGCAGCTCAGTGGGGATGACTCCCTGTACACATGGAGAAAAACAAATGCTTTGTTATAAACAGCTGAAGACTGCCAGATGAACAATTCAGGGGAGTTAAGAACTGTTACCTGGCAATCACCTCTGGTTGCAGCCATGAAGAGGTTCTGCTAGATATAACATGTTATATCTGTTAGATATAACATTGGAGAGTCCAGGGGAAACTGAAGAGTCTCAGGGTCTGGACTTCATGGAGTTAAAAACGCATTCATTAAAGAAGCAGAGCCTGTTTCCATGACACTTTTGTTTTGTTTTTCGTTTCGCATCGAGTTGATACAAAGTGTGACAGAATTTGATTAGCATTGAATTTTACAGTTGTTGGTTTGACTACACAGATGTAAAGTGCCATTTGCATTCCTTACCAGTCTCCAAAGAACAATCAGGCACATCAAAACAAGTGACTTTATTGAGCTCACAGATTTTGCAGGCTTTTTGCCCTATCCTAATAATGAGCAAGTAATTATCAAGGCAGTCAAAGCACAATGAGGTTTTCATGGGAAATGGTGAAATCAAGAGAATTTCAAACTGAGATTCAATTCTTTTAAGATATTCTAGACTCTGGTTATACTAAGCCAGATAATTATAGAAAAATTGATTATTCAGGGTCCCAGCATAAAGACTCAATGAATCTGGGAGGAGACACAAGACATTCTGGCTCTGAAGTCCTCAGGTCCAAGCCTCCAAATTTATCCCATCTTTTTATTATAGCAGTTTAGGGAGCTGGGATTAATTCCCTGACAAGTAGATTGGCTGTTAAACAGGATGAAACTTAACATAGATTTCAGGAGTAGCCCCAATTAGTGACTTGACATTTTATACTCCCAGAGCTTCTCAGCACAGAAAAGTTTTAGTGGGGTTTTTTTATATCATTCAGATAAAAATTAATCAGAAATTGGTCATCAAACATGGCCCATGTTAAGTCTGCCCCTGCTCTGGGTAGATATCATAACCCAACAACCTCACTCAGACAGCTTTAGGCTATAAAGCTTTATCTGAAGTGTGACAAGTTCAGAGAACACTAAAGGCTCCCTGCTCTTATGTGTCCAAATGCCAACTGATCTCTGTGCAATACATCTTAAACCAAAAGTGGGTATAACTTTTAAAATTATTGAAGATAATTTTTCTCAGGATAATAAAAACACTCTACAATTTTTCACAATTAAGCCAATACATAAATGTTGCTAAAAAAACCCTATATCCCTATTCTCCAAAAAATATTTTTGTGCTGGTGCATAGTGCTCCCTGCAGAAATTCAATTAAAAATGGGACATATATCTAGGCTGAATGGGTGACAGATTTGAATGCAAATTCAGCTCCTCAAGAAAACACCCTCCTAAACTAAACCTTCCACACGTGTTTGTATTTCTACTACAGCTGAAATTCAGCAAAGATCTGTGAAGTGCACTGAAATCTGCCCCATCTTTCTCCTGATGAGAAGGACAATGTAGCAAGAGCACTGCTGTACCCATGGAGGCATCAGGACAGATATTCGGCATCACATTGTGCTGAAATTGCCCTTAATGCCCACTTGCATTAAGGTGTGCTGGTACCACTCCTCCGAGGTCTCAGGTTGGTGCAAGCTATGTCAGCCCCCTTAGCATGATCCAGCGGTGTTGGATGCGCAGTAGGGGCAATCTTTATCTGTTGGATACCTTAATTTCTGGAGGAAGGCCAAGGCTGAGTGATACAGGCTGCTGCTACACTGTCCTCACTGTCTCTCCTTTTTCTGACCCCTCTCCAACTTTTAACTCCTATGGTTCCTCTTGCCTTGAACCATCAGTCAGTTCTCTGACTGCACTGGGTGATTTCTGAGTCAGCAGAGGGCTGGTATGTGAGCACAATAAGGCTGTTCCACAGAAGGACTTTATAGAAAATCTGATCTCTCCAGCATAGGTTAAGGAAAGAGGAACATGACAGGAGAATACAAAAGAAAAACAAAATAGAGAACAGCAATTCCTTCGAAAACAGCATCTACAACAGCCTTCTGCTGTATCCATGATAATAAAGTTGCTGTTGCCAGGCTTCTCCTAAAGACCCTCTCTGTGCAGTGTCCAGCACAAGTGCACTGTGAAGCTCCAGCACTGCTGAAGGGGTGGCACTATTAGAAACAGTGACTTACAGTCGTGGTAAGCTACAGCATAACCTTGTGACAAGTCATTAACTTGTGTCATTGCTTTCCTGACAGTGCTTTAGGAGCGAGACACAAACTCCTTCCCTCCCAAAATGCCTTGTATGAACTCAAGACCTTATCTTTCAGAGAAACCATGAGGAAGTCTGTCTTCTGCCTCTGGTACAAAAAATTATTAGACTACCAAATCACGTAACTTGCTCCCTTCCTCTGTCTGCTTTTGCCACTGAATGTCTAGCAATAAAGGGATCAGAGTGGGAACCTATAAACCTTGGTTTAATGGAAGAAGTTTCTCACTCTGTAAAAGGGTCCATTTGCTATGTCCTCAGATAAACCGAATCAGAAATAATGAACTCAGAGGATAACTTCCTGGGGTAAGCTCTTGTAAAGTGCGCTCCAGGACAAGCTAACGATTTGTTTGCATTGCTCAGGAGAAGGAAAGAGGACTTTAAAACCTAAAAGGGAGAATAAGAACGTAAGATCATGAAGTCTGATTCTATTCTAGCTGTGATGCAGATTTTTTTTATGTGACCCAAGGAAAAATCGTCTACCCTCTGGATACTGTTTATCCGCACAGATTACGGGTGACTCTCCTGCCTTGCTGCACAATTGTGTGACCTCTTTATTATTTGAAAAGATCTTGAGACTCTTAAGGTAAAAGGGCAAATCTAAAAGTATTTTTATGCTAAAGAAGAAAAAGAGCAGTAATGAGAACCAAAGCTGAGCCTTGGGGAGTTCTCTCCTATCCCAGTGGACCATGTCTGCTTTTAATATCTGTTCAGGGAAGAAGGGGTTCAGAGACAGAGCCATTTCCCTGCTGTTCTCTTTGGTGTCTCTTTTGTTCTAGGAGGCAGACATGCAAGCAAGTCAATTTTCTCCTTTAGATACCCTGAGAGAGTAATTTTGCCTGAAAATTTCTTTCACCATTAGAGACAGAGCTGCACTTTGGCCTTAAATAACCTGACCTACATCAAAATCACACCCTTGACAATCATCAGTGAGACCAGTGATGTGAACAAAATTTTGAAGATGTTAAGATTAAGTTATATAATTAACCCTATGTACCTGCAGAGAGAGCTGTCAGACTTTTCCAGGGTACAGGAAGGGCTAATTCCAGGTACAGCTGTACCAGGTGTTTATTTCTGCCCTTGGTTAGTTCACTCAGAGCCCAGTTTGCTTAGCTCTGTGGTCAGTATTGCCAGCATTACCTTTTCCCAGGCCTCAAGTCACTGACATCACAGCTAAGTATGTTGAGATTTGCCATGCATGAAGGCTGGCACTTTGGGGTTAGGTTCTACCTGTCACTGCTCCTGGGTCACGTGTAACCAAACCAACATCACCAGTTTAGCCTAAAGATGCTGCTTAAGCTCCACCCTCAAATAAACCACCCCCAATCAAGTACAGCAGTACTGAACATCAGCTACACAAAAATAATTCACTCTGAGCTAACCATTGTGAAGGACCCTGAATCAATGAGCTAGCTCTGCTTAGATCCTCCTTTTAATAAGCTCCCTGAAGAAAGAACAAAGGTTTTTATATTAAAAAAGGAAAATTATACCACAGTAACATACAGAATGCCTAATTTTAAGTAGATAAAAGTTCATATTGATTACGCCAAAACAAATCATGCAACTTTCCTCATGCCCAGTGTGTCATCAGAGCTGGGAACTATTCCCCAGGTTTGGTTTTAAGTAATTGGCCACTTCCCAGGCTGCAGCAAACTTGACCCAGTACCTGACAGACCCTGGGAAGGGTCTTTTCTATCACTTTTAAAGCCTGGCTTTCTGCTCTTTCAACCATCTTCACTCCCTGCTTGTCTCCAAGAACCTACCCTTCAGGAAAAGGCTGATTTTCCCTCCTTTTTGGAGAGTCCTAGCACTCAACTCACATTATTCAAAGAAATTTTGCATAAAATCAGGAACAAAGAAATCAGGCAAGATTTTTACACTGCCAGGGAAAGGGTAAAGATGTAGGAGAAATTTGCTTATTCCACAGACCAACCAAGTCGCAGTAAGCACATCATTGGCTAAAGTTTAAATTTGTCACATAAGCCTGAGAAATTGCACATTAGGTTTGTTTTCATGTCATGGTCAGGAGAACAGCACTGATCTTAAACTGCTCTTATATTTCACTTGAGCAGCTGAAGGTAGAAATAAAAACCAACCCAACTTTTCATAATGGATGCTATAAACAAGGCTATAAAAGTCAGAAAACAGTTACTCAGGCATTGAAATATTAATAATAGGAAATAATAATCTTAAAGAAAAGAATTTTCCACGTCCAAGATTCCTGCATGATAATACTCTGAGAAAGACAAGGAGGAGGTGCAGGCATGATGCTTGCTACACAACCCCAGGATGAGGACCAGGGTAAGGGATGGAAAGATCAGGGCTCAAAGAGTCACTTGGATCACAGACGACACTCAAGCTCCTAAAGAGGCAGCAGAACAATTCCCAGTTTCCAGACCAGAACTGAACATTTTCATATATGAGAGGGTAAATCCCTCATAGCAGTACCGGATTTTCCTACTAGTGCTAACAGAGCAAATTGCAATTCTTGTTCTTGATTTTTCACTGTCCTCTAAATGCACTCTTCCTGCTCCCTGCCAGTTCTTCAGCTGCCCCACAGCCACAATGACTTTTGGCTGTCGGACAAGTAAATGAATCAGAAGAAATAACATTCCTTTTTTCTTCCCACACTGATTCTGATTTGCTGAGTTGAGACTGTTTTTCAAATAATTTGACTTTGACAAACGGATGCTGTGTACTCAGAACTGTAAAATGGTTTAGTAAAGACAGTGAAGAAGGTCTTGCCCTTCCTGAAGGAAGGGGTTAGAGCAGTGTTCCTTTCTGCCAGTGCTTTGATGAAAAGGAAGGAAGTAGTCTTAGCAAACCAGAGCTGAAAACTCTTCATATCTTCTTAACACAGACACTCCCGAATGGCTTATGACACCAAAATCACTGCATATTTTACTGAAATAAATCATAGAATGTTTTAAAGCAGCTTTGAAATGCTTTGAAAATGTAGAGGTGTAGACCATTGTTACTGGCCAAAATGTATTAGCCTAAGTAGACCTTGTTAACAGTTTCACAGGAAGTATTTATAGTTAAAATATTCAATTGATAGAGCCCCCTTTCCTTGAAATGTATACAGTTTGAAAACTAATGTTTTGACTGGAATAGATTGGTTTTATATGTTGAATAATTACTATTTCACAAACTGAACTGCAGTGCTGAATGTTATTAACAGAGTGACTTTCCACACATTTAAAATAGTTTGAGGTGATCAAAACAAATGTATCAAAAGATAAGCTTTGTCAAAAGCAAAAGCTTGAAATCTTGTTTCACACAACCATTGAAAGTTCACCTTTTTGCCTGACACATGATAGTTTATCAGAATCTTTAGCACATTGTCTTACTAAATCTCAGCATTTTCATGAGGTGGAAAATTTGTTCCTACTTTTGACAAGCTCCAATTCTCTCCCTATTAAAAGAGCAATAACATAATATTGCAGTAAATATTAACAGCGGCATTAGGTACGATTCCAGCAGGTTAAATCAGGTGTTTCACCAAAAAGGAAGAAGGATCTTACCCTGAATGGTTATTAATTAAGCCATCAAATTATCCCAGGCAAAGATAAAAATGTTTGAAAACAATTGCAACTTTCTATTTGTTTAACAGCTTAAATACTAAATGTAGTCTGTGGTCTGAATGCGTTGCGAGCCTATGTGAGGAGTTTGGCCTTAATTCCTTCACTTCCCAGTTTGAGATATGGAGACAGAGGTGCAAAGGGAACAAGATTATTCTGATTGTTCTCAGCTGCCTTGGAGGTGGATGAACCCCACGGATGCAGGGCTGTGGCAAAGCTGGCACAGCTTTTGCTTAGGCAGGGCCTGCTCCACAGACACCAGAACTGCTCCACAGTTCCCCAAATGTGGCATCTGCAGCATGATTAACATGAGATTTAGGTGAGGGGAGTGGATTCCCACCAAGACTTTTAGGAAAAAATTCCCAGAACACTAAAGATTGCTTTCAGAGAGTAACAAAACCACTAAGTGTGAATGAAAGAAGATAAGGGGCAGAAGTAATACAAACAATGCACAAAACCATTTATGTTGACCTATGCAGAAGAACCTCATATAAATACGAAGTAAGGGATTAAAATAATTTTTTTTCTTAGCACAGCTACTGAGAAATGGTTATTTTTCAGAAGGCAATACTCCACGATTATTTACAGCCTCCATGGCATTTGCTCATGTCTGGAAAGAACTGAATTTACAAATGACATCCGCATTTGCTAACTCTGGAACTTTGATCTAAAAGTACTGCACCAATACTACATAACCAAAAAAATCAACCCATGCAAACACCAGCCAGACAAGAAATAGTCTATACTTTTCCAAGTATACGGGATTAGTGCAGTGCTGACCAGCTTGTCATACCTGCCCCAGGGACCAATATTGTAAACTTAGCAAATCTTGGTTTTAGGATTAGTGTGGCTTCATTTTGCATGTTACCATGAAAATAAAGATTAGATCTTTACCCCACCCATAATCTAACAGCTGGATTTGCTTCCAGTACTATTTACACTGAACAGCCCTGCCACGCATAAGATGTCCCAATTTTGCAAATAAGCAGAGATCAAATTGGCAAACAAGGTGATAATGGAGAAGGTGAGACCACATGGAGGAGTGGGGAAGAAACACAATCTATGTTAAAGCATTTTTTCCTACTTACAGTTTCCTTCACTTCATACTTTAAGAGGAAACAAGACAGTGTAACTAGAAAATCAACATGGAGGGGTAATGGAGACAACTTTACAAAAACAGACAAGAGAGAAAGAGGAGCACTTCAGGTGTAAGGCAGTGAACAGAGAAAGAAAGTGGTGTAAGGACCAGGTAAAAAGAATGAGAAGAATGGGATTATGAAGGGAAGAAAACAGAAAAAGGTAATATTTAAGCAAAGGCCCATACAGGTATGGCTCAGGGGTTTGGACTTTTGGATTTCTTTTACTCTCACTTTTACCTCTGGTATATAACAGGGTGAATCAAGTAAATTACTGGAATTGCTGGTGAGATACATCCAAAGTGAAGAGCACAGGATTGGGCCATGAGTTGTAAAGAAATCTAAGGCAGGGACTGAAAAGAGATAGCTGGAGTTCTTTAACATCTAGATAGTTTGCTTAAGGCTGGAGAACAAGGGAAACAATTAAAAGAAGTGAGGACAAAAGATAAAAAGACTACCTTTCACACTGCATACACAAACTGTATCCAATACTTCTTTAGGTGATGAAAATGCAAGGCCTGTTAATGTCCTGTCCATTTTATCCTTGGACTGGATTCATTAACAACTCTGGGTTTACATCAGATTTTATACCATCAATCTTTTAGCAGTTTATTTCCTATGCAATCAGCGAGACAAGTAAGATTTTTTTTTTTTTGGCCTGAACTCCTGATAGTGTTGTGTTAACTGCTGTGATCTTACCTTGCCAGCAAGCCCCCACGGTGAGCTGCATGGCGATGTGGGAGGGGTGGATGGGCCAGTCGTTGGTCACCAGGTACGGCTCGTACGTCGTCCCGTCCATGTACAGCGTCACCACGGGGAACTCCACATTGACAACGTAGTAGTGCCACTCCTTGTCACAAATCTGGGGGACACAGCAAAATAATAGTTAGCTCTTGTGGTGACTGATTTTTATATCCCACGTGGTTTTTTAAATTGTGTTGTTTCCAAATTCCACTCATCGGAACTCATAATGTTGTTGCAATTTATACATCTCTAACATTAACAAAAGCTCTAACAACATGGATAAATACTCTTGGCATGTTTGCAAAATATATGTGATAAATAGAGGCTTCTTAAAACACACTTTTTGAAAACAAGACATGGATAGAAAATAGAAAATCGGACAATTTGGTATTTGCTCTGTGTTTTCACATTTGCTAATACACAATATTAGTTTCTCAATATTTATATCTAGTGTTGAGAATACAAAATTTCACGTAAGAGGCACATACTTGGAATAGTTACTGGGGATCCCTATTAGGTTCAGATTAAGAAAATATACAGCCCTTAGTCACTGGATTGATGAGTTATTACCAGTGATTGCCATTATTAACTTACCACATCACTACTTAGAAAGTCCTGTGCAACCTGCCAGGACCTCCACAATGCTGAAAGGACCTGGGCTGTGCTCTGCCTAACACAGAGAGACCAGCAGTCTGTCCCCCACCGATTTGGGCAGGCAACTCACGTCTTCTCCACCCTTTTTCATCTTTTAGCCTTGAGCTTTTTCCCAGATGGTGGGAAAAACGAGGATCTTTATGGTTTCCCTGATACCCACCAGCTTTGAAAAGCAACGGCCACAGTTACACCATACTTTCAGGATGACAACATTAGTGTCAAATCACACATGAATATCTGAGCTGGACAACCAGGGATTACTGTAGGATGGCCAAACTCAGCTTCAGTTCAGAAAGGTACAGCTGGATGAACCCGTGCCTCTAGAGACAGAAGCCTGGTGTGCAAATATCAATGTCTGCCCAATTATTTCTTTCTGTTGTTGTATCTTTCAGATCTAAAAGTTCAAAGGAATAAATCAC
This sequence comes from Gymnorhina tibicen, assembly GCA_013399875.1. Taxonomy (NCBI): domain Eukaryota; kingdom Metazoa; phylum Chordata; class Aves; order Passeriformes; family Artamidae; genus Gymnorhina; species Gymnorhina tibicen. Next base: position 2,014,479 of record VXAZ01006886.1, read on the forward strand.
AGCAAACTGGTAGGATGGGTGGGCTGTTTTAAAAACAAAGCAATAGTTACAGCAATGGTACTTTCAATTCTGGAGATCCTTGTTTTGATGTATTAAGAACTGTAAGTTCTTGAATGCAGATATCCTTACTGTTTCTCAGAAGCAAGCAGCAAGCAGCAAGTGATGTTTAAACATAACACTTTGTCCTTGGCCAGGTTACATGCTATCTGGTGCAATACCTGCCCTTTGAAAGCAAAAGCTAATATTTTGTTCCAGCAGACATTTCAACAAGCACTTAATCACTTCTGTTTCAAACGGATACATTTATTACTGCAGACATCATAGCTCCACAGCAAGAGATAAATGCAGGAAGGGGCTGCTGGAGGGAGCCTTCCTTTTGTAAGCAGCAGACAGCACAAATGTTTTCTGAAGGTTAAATGAACTGAAACCAAAATTGAAAGTAAATAAATTGGAAAACTGAAAACTTTATTGAACAAACAGCAACACCAATAGCATTATGCAGCCCTGCCTTCCAAGAAAAGCAGCTCACCAAGCCCCTGACCTGCTCATTAGCCTGTGATGCATCACGGCCACATGCAGCTGACATTTCATAGAAAACAAAACCTGGTTTTGAGAGATCTTGCATGGCCAAACCTACAGGATTAATACCTGGCACTTTGTGGAGAGCTGTTCCACGCTATTTCTGTTTTGCAACCCTAAACTGCATCACTCGGGATGCCCCAGGTGCACCCCAATGAGTGAACAATCCTCATGTTTAACTAAAGCAAGAGCACTTTGATAGAGCAAACCCAAACATTTTGGGGCATTTCATACACAAAGAGCACAATAACGTGTAGCCAGTGTAATTACTCCATTAGGCAGCTACATTTGTCAAAGAAAATGTTTCCTGGCAACACAACATTTCATAAATTTCACAATTCAAGTCTCCTGAAGCTGGGCTCAAGTGCTTCCAAGAAAATCGCAGATGTCCAACTGTGGATGTCCACACAAAGACTTAGTAGCTTTTAATTTTTCTTATACATTCTGGAACATAAGATAATGCAAAGCTTGGTAAAGTCCTTGAACCGTCATTTACATGCATTTCCTTAAATTTCAACACATAAACACATCAAATCTTTTGAAGGGAATTTACACACTTAAAGTCTCAGCTCAGTTGTTCCTGAGATTTCAACAGCACTCGTTAGTCATCTTAATTGTCACACGATTTCAGTTCAGCTTAGGGACACAGACACATGTCTGCTCCTCCAAATGATCTTTCAGTATCTGTACTGGGCCCCAGTGTAAAAACAAATATTCTACAGGGAAGCAAAAAATTACTTCCAAACTCTGGAATACATCCCAGTCATTCAGCAGCAGGTAGTACTTCACGGCTGGCCATTTCACAAGCAACAAAATAATGAAATAAATAATTGTGGTGTGTAATTTGTTATACTGTCATTTCAGACACCTTCTTCGCCTTCTTAACATAGGAAGTCAATTTTTTCCCTGCACGTATTCCACAGTGGCAATGGAATGCAATGTGAAGCAGTGAAACCAGGAAAGGAAAATTATAAAGTATACTACACTGGCAAATAAAGAAATTTTAATACTCTCAAGTTGGAAATTTATTTTAAAAATCTAATTTATAAAGCTATTCTAATGAGATAAAATTACAGATGAGTAAGCTGGGCTTTCCAAAACTGCTGGATGGCTTGGTCTAATCACTCCATCATGTCAGTCTGCCTCTAAAAAGTATTAATCAAATCACAATGAATTAAACAGCCTGAAGTCCTAGTGCTGATTACAAGCCATTGCATTGGAATATGCTTTTATGAAATAGCTGAAAACAGCCTCCATATAAATCTTACAGAATATGTGTCCTAAACTCTCAGCATCTTCTAATGAAAAACACCAGATTTTTGTGCTTTATACTGGAATGCTCAGGAAAAGACTGAAACCAAAGTTCTTGCCCTGAGAAGCATGTGATGCTTAGAACCAGACTTTGGTGGTCTGCAAAATGCCCCATTTTTCAGCTTTGTCCGTACAAGCCTGGCATGCACCTGGGAGAACCTGCAATTTCCAGCTCTTTGAGCCTGCCTCAGGTCAGCTGGGGACACTCCTGGAACGGGGGTCACCCACCAAGGCTCCCAGCAGTGCCCCCGTGAAGAGCCAGCCGCGCTCAGCCACGAGCCTGTGCCGTGCGTGTCCCTTTAGCGCCGTTCAGCAGCCCAGGGAGCCCGAGCAGGCCCTGCACATCCCTTGCACATCCCCTCACTGCTGCTCAGGGCACACCCTCAGCGCTGAGAAGGGCACGTGCTGCTTCCATCTTCTGCTTTGTGGGACTTTGCTGAGGAAGTGCTCTCAGAACACACTCAGACATCCTCATCGAAAGCAGGAAGAAGAAAAGGAAACCAAAGAAAGCTCTCTCCTCACTGCAAACAGCACCACTTACTGCAGCTTTGAGCTGAAAATCCTTCTGCCTAAGTGGTCTGAACCACTCATTCAGTTGACAGAAGTGGGCTGATTGAACCACTTGTTTGAAGAAAGCATCTTAATCCAAATCTAAAACAGAGAGCGTGTCACTGTATTCACTTCTTGACGCTTTTTGTAGCATCTTAACATGCTCTGAATCCATCACCCCCATCCTTAGTTATCATTTATTAGAGCACATCGAAAACACTGTGCCTGCTTTGGGCTCCTGAATACAAGGACTGTTTAGATAAACTGGAGCGAATTCGTGGAGAAGCAGCAGAAGGGCCAGCTCTGGCCACGTGAGGAGAGGCTGAGGGAACTGGGCTTGTCCGGCCTGGGGGGAGGCAGCGTTAGGGGAGGACAGCAGCCCTGCAGTGCCAAGGGAGAAGTGACCACAGACAGGCTTTTCAAAGTGGAAAACTGCATTTTTATATCATCTCACTAAAGAAGGCAAAAAATGCAGGGAATCTTATGCTTAATGGCATTAGCATTATTCACTCAGCCACAATCCCCAGGTCAACCCTCCTGCCTCGTTCTGAAAGCAGCCAAATGCTTTGTGGCTCTGCTTCAAAGCCTGGCCCCCACTACCCTGGTTCAGAGGACTGAAAATAGATGATAACTGGATGGGGAGAGGGGTATTGCTTTGAGTTTAAAAAAATACCACGTTTTTCTCTCCATCTCTAAAAAAATCCTTCTGAAAGAGCTTTTTAAAAATTTACAAAGTTTGGCATTGTTCTTTTTCTGTTGATTCCAATATTTTTGATAGGTTTTTTAATATATTTTGAGACAACAAAATATTTTTATTATGTATTTTGGACATATTTTTGTAGTATTGAGAGAAAGCACTGCACCGCTTACAAACAGGGAGCTAAAAGGAAGGTTCTGAAAGACTTTCATTATACTTTGAATCAGGACCTAAGGAATAGTGCCACTGCAACAAAGAAGCTTAAAAAATATATTAATTTGGAATTGGTTGGCAGTGGATTTCATATAAAATTGAAAAGGTTACATATATTTGCAATTTTTCAAAGTAAAATGCTGTATATTTACATATGTAAATTTTTAAAAATTAAGCATTTTAGGCAGTTGAGTCATTCTGCCCGAGATTGGTGAGTTCTGCATGAGGGCAATTCAGGGGTGAGCACAGAGAGCCTTTCTCCTCTCCCACTCTGGGGTTTAACAGGGTTGTCTCTGAAATGGGATCTTTAAAGACATTGAATGAGCTTTTATCTGTTACTTTAGAAACTCATTTATTATCTTAATTGTTTTCCTAATGTCAGTTCTCATCCACAGACGTCTGCAATTAAGGCATGTTAGTTTAAAAGAAGAAAAGGAGATACCTCAGGGCATTGCTGTTGCTATAACTGCTGCTTCCTTTTGATTTCTTCTAATAAATCTTTGCCTCAAATTTCAGTAGCTGAGCTACCTGCAAAAGCTGATTAAGTGGTATAGGAAAATATGCTACACAGTTGACTTTTTGAGCTCTTTTTCTCATGGTCAAGAAACACTATTTTTTTCCTTTTAATTATCCCTACACCACCAGGAACAGAAGATAACACTGCTAAAAACGTCCTGGTCTCAAGTGTATAATTCAGTATGCAGATGTTCAGTGTGAAGGATGGCATTGCTTCACTGGGTACCTGCGTTACCTGGTTTCTGTTTTCTAATGCAATGAACAAAAATCTGTTTCTGCTGCGAATGTGTCGATTTATGGTAAAAGTCTGCTTTTGTGGGAATCAACAGATACACGCTTGAAATTGGCTTTGTGCTACAGTACAGTCTGCCAGCTTATTCACTTTGGGGAAGAGCTTTTGGAAATAAAAGCAAAGTGCAAACACTGACTAATCAAATCCATTCAGTCCTGTTAATTGCTGTATCTTGTAGCATTATTTATTCTACCTCAGTAATAGGCTCTGCATTGGGACATATTTGCCACAGGTGTTGGCTCTACTCAGCCTAAGCATTGCTTCACTGGAAATGATTCAAACATCTCTGGGAAAGGGTTTTATGTTCTTGACCACTAAGTGAAGGTGTGCAAAGTGCAAATAGGTCGCCAATATCTCCACAACCTCTTCAGAGAACTTTAAATAAAGCTCTAAAATACTCATATTATGTACCAGGGCTTTTTTTTTTTTAATATTCTGTTTGTGTTTCATGTTCTAAGTTTATCCTTCAGCAGCTCCTTCACAAGACACTTTTTCCCCCGTCTGTGAAATCAATAAACCCTGTCTCTGCAGTGCCAACAGATACAGTATGGAAGTAGTAATTAAGGCAGGATGGAAGGAAAATATACTGCATACGGGAAAAGGAGGCATTGATACACCCTCCTACAGTTAAATTTACAGGTGATACACTGAAAAGCACCATCACGATCTACTAAAGCAGCTTTTTGTCCTGCTGCAAATACTGCTGCACACGTAACCTACACATAAATCTTGTAGTTTGAACTTCAGCTTGCACAGCCCTGCTCAAAAGTGATCACGGAGTCTCCCTGAGCAAGCTGCTGAATTCTGACAGCTGGTGGCTGGCAGTGAAGGAAGAAACCCAACCAGCCAGACTGCTTTGCTCTGGACCAGCTTTTCTGCTTTTGAGACTGGAGCATCACCACTCTTCCAAGTGTCAGCAACAGTGGCTGCAGGATGGAGTAATTTGTACTCCTTGGTGAGGAAGCTTTTCCACAGCTATCAGAGCTGTATCAGAACTTGGATGTCAATAGTACAGATGCTGATGTGATGTTACAGCTTTTGTACAGGGAGTTAATTTGGAAAATTAAATAACCATTCTTCTATAGCTGCATTTGTAAAGGACTGTGTGGGTTCAGTCCTGGGATAAAGGAGATGAGCACTGTGCAAATTAATCCCTTCTTTCTGGAACCTCAGCTAAGTATCAGAAGAACATTACCCAGAGAAGGGAGCAAAAGAGACTTCCCTGCTCCTTATGGAAGTCATAAGCAAGTTATTGCTTCCTCACAGGACTCTGGGTGAGGAATTTGGAATCTGTTTCCTATCCTGGCTGCATGGATAAAAGGAACAGAAAACTCTTGTGATTATACTGAGGTGAGTAGAGCCACAGGGATGTCATTCTCAAGGCTCTGCTGGCAGTGGCTCACACCACTGAACGAGGCGCCAGTGACATTCCACTGTGAAACCCCAGAGCTCCCTCCAGGTGTCCCTGCACTGACACCTTGTTCAAAAGCTCAGCAAAGCAGAAGGAGTTTTCCACAACTGTGTATTTCGAAACAAACTGGAGGTGAAGGAGTGGGAAGCACTTCCTTGCCCTTATACTCTTACTAATTGAAAGGACAATGCAGCTTCATGCTGATTGATTTATTAATTAAAATTAGAGTTTGTGTACCTTATAAAAGAATTGTTCCTTCAATATGAACTATACAGTTGGGTAGTTTAGAAAACTGTCCATTAGAAAAACCTGCTGGAATTTCTTGTGTACCTGCTCAAGTAAATGCTTTAAGCAAATAAACACATATCTAATCAGTCTTTCCAAACTGATATTTTCAACTATTTACTCACATCTAGTGAGTAAATACATGTCTAGTACATATTTTTTTCTTCTGCCTAATGTTTATATGACTTAGATATTTACTTTCACTTAAACCAGATTTTCATAGACTGTTCAGGAAACATCTGTAAGATTCGATGTTTCTAAGAAAATATGGATAGAATATTTTTTTAGAATACCTTGAGCCCTGCAATTTATTAACGCAATATGGTTTATTTACCATGTCAAACAGAAATGTGATGGCCATTAAATCACTCAGAAAATTTGGTGAGGAAATTTCCATCTTTTAACCTTTTTTTTCTCTTGAGAAATACCCTAACAATACCAATTCAGTCAAACTAATTCCTGAAATACATTTATTTAGCATGTTTGCCAAGTATTTTTCTTTATAGCTACTGATGTTCCCATAGGAAATGCCTTGTTGTATTTTATCAGAAATTCTTCTTTACTTTGTAGTGACAAATAAAAGTAATTAATTTTTCCCCTCCTCAGCCATTTCCCCTCCACGTCCATTCAAATGAATGCAGAAGGAAGAAGTTTTTAGGAAGCACCTAACACATGTGAGTCTGTGTTTAGCACCAGACTCACAGATGTAAGACATGTTTTGATCTTTGATTTTCCTGAGATTAAAAACCTGAATCTTGCAGAACTCTGCAGTGTGTTTTATTTGGAGGTTGACTGACACAGCCAATGTCTTTCATCTCAAAAAAGAAGGTGAACACAGACACTGCAAGTCACCCTGTGGCAACTGGGGCAAATTTCTCGTTACTGTGACACAGTTCTGTTCTGGTTTGTCTATCATCCTCAGTTTAAAAGAGCTAAGTATACAAATCTGACTGTGAGTTTTCCAAGATTTATTATCTGCTTTTGTCTAAGCTCCCCGCCCCATATGCTGGAGAGAGAGGATGTTAATTGTGGCACTGACCTCCCTGTTAGGCAGAGTGTCCTCCCCTCCCTGTGCTGCTGGCACTCTGCCAGGCAGGGCAGATCACTGCCTTGCATCTCAGCATCGCCTGCCCCTTTTGGAATCGTAATATCCACGCTATTATTCCAGCAGTTAATGAAGCCAACATCATTCCAACCACATATGACATTTGAGTCATCTGCAAATGAACCTTCAGTGTGTAAAAACAGAAAGGATTTAAGAAATCTCAGGGTAAGCCTCTATTCATTAACTGTAGAAAAAGAAAGGACAGGGAACGAAATAATAATCAAAGACATCTCTTAGCTTCTTATTCTGCAGCCCCCTGATGAGATCTTGCATGACTACAGGGCTGGCCCTTTTCCAGCAGAAACCACTCTCATTTGAAATGTATCTGGCTGTTCACCTGCACAGATTCTTCTCCTGTCTTACTCTTAGAAGAGACTTGACAACTCTGTCCCATACCTGAAGACTTTTACATTTACAGTAGTAAGACTTTTACATTTACAGTAGTAAGATGGAAAGATGGTAAAAACAATTCACTGGTGCAGTCCTTGACAGCTTTTAGTGGTACCTATATACATATGAATGTATGAGATATATAAATATGCATATGCATACATACACACAAACTTTGGGGTTTTTTAATTACAAACTAGAGTGAAACATTTGAAAACAGGGCTGTAAAATAGTTACGTATTTCTAAAGCTTTAAAGTAAAAAGGGAACACTGTTTTTAGAAAGTCAACATGGTATAATCTCTGAAATGAATAAACTCCAAACAGCTCATATCGATGTGAATATTTTCTTAGACCAATTTGTACTATTCTACCAGTTGTAAATGTTCTAGTTGTAAACACTTCAGGGTACTTTCAACAGCTCCTATCAGAATAAATTGATTTAAAAACTGTTAAAGAAAGAGAAATTATCAGAGCATACAAAGATAAAAAACATTTTCAGAAACTAAGTATTTAATAACTGAGTTGGACTGAAATTGAAAGTAAACTATTGAAGTGATACACAGCCAATGAAAACTGACACCTGTTAACTCTACTATTAAAGGTATTATTGATATTCCTCCAGCTACCGAATAACAAAGTCTTGGTAGGTAATAGAAGGGAAAATAATTTATATAAACTGTTATAATGGTCCCTTAAAGAAATTTTCATGGGATTAGGATGGATGTTGGTTATTCTTCACCAGTAAGGAAATCTTTCCTGGCCATTAATCTCTCTCTTCCTCTCTCAGCCTCATGTAAATAAGCCCAGTTAACATAATTTGAATGTGGTGCTCTGGATTGGGCCATGCCTCTTTCCAGGCCTTCTAGGCTGAGGGCTGGTATCCAGAGAGTTATAATGGGAGCAGGGCAGTGGCCTCCTGTTTCAGAAGCAATATTGCCTTCTGAAGCTGTCAGAAACTGCTACCCAATGAAGGGAACAGCACTGCTGCCAGCAGAAGTGACAGCCAGGAGGAGAGCAGACCACTTAAAAGGTTTTCCAGGTTTCTCTGCTGTTTAAAAAGATAAATAACAAGCCAAATCATTTCTATTTTATCTGCTCTTTGTTCTTTTAATATTTCACTACCTGTAACAGGAAGCTTTACTGAACAGTAACTCATCCTGGTAGTATTATTTCCCTTTTTTCCTTTTTTAAAAAATTCCCTTTATTTTTCTATTAATTAACACCAATTGATCACAAATTAACAAAAGGCAGAAAAGTCCCCTGATGTCAGGGTATAAAAATAAAACCATTAAGGATAATACAAAGAACTTTGCTTCAGAGATGCAGCATGGCCACTGCCAGCTTGGATTTGCCCTTGGAATTCTAAGGCTGAGGAGAGCAGGAAAAGCAAGGGAAGAGAGAGGCACTGTACCTCCCACCACGGATGCTGCAGCTTGTCAGGCTCAATAAAATATTGCCTTGCTCCTATCAGGGTGGAAAACTGCTCCTATCTAAATGGAAAGAATGATCAATACTCTGAGATGAATGCACTTTCTCCCTAGTAATGAAACACGGGGACATTTTTTAGATCAACTGGAATCAACTGAATCTGAGGAATAAAAAGATCAGCCAAAGTCTTAGCCAGAATAAACACTACAAGTTTAATTTCCTGCCTCCTAATTTAAAGGGCTCCTATGATTATTTTATTTATATGCCAGATATTGATCTACACTGTGATTTGTCAGTATAAATTTTCTGTTAAATATCTCCTTAAACTCCAGAAGCTACTATGAATGTTATATACCCAAACATGTATATATATGATCAGAGATGGAAAAATGCAAAGACTTGGAGAGATCATGTCTTTGGGAATTATTCACAAACAGAACATATTTACCACTTAGCAAATAAGAGTAATATTAAGGAGAACTATGAAACCCACCAGATCCTTTCAGCTCCTACCTAACTGAAACAGCCCAAATACCTCCTTTGTTTCCTGATCTGAGACCTGATACCTGATTGACTTTATTTATTGAAGTGCTCAATTAATTTTTTGAATTTCGACTATCAATGCATTTATAGAGCATGAAACTGTTTAATTTCTAAATGGTACCCATTATGTTCCTGAGTGCATCACCAGGAGGGGAGCAGAGATCAGAGATGTTTTCATGTACACTGAGGCCCAAATCGTGTTAGTCTTATTTTCTTGCATTATTCATGTCCTTTCCAAAACTGAAAAGGGGTGGGGTTTCGAACAACCTGACTTCAAAGAGAGCTGAAAGGAGCTCTTGGTCTGTGAGTTTGTTCCCTCCTCAATACAGCACACATACAATTCTACTTCATTTCACTCATGAGGCCTCATCATTCATCTCTAAACGTTATCTGGAATTTAAATCACTTTCTCTCATCTCCAGAATCTGCCTTCTTCTTAGGTGACACATACAGGCATTCTCCCTGCTAGATATTTTTATTAAGAGATTTGCAATGAGCTTATTTTTCACTCTTTGGAGGGCTCTGTCCGCAAACAGAATTGTGGTCATAAACTAAATGAAATGCCCATTTAACACGCCTCCTGAACCACACATTATTTGCTAGAAAACCAAGGAAATACTTTCAGCTTATTAATAAGACTTAATCAGAACACAGATTTAATTAAAAAAAAGACTATAAAAAAAGACTGTTAATACAAAACAAGCTCTGCTATTCTTTGCCATTACCTCTCAAATATTAATATACGGGGGTTTTATTCAGTTTGCTTTCTAGAAACCTGGCTGAAATGCTAATACTCAAATGTTAAAGGTTACATTTGAGTCAGGCGTCTTGACTGCCTGCTGCTCCAAGGACTGAGACAACTGAGAGTTCTGGCTACGCTCCTGAAGGGTATTCAGTAACTGAGGATTTTTTCTCTCTGAGCAGAAGGAGGTTGCACGAAGAAAAAGGAGGCTGTCACTGTTCAAAGCAGGATGATACATCCTTCCCTTGCTGCTGGTGTCTGAACAAATACAACACTTGGTTCAGGCAACTTTTAGGATGTTATCTAGGTACAAAGAGTGTGATTAATGCAAACTAGACCCCATAGACAAAGAAAACAGGGTAGCTGGGGCTTGTTTGCTTTGGAAGGCAAACACTTGTGCTCAGCTCTGAAAACACGTCCTGAAGAGAGCTCCTGTCTCCTCCCTCTCACACAGTCCCACCTACACACATCACTCACTTTGTCAGACCAAAGGTCCACACTCCCTTATCGATTCACATCCCACAGGAAGTGTTATGTGCTGGCATTAATTCATTAAATAAACACCCAGACCTGATGCCTCAGCTCTCAGCTACCGTCTGGGAAACACTGGGATTCTCAGTCTGCACACAGAAGAAAGCCCACCTGGGTACTGCCTGGGGCTGCAGACCTGTCCTTTGCTGGCTCTTTGAAGGCTTCCCATCACCTGGCAAATCCCTCTTCAAAGGCTCTGATCTCTGAAGGAAGTGCTGAGGCTGCTTGCAAGGGTTGCTTTAAACATGCTCAGCAAAGGCAGATAGAGCTGACACGGGTGTTTAACACCTTTCTCAATTTCCACATTTTGGGAGAGGTGATTTACTTGAAAGATTATTTGCTCTGTTGAAAGTGCACGGTGCTAATCGGGGATGAAAGAATCCCTGCTCTTACACAACTCTCACACTGAATTGAGAGGATCCCTCCAGGGAACCATGGGGTGAATCATGTGCAGCCCAGAGCCCACTGCTCTGGCTCTGGCTACTGCAGCAGCCTGAGCTGGAGGCAGCTACAGTGGCACAAAGGCACAGGAGAAATTGGTGCTCCTTCCCCATACAGATTAGTCTTGGATTTACTTCAGTTCCAGCAGGCAGTTAGGACATAATGCAGAGAAAAGCAAATGCTATTTTGTTTTTAATGCAGCTAAAAGGTGGCAATGAGTCATACTTGGCTACCTTAATAATTTCTGTAAAGTGAAGAATGGTTGTGTGTCCATGCTTCTGTATTTATACATAGAGATAAGTCAGGGAATTAAACAGCCCAAATATTATGCACAGTCTCTTTAGTGAAATGGGGACTGCTGGGACTTTAATTACAGAGCTGGCATTTTGCAGACAGGCTGATTATATGTTATATACCATAGCAAGGTAATTAGTTATCAGCTGTATTCGTGACTTTGCCAGAGAATGCTGTTATTTAGTCAATATGCAGCTTGCTTTTAGTACTAATCATGATCATGTTCTTAGTGCTTTTATGGGAGGAAACAAGTCAGCACTGAGGGTCTTCATCCCAGAACAGTTCTGGGCTGATGTAAGGGACACAAAACAAATAGACTGTGGCAAGACATTTTCAGTATCAGTGTTGCACAAGCCCTTAAAGTTTTATGGATCTCATTAAAGTAATTGTTTAAATGTTCAAACATTTATTCACAATTGAGCTGTCTGGAATTTTCCCAGTGAAACGCTGTTTTGCTGACTGGTAAATGGATGCTGAAATTACTATTGCTACAAATGGGACAACAGGTTCTTCAGGTAAAAAAAACCCAAAAAACACTGAAAAATATGCCTTTTTAGTTTCGCCAAGTAGATCAGGTGTTTGCTTTCAAAATTGTAAATAACTTAAAGGAAATCTGAATATTAAGGACAAAAATCCCAACATGCTCCCCTAAAGTATGTAATAACAGACCCAGACCACGTAATATGGAAGTCTTACATGACATGAAACAACTGTAACTGCAGAAATAAAGAGAATAGGTGAATTGTCTGCCAGCTGAGAGCTGTGTATTTCTGAAATCCAAACACAATTAGTCCATTTGGGCTAGAACAAGATGGTCAAGGAAAGCAAGAGCAGTTCTGCAAGGAATCCAAGTATGACATTCAGCAATGTCTCTTACTGCCTGAAGTAAACTGGACTTTTCCTGTCACCTCTGCACACACAGGACTGTGGTCTCCTATTGCACACATTTGAGTCAAATTAATAACATAATTTTATGTTTGAATTGTAATACACTTAACTGTGATCCCAGTTCTCCTTCTATTTACTTTAGCTGAGCACTGGGTGGTAAGTTAACTGCAAGAATTTTCCTTAAATCAGCCACATTCGGTTAAATATTCATCATACGGAAAAGGAAGGCTGAATTTGAAATCGGGGTCTCTGTGCTGGCCATGGAATTACAGCAAACCCTCACTCGGGAGTGCATCCAAATCCAGGGATGTTGGCAGAGGTGCCTCAGGGAGAGAGGGCATGAGGCCACTTAGGAAAGAATGAAAAATGCCATGCAGGCCATGCATGCAATTACAGCAACAGTAAATTACTCTGAGCAGGTTTGAGTCCACAGGTTAATTGGAGTAAACAAACTGGAAGGGAAAAGACCGAATCAGTAATAAAAGAATCACTGCAAGATTGGAAAATAACTTGGTGAGACCCTGGACTCTGAGTAACTGCTTGAAAAAATGCAGTAAAATCCTGGAGTGTCTGGAATACCATTAATTGTCCATTTGGAAGAACACTAGAGCAGCGGTAGGAAGATCTGTGCAATATCAGCCTGCAGTTTTTTGTCTGTTTTCAAGCAGCTGTGAGTAAATTAGAAACAGGAACTTAACTGGCTGCTGTGAGGATATTTTAAAATTGGAAGGTTTGTTATAATACTTTACTAGAACTTTGTGCAAATTCTATGGCATAGTGATGCTTCTTTTGGGAAATTTGCTTGATGATGGAAGTTTGTTGTGACTTTAATATGCAATTACTTAAAAATACCCTAATACTAAAAAGCATCAGAGCTATCAATAATACCAAAGAATGCCAGGAACTTTCATGAAATTATTATGCAATAAACTTGCAATTTCTAACATTAAAGTTGCACTTAGAATTTCATTTGAAAACAACTTCTGCTAATGGAAAATTTAAGTGAGGATCCTGCTTTTGCCTGCCTAGGAAGTTTCTGTAGGGTTCACTGCCTGCTTATAAAGAATATGCAACTCTGAAGTAAAAAAGGCTTTCAAGACATGAAATTATTCATAAGGATTTCCATTTTCTAGCCAGCACTAGTTCTGCTACAAAACTAAAAATGGATTCACAATTATTTGTAACCTAATCAGGTCGTAATTGCTAATGAGAGAATGGTTAATGTTAAATTTTGAAGTTATCCTGGCTCTGCCATACTCTGGCAAAGCTCACAGATCCAAGCACAGCTTGAAGACTACATTTTTAATTGGTGGCATCGAACTGAAAACCTGCACAGTTACCCTGATCTTGTTTAATAGCTGCTGATTCTCCTATATTCTTACACAGTGAATATCCACTTGGTAAGGAAGCAAGGGTTTGGAATCTCAGCCAGTGCAGATTCACACCAGTGGAAGCACTGGCTCATCAGCTCTGCAGATGCCTAATGCAGCCCTCACGAATTTTTTACCTTCTGCAGCACATAAGCACACTAATAACATAAAAGTTCAATATGGCCAATAGATATCAATTCTTCTGAAAGCCTGGTGAATGCAAAAATTGTTTTTTAAATCTATGTCTTAAGACAGTCAATATCTTTAAAAACACAGAGCTCTTTATGAAAAGTGAAATTGATCTTTCTTCAAATTCATGTAAATCACACATTTGGTTTACCCACCACAGTCATTCCTAATACACCCCAGGAGCTCCGTAAATAAGAATATTGATTTTGATGACCTAGGGAGGTGGTACAGTGAGAACTGACAAATCCATAGTACAGCTAAATGACTCCTACATTCTTAGGTGGGGAGTTGTTTATACGGCTACCTTCACATGACAAATGACTGATATAAGTTTTATTAAACCACTAGCAACCATAATAATATATTTTTAGAATATTAAGCATTACTTAGAGAGTAATAGGTAAAGCTGGAAGGAAATTTAAGGGGATATATAAAGCACATCTCTCTCTGTGCAAAGGTTGCACCCTGTATGCCCACTACAATTTCAATAATAAATATAAGAAAACAAAATGTAGTGGGTAAAGTATAGAAAGGGAAGGTTAGGAGATCAAGTTCTTATTTGGTACAAGTAAATAACTGCATTAGAAAATGCAGCTTTCAAATAAGAATTGTTCTATTTAAGGTACATTCACCTGTGGCAGTGACACAGGGCACTTCACTGCAGTGACAAGAAGAGTTTGGAAACTGATTTGCATGCACGCTGTGAGCTGCTTTTGTAGGCTTGAAACTCATAATGTGTAATCCTGGTTTTCACAATGGGTTTCAAAAATATGGATAGCTTAATTACATCTTTAAATAATGAAATTGCTTAATCATGCTGACAAATAAAGCACCTGAAAAGTCTGATTATGTAGTGTAGCTGCAGCATGTCTTTGTGCTGTCATGCTGTAACTTCCAGGTGTCTTAGTAAATTAGATCAGTAGTTCATTCATGATGAAATAATTCTATTATAATCCAGCTTTCTTGTTGCTAAATTGCATCAAGCAAATATGTCAGTTCAGTAACACTTGATGACTGCAGTTAGGCAGCACCCTGTGCTTCGTTTTTAACTGTAGAACTAGAAAGCTGCTCAGTTTTGCATTTTTATATAATTTTTCATCATGTGCTTGAACATATGCCTTTCTAGGCTTTGACATTGTCAAGAGACTACCCAGATGTTAAAGTAAATCAGTGGAAAAACACCACCATACTTTCTTCCTGAACTGCAGACGTCCAGAAACTCCGTCTCTAAGGCCGGAATAAACAGTTCATGCACGTGGTAAATTATATTTATTAATAACACAGTCTCTTTGTGTCCTAACCTGCCTTTGGAAGGATAAAGATGTCAGTCCTACCTTTGTAAAATGCTTCAGACACCACCTGAATGCTCCAAAGCCAACCTGCTTTTCTTGCAACATAAATAAGGGGCCTCAGGAAATTTCCCAAGTAACAGATCTTGAACATTTCCAAAACAGTTTGTGCAAGTGTTGTACAAGTTCTGGTGGCACAGGTGATAAATCACAGACAGTGTAAAAGAGAAATATTACAAACAGCTGACAAATAAGAAAGCAAATGTGACTGTTCAAATCATAGTTTGATTGGGAATTTCCGTCCTAGGCGTTAAATTTCTTGAGTTCCCCGAGTACTGTAGAACCAGGGCATTAACAGACACCTTAATCCAGCTTCTTTAAGTGTACTGATAACTCCATATCAAGGTATTCTCTAAGAAATGAAATTATTTTGAGGGCCTTCCCACAGTATGCTTTAAGAAGGATATACTTTTTATTATTTAATGGTGCTATACACAGTTTTAAATTCCTTTTATTCTATGCAGAATTTCCTTCCTTTTTTTCCTGCTTTGATTGAAAAATGGGTGCCTTAGGGTCAAAAGGGCTTGGTGTTTGCAACAGTTCTAACTTCCCTTGGGAATGATCATAACTACATATGGGAAAAACAGTTGCCCATACAAGACCCAAAGGGCAACACATAATAGGGATCATTTTCAGAAGGGTCGACCCAGCTCATTTAAAGTCTTTGGGAACAGTAGCTGAGCATGAACACCTGTGAAAATCCCATACCAGTGTAATAAAGCTGTAATAAAACAGGTCAGAAAATTGCAAAATGTAGAACAGAAATATGCAGAAAAATGTCCAAATAACTTCAAGCAAAAGCAATTAGAGAAATATTGAGCTTGGTCGCTCCTTAAGGTCATAGCAGTTTTACAGGAGCACAGAGCAGTCACTACATTTCCCACTGTACTGCAGGCTGTACTGCAGAAATCAGTTCTGCACAAACCCACACCAATTTGTAGGGAATACTTCAGAGGTGGCCCAAGGGAACTTCTGTATGTCATAAAGCAAGTTCTGGACAGCCACTGTGATTGGTTTGTCAAGATTTTGTTGTTATCAGTGATTGAGCAGTTGCATTAAAAACTTACATTAAACAAGCATCTTTCAGTTGGGATCTCAAAGAATATTTTTGGCATCTATCATCACTGGTGACTCATCCTTGTGCTACCAAAAACTGTTTTGAAGCAAGACACTGAATAAATATTTGTCAAAATAGCATTTAAAGATGGAAAGTGGCAATAAAGTGTGTCAGAATAGACAGGGCTGTAATGGAAGGCACTTGAGGTGCCAGGGATGTCGCAAAGACTTTTTAAGTCCTGGAATTATTTCATCTCTGTTGCAGAATTAGTGAGATTCATTTATCATTTATCTCTTACTGGCTCTGTAGGAAAACACCTCCCTGATTTCTTTCTGCAGTTTTATTAGAGGTGTATGCTCAAAGCAGTGCAGGCCTGCATACCAATTTCTAAACTAAGTGTTTAAGAGCGTAAGAAACTCTTTTGAGCTTCAAGTAATAAACAACTGAACTCCATCATAAAAAAAAAAGTTAACTTCAAATAGAGCATCATGTTGGCAAGGATGGGGCTGGCAAGCCTGAGGGCTTTTACCTAGAGGAGAAATTTCATGCACAAAGATGATGGAAACTTGCAGCATCCTGTCTCTCTGTGTACCCTTAACCCTCTAGGACTGAGGTTATTGTGTACTTTCCATAAGTATTCACTAGTTTTCTCTCTGAATCTCTCTGAGATTCTCTGAATCTCAAGAGGGAGGCCACCCACAGTTTTCATTATATGAAGGGTGCTCTTCTCAAAACTGAATGCACACAAATAACAATTCTAAACAATGTCTAACAATCCAGCATCAAAAACCAAGTTCCAAGCATAAATCCTGTTATTTAATGGAAATATCTGATTTAACTATTAAAAAAAAAGTCCAGATACCAAATCAATTTCACTTTACCCTCTTATCATGTAACATAAATTCCTCCAAAAGTCAGTTCCTGCTCTACCATGTCCTTGTGCAGGACCTTATTTTAAAAAAGGAGCTGGGAGGGAAGGGCTTGACTGGGCACGACTGCCTTCTCCAGGGGAAGCCCCTGGTGTGTGTGTGTGGCCAGTGAAGGGGTGAAATGCAAACAAAGGCCTTGCCTTGATCCTTCAGCAGCTCTGTGCCCCCACAGACAAAATGCACCGCAGTTAGATTTATCTACGCCTTTACCTCTAGTTCCTGTTAGAAAAGGAATTGTTTGGGGCTTTTCCACAATGAGAAGCACTGCAGGTTAATTCTGGATTATTCAAAGCAATTTATCTCATCGTAGTAAAGAAACAGTAACTTTCTGCATGTTTATCTGGTTTTGCTGACTTAGAATGACTCTGCATCACGCAGTGCATTCCCTGTTTTTAATGGGATCAGTATCAGTTTTGCCCATGGGGTGAAGACTGTTTGCAGAATGATAACATCCTGAAAATAATGTTGCACTGTGAATAAAGTACATGAAAAAATTGTTCATCCCTGGCTCAGAGACCTTTTCCCACTAAAAAGAGTGTTCCTATCCTATTGATTTAGGAGAAGGAAAAACAGCTTTTGGCTTGACTGTCCTCATATTTGTATGGAAAGTGTAATACCTGTGCTGAACAGAGTGTGAAATACACTGTCCTATTTAATGTTATGTATTCCACTGTCACCAAAGGCTCCAATGCCTTGGTTCATCATTCAAACTACAATTTTGGTTTGGTTCACAGCTTTCTAAGAAAGTCAGAGAAACAGTTTTAATATTTTATATGTTATTCTTAGATGGCCCAAATGCATATTTGGCTGCCTAAATAACCGACTTAAAATCACACCTATGTTCCTGTCCATTTGAGACAATTAGATGATGATTTAGGTGCCTTTTACTGACTTTGGTAACAAAACTTTTTGTAATAGGTCCTTGGGTTTAAAAAGTGTCTAATTGTTAAAGTACGAGGAAAAAAATGACAAAAAAGGTTGACAAACACATAATGATATTCAACTGAGACTTTTAAATGGGAAACTCAGAAAAAAGGTCATGATTCTGAAACAAAGGAAACACCTGGGCTTACAAGGAAATGGGAATAAGTAAAAAGAAGGAACCTCCTCTACCTGGGCATCTATTGCAGTTTTTACTACCCAGTGTTACAAACTTGACACTGACTTTCTTTAACATTGCTCTTTCCATTCCTTTACTTCCAGATTACTGCTAATGGATTCTCTCACAACCAAGACACTTAATTTGCAAAAGGATGAAAGTGGGGAAAATCCCAAACTATCTACATTTCTCTTTTCCCATGTTTCTTATAAATAACAAGGGTACCTTCAGTAAAAAGTCTGATACCTCTGTTTATCAGCATCTTTTGCAGAGGTCCTGTGCTAGCAGGTCACTGGTAAAGGCACGTCTGCTCAGGGCTGTGGCACTCTCAGGTCATGGATCAGTACAGGAAGTGAAAAAGTCACCTAGCAAAGGCCATTAATGTAACAGACAGGGCTAAATAAACTGAAAGCCATACTGGAAATAAATCCTTAGGTTTATGAACTGACTTAAAGACACAGAGCTAACTTGGCAGACACTGTCATGTGGAGGTTCCAGACACTTCTTATGCAAGGCTGTTATGGCATCAAAAGGCTCCAGATGCACTCAGGTGCAGCTGTATAAAATGCTCCGTGGATCCCTGTATCCAGACAAGGATGGAGCCTGCAGCTGTGCCCCATACTCACCCACCACAGAAATGAGATCCAGAAAATTAAATTAAACCTGGAATGACAACAGGCTCACATTCCTGGTCAGTGCCTTGAAGGAATGAGGAGTCTCGTGGAGCAGATAGAGCCCAGAGCAGCTGGTATCATAAATTTTACTGTTCCACAGTGAGAATGATAAATGATTTCACCAGTTCAAGCTTCACCCTCTTCCAAGGTCACTGGATTCCTCTCAGCAAAAACAATCTCTGCACTGTTGCACTCATAAAGTGAGCTCAGCAATAAAGTGCTCAGCCACATTTTACTCTGCTCTGGCTGTGCTTGGGACCAAGCCCTGGTGGGTCTTGCAGAGCCATTCCTGCACTGTCCTGTCTGCAGAGTCCTGGCCCCCAGTGCAGACCGGGGGGACACGGACAGCAGCTGGGCACAGCTCAGAGCCCAGGCTTTTCTTAACGAAACACAGCAACGAGGAATCGGAGGGTGTGCCACTTCAGAGTGAACTGGTCTGAAGGTGAGATTTCCAGAGATATTTCAGTCTAAATATGCAAATAATCAAATTAATCTACTCTCGAAAGTCTAGCCCAGCTTCTTTTCACACTGAGTAGGATCCTAACTGGTTTTAAAATATCCTGTGCTTTCTAAGGTAGACCACTCTGGGTATACAGTTAGAAGAAGGCATCATTTTACTGCATTATAATGAAAATTTCTCACTGCCTTGTCTTCAAAAGCATGCAAGTTCCTCCCCAGCCCATTATTCACATATGTTTTATTTTCAGTTTCTTTTAATTTACTCTACCATACAGGCCAGATGGAGCATGAAGAAGAGATAAAGCAGCAATTTTTATGAGGTCCCTTCATGACAAAACTTACAACAGTATCACCATGACAATATAAATTTATCTTCATGGAAGTCTGGACACACAACCCATAAAAAACTTTATTTATACTTTAATCTTACTTTCTTTTTCAGCTATAAACAACAGCTGAAAATATACTGTGGAAATCAATTGACAGCAGCCGAATGAAAGGAAATTAATCAAGTGACCTAAAAAAATATTTTCTGTCTCTAGTTTTCATCATGTAGGAGTTCTCAGTAGTAGTTTGGAAGGTTCATGGCCAAGTTACAAGAGTCACACACAAATTTCATTTATTGAGAGGACACTGGCTCTCTCTCATTGTAAGGACACTGAAGTTGACTGCACTCAATTTTCAAAATCAAAATACGTCCCACAAACTTTGCATTAGCATTAATTTAGATGCTTAGTACAGAGTTTAGAAATACAAATCCATTTTCAGCTCTCAGAACAGCCTTATCTGAGGTGATATCAGTTACCCCTGACTTGCAATCTGCAATATGATTTAATTTAAATTTGTTTTGAGACACTGTAAGACTTCATATCAAGTACAGTAGAAACTGATTCCAGACTGGTTAATGTAAATGCAAAGCAAGTGCTATGACCACCACAGGCTTTCTTACCACACTCATCTGATAAACATGATGGAGATCTCATTTTTATATGCATTTAGAAGGTGAATTAGAAAAGCAAACATTCCTATAGCTACATCTTCAATAGCATAGTTTGGGCTCAAAGATAAGAAGAAACTTGCTTTGAAAAAATAGTACTTTGCTGAAGTCTGTCTTCTTTCATCCAAATGATCCTTATCCTGCCTAGAATTAATAAATCTATGAAAGGCAACTCTTATCTCTTTAATAATAGTTTTCTTGCAATATACTCTTAATAATAAGGAGAAATTACATACAGCACAGCAGATGAAAGAAAAGGTCTGCAGATTGGATTTACAATATAATAGAAGAGCCTTTCTGTGTGTCAGCATACTCTTTACTGAAAAGGTTTCCATCACTTCCATTGTGCTGATAAAGCATATTTTTAAAAAATGATAAATGGAAACCTTTTAGGGAACTATATGCAATGTCACATCTCTCTCCACTGCCAAAGGATATAAACCTCTACTTACCATTTAAAGTGGCTCAATTAAAAAAAAACTACTGCATAAAATGACTCAACAAAGTTAACTCATTTCTCTCTTTTTATGTGGATCCTAATTAGAATTATAACAGCTGCGCGTTGCAGTGGAATTGCAAAAGACTCCAGACAGACCCCGGACAGATTTCAGAAGAGTTGCTCTGGGATCTGGGTCGCTCCCTGTGCTCTCTAAAGGGGCTGACGAGGAGGGAGGGTCCCGGGTAAGAGGAAGCAGGGAGGTACCTGGTCCAGTTTCCAGTGGAACTCGGCGGGGCGGAAGGTGTCGGCCTGGTCGAAGTCCTTGCGCAGCAGGAACACGAGGCGGCAGTTGTGCACGTACAGCGCGTAGTGGTGCCGGTTCATCTCTGCAGGGAGGGACACACCCAGCTCAGCCACCCCGCACGCAGCAGCCCTTCTGCTTGTGTCTGCAAGTCCTCTACACAGACAACACCCAGCCAAGTAAGAGAAACCCCAAAGAACAGAGTTTTCTCATGGATCATTATGGTTCTTGCCCGAGCATCTTCTTGAATTATGCCATATCAGCTTTGTTTATGGAATCATCCTGTCCCAGCTAATAAATCAAATCCAAATGCATATTCCATGTAACTAGTTACAGTGAACAATTAGAACTGTTCTGCCCAATCTAAATAATGAAAAAAAAATTAAACATAATTTAGTTATTTTAATAATCAGTTCCTGTGAAATCTCTCTGTGTTATCCCAGCTGTGTTTGAAATTTAGGTAGTCATCAGTCCCCTCAATAAGCTCTCAAGTCAGCAATCTTTAGAGTGGCACAATCTGAGATTAGTTTTTTCTCAGACCAAATGAAATGAGGAGAGATGGCAACACTCTACTGCTGTTGATACTCCCTTTGCATAACATCTTTTCCGTACACAGACTCACCTGTCTTGTCAGAGTTGCAGAGAATAGTCTCCTTCTCAGCTCTTAATCCAGGACTAGGTCCATGTTTCATCCACAGAGTGATGGTGAATTGATCAGTCAAATTTTTCGGGACTATTCCATCTGGGATTTTGGCTCCTTGCTTTCCATCAAATTTAAAAATGATGTCATTGCTATCCATGAGGAGCCCAGCTGTCCAGTTGGTTGCTGTACTGGGAGACGGTAACAGGTCAATGGCACCCGAGGAAGCTCCTGCAAATCACATATAATGAATAACACGATGAGAGAGCAATGAAAAAGCTGTGAAGATTAATTTAATATAGGCCAGGGGTCTGATTCACACTCTTTAGACTATTTTACTACCCCAATGGCCCTACCAGCCTCAAAGCCAAATCACTGAAACGTTATAAAATACCAACCATTGTAAATCAGCAAGAGTTTTCTAGATTAAATGTACTGCACACAAAACTGTAGAAAATTATGTGAAGTTATCTTTCTCGGAAACTTTCATTATTTTCTGAAATTCATTAATGACATTTCTTCAGCTGTTTCAAGATCTGCTACGAGTCAAAACAAATTTTCTGCATTTATCTTCCCTCCCTGACAGCATGAAGTTATGTGGGGACGATGTGCAGTAAAATACAGCACAGTGGGGATGAATGCAGGACAAGCCACACAGTGTCCAGCAGCCAGCCATATCCACAATAATGCTGGCAGGAATGTCAGTTCACAGGGGGGATTCACCCTGACCAGATAATATCACTTCAGTGCTGGTTTCTGGTACATATTTGATGGCTGTAACTCCATGTGTTCTTTAATGATAGACTGAGATGGAAAACACTGTGGTGCCAAGGTCTGATAACACAGCACAGTTCCTCACAGCTCTGTTTCCTTACAGCTTAACAACTGCCAGGCACTATTAAAAACATGTAAGGAGCTACCCAGAGCATTTACCTACTGGTGAAAGACAGCATTTAGGAAATACGATTCCAAGAGTAAAAAGCACAAACAATCTTTGTATTCCTGTTGCTGCTTTGTCAAGCAACAATATGGTGAGCAAACCGTGATGGCATAAAAATTCCCTGCTAAGATATTCTGCCTTCCTTCACCATCGTCCAAGAAGAGATAAAAGATCCCAAATCTCTGCAGGAGTGCAGAATTTTAAGCCAAGAGTGTGCAGAATAGTATCCTTCGGACTTTTTTGAAGTGATATTTTAAATATCAAACCTAACACCTACAGGTTCATAATTTGAGCATGGAGGCAAAGTTTATTTATTTTACAAACCATCATTCTGGATAATACATGACACTGCATTACTTAATACAGAGATGTTACCACCAGGAATGCATCAAACTCAATTTATCCAGATGGCACAATTTGGGATAAACTTTTTTTTCTTCTTTAATTCAATTCACTAAAAATAAAATTATTTGCACAGGACACAAGTAAAATCATTATTTTCTCACTCATTTCCCTGCTGAGCTAATTTTTATATTCAGTTTTTTAAATTTCCAGAAGGAACAGAAATTCCTTGTACCATGGTGCATATCAAAGAAAATACATTTTTAAATGGGCACATGCTTGTGTTAGGTAAATTAGGAGCTGAGAGAAGCTTCACCCCTCACTATCTACTCTGGCCACAAACATTTGGAAATATCTATTTTTTCTGCTAGAATTCATCCAAGGATACACTCCAAGATTGAATTCTCTCATGGTCAGAGTATCACAGAATGGTTTGGGGTGGAAGGGTCCTCAAGGATCATTCCGTTCAACACCCCTGCCATAGGCAGGGCACCTAAGCTCCATCCAGCCTGGCCTTGAACACTTCCATATTGCTCGCTGAACTCAGCAAAGTGCTCAGGTAAACGACCTTATGTGCCCAACTTAAGGTCAGGCTTGTGCAAGAGCATTTGTGTAAGCAGCACCAAGCTCAACAGGTTCCACTTTATCTGCCCATATTTGTATGGAGATTTATGGCTAAGTTTGGAATCTCATCCTGTTAGTGTGTTTTACTCCTGCCCTGAAAAAACCACTGGATTATGTGCTTGGGAGATTTGGCTGGAATAAATCATGCTTTTTCTATCCTAATGAATCCAGCCAGAGTCCCAGGCTGCTTAGTTGTGTACAGAGACAGAGCTGGAGCAATGCAAACAGGATCTATCTGGAGGTGTTCGCAGAACAGCCTTATCATTGGATCAGTGCTCTTCCAAAATGTAGTGCCTGATGCCCTTTTCTCCCAAAAATGCTTCCAGAACAATGCAGGAACTGCTGCATGTAGCTCAGTCTTGGGCTGAGACCCCTGAGGCACCTCTCGCATAAAAAGTGTTTATTTTCACAAGTGATTTATGCAGTTGGCCCCACCTCCTCTCCCAGTCCTGCGCATTTGGGCTCCAAACTTTGTGCCAGGATAAGCACACAGTGATGCTGCTCGCTGAGCTGGACCCGACTGCTGGCTTAGCTGGAACTGAATCATCCAAATAACACCCAGCCCAAGCTGTACTTCTTGATCAGATCAGCAACCTTCTTTGAGCCTCTTGCAATGCTGCACCACCCAGGATAACGGAGAGAGGGCAGGATCTCAGCTGGAGCAGGGCCTTGAGTCTGATACTCTTGTTTCCCTGACTCAGTTTCCCATCTGCCACCTGAGAATTAGCAATCCCATTATTTTCTATTTCGTCTACATTTAGAGGGAAAGGAGACAGTACCAGAGCCATCTTTCCACTATATTTTAGGCTCCTTAACCTATAATTATTTTAGTGTGATTTATTCTGATAGGTTTTTGCAGTCCAAATGGTGTCTTTTAGACAGTCTGCACTTTTTATTGTTGTCAGGTGACAAGGTGAAAGAACACTTACTAGAATGCTTTGAAACACAACACAAATAATTCCTTGACTTTAAAATGACTCAAGTGTAATTTAATCATTTAAGCTGCCCACCTTGACCGTCCAAGGGAGTGCAAATCTCTGGGTCATTGAAAAGCAAAGTTAAACCTTCCATCATATAAAAAATGAATTTTCATTCACCCTCCTTAGCATCTGCCTTCTCCAGATTTCCAACAGATAAATGAAGAAATGAGCACAGGATTTATAAACGGGATCTTTAATTACACAGAGAGAGCCTTGTATTTTACACGGTGCAGAGCTGTCTGTGAGTGCTCAGTTCTGCACTCTCTGCAATCACACAATGCTTGACTGGACAAAAAAAATCAGGGTTTTCTTCCTTTTTGAAGGATTTTATCATCCAACCATTAGTTACAATAAGGTAATTTCTGGGAGAAAACTGATTTCCAGAAATAATTTAACCTGCTTTCATAAGAGTTCTCTCTACATTAAGGATGGTAATAAATGCTAAATAGCAAAGTGCAGGCCAGGCTAAATGCAATTCTCATGTAAAGCACATTGTCACCTACAATCTTTTTATCAAAGTCCTGTTACAATTTTCTACCAAGTCTGCTCTCTATGAAGGTATGGAAAACTTGGACAAAAAAAAAAAATTCTTTCTGCAGTGAGAATTTCCCCCCTATTTACAAACACTCTTACACTCTTATCTGTTTTCTCAAGTGCTTTTCATTCTGTTCCTTCACGGATGTGCTGAGCAAAAGCTGAAGTTCAGCAGTGATGTCTGTCCACTGCTCAGAGCTGCCTGCAGCCACCACAGTGGCACTGACAGACCTGAGAAACTCCTGTAATTCTCTTTTCTACTTAAGTGCCAGCAGGTGAGGCAGTCAAGCCACACTCTGCAAACTGAACCCCTTAGAGTTTGCACAACCTTCCTCAACTAAGGAATTTTATACCAGCTCAAGGTACCTCCTTTCAGCCCTACACTTGAAAGGATAATATCGTTGGATATAGCTGCTATCAGTGTTTGATTTCAAGGTAATACTTTTGTGGTTTAGGTCTTGTTCATACTGATCTGCACTGAGTGACTGTGCCATTTGCAGTTCAGATCTGTAACAGCACAAAGCAATGTTCTTTTGGCTGCCAATGCAGGTTCTTAGAGGAGGCAAAAGTATTTAACTTTGGCTATAACATATTTATTTTTATTAAAATTCTAGTATTTCATGAAATCAAGCCTTGCTCAGCCTCTCTGATTTAATGTCATTAACACGATTAAGATGCACATTGGGGCAGATGGGTTTTCATCTGCTCTTCCAGAGCCCAGGCAGTTGGATAAAGACACAGAATTAAAGTCGTGATTGCTTCTGTGATCTTAACTAAGCAATTTTCAAGTTGAAAACATTCAGCTTTTATGACAATGCTACTACTCCCACTCACCTTTACCTCCCTTTCTCCATCTCCAATGATAATTGATAATCGCAACTGCCAACTATTTTCCCCTGGAGATTGCGTCTCCGTTTTTAATAATTCAGTAACGCTGGCTGGAATTTTTCATTTACAGAAGTTATTCCTTAAAGGTTAGCGTATTGATCTTAACATATCTGCAGCACTGCTGTGTGGTTATCAGAGCAAAGGTAAGCCCTACACCAGAGCACCCCAAACCAAAATCCACGCGTTTAAATGGAAAAAAATTGCACACTTGCTACTGCAGCTCAGACAGGAGCCAGGTAAAGAGACGCTTTGGAGAAGATAGGAATCAATGTCCACACCATCAAGGCTTCAGAGGACTCTAAAGACAGGATATTAGAGGAGCAGGAGAGACAGCTGATCTCAAAAGATAAAGGGATTATTGTGTGGCCATTGCTGTGCCAGATACAGAATCTTAAAGTCTGAAAAAAATACAGCAGTATCTTCAAGTATTTAATCTGGCTTTCAAAACTGATTTGTGCCTTTCAAAACTGATTTTACACAAAATTATCAAAAAGCACAAAAAAGGAGGAAAACAATTAGGAAATATTTCTCCACCAGGTCAACTCTTTTCTGAAATTCATGTTTCTTACATATTTTTGCTCAAATGATTGCCCAAAATATTCTTTTACTTTTTGTTTGTTTGGCCTCTGGCACAGCTCTGAGCAGCAGAACAGAAAGCTGAGTCAGGAGGACAAACACAACAGGGACATTCAATTCCCTTCAGATGCTATGGTCTTCCTGTGATGGCAAATCTACACTGGAAATCTCACTACACTGTCACACCAGTATTTGTAGCAGAGGGAAGAAAGAAGGAGAAAGAGGTGGAATGGGGAAGAAGGAAAAATAGAGAAGGGAATAGGATCAGAAGAGAAAAAAAATAAAGGAAGGCGGGGAGAAAGTATGAAATAAAGTGAAAACAAATGGAAAAGAAGAATAGAGCAGCTGTCAAATATCACCACTCTCTCCATTTTCATTGCTACGATCCAAGGTGAACTGGCTGAGCTAAATCCAAGTGCTGCGTGCTTATAGGTCACAAGGAACTGGTGCTTTGTCTGGGAAAAAAACATTATTATGTCAACTGAAAGCCATATTCATACCACATAATTTCTGCAGAGATTTTTCTGAGTAGGTTTCACGATCACAGCCTTTTCCAATGTAATTGGTCTGCAATTCAATGGTGGTGTGGATTGAGGACACTGGTCCATCACACGTTTCTAGATGGATGCTGGGAAACAAGGGTATGCTGCCAGAGCCAGGCCTGTATTCAATCCGTTTGTTCCAGTCTGGAAAAACAAACAAATAAAAAAACAAAAAGATCCAATGGTGAGTAAAAAGAAGGGAAGGGAGTTATATAATTTTAAATGACATACTGTTCTCAAAGGTCACTGTCTGAGGCAAAAATAAGAGTTTCTGAACTTGGCATCAATAAGCTACTGTCCTAAAAAAATGGGATTTTGGCCCTGTTTTTCTAAGAGTGTCAGGCTCAATTAAGTAACACTGCTGCTGGTTGAGTCACACAAGCATGGGCTACACACATCTCCTGACAAGAAGTGCTAATTGGTGTCAGTCTGGAGCTCTGGTGTCCATGTTCCCGTGACAGACTACAAGCCAACTCTACAGGGAGGAGGTTTCTGCTGCACCCAATTTGGTCAGATTTCACAGTGTTGTGATACAAACAAATACCTCCAAGGACCAGGCTACACACATCAGTCTAATATAATACCTCTGTAGTGCCACTACTTGTCTTTGAACATCTTCCTAATTTTGTGAAGCATTAATGACAGGAAGTTCCAGCTGAAAGGATGACTTGTGCTTCCAGCCGTATCTGACTAATCCGTGCTTATGCAGCCCACAACATTTAAACAATCCCCTGCCTTAGGCGGCCACCTGTTTGTGCCACACATACCCCTGCGCTGCTCAACTGAAGCGTTTAATGTTTGAAATCCAATTAATTATGGTGTTTTCAACACGCTTCAGAGAAAACCCGAACAAGCAGCAGTAATTACAAACATGTATTTTAGCTGTCTTTACAGCTCATATTTTCATGGAGTCACAGAATGGCTGGAGTTGCAAGGGATCCTCAAAGCTCTCTTAGTCCATCCTCCTGCCACGGGCAGGGACACTTTCCACTAAACCAAGGTTTCCAGGTTGCTCAAAGTCCCATCCAACCTGATCTCAGACAAGTTGAGGGATGGGGCATCCACAGCTTCTCTGGGCAATCTGTGCCAATCCTCAGCATCCTTACAGGAAAAAAAAATTCTTTCTTATATCGGATCTAAATCCAGCTTAAAGCTGTTGACTCTTGTCCTGTCACTACAGGCCTCAGGAAAATGTTTCTATCTGTCTTTCTTATAAGCCCCCTTTAAGCACTGAAAGGCCTCAGCAAGATCTCCCTGGAGCCTTCTCCACACCAAACAACCCCAACTCTCTGTCTGTCCTTAAAGGAGAGATGCTCCAGCCTTCTGGCCATGTTTATGGCCCTTCCCCTCGTTGTTCTTACAAGTTCAAATCTTTCTAGGTAAAAGAAGACTTCATAAATGGAAAACTTCTAGGTCCTGGAAGTCAGCAAAACCTCTGGAAGCAAATGGACAGAGACATTCTTTCTAAATATCAGTGGAAGGAAAACTAGGAGTAGATACAAATACATATGTGCATTTAGTAGGTAAAGGAGTTTGGTGTTTTTCAACAGATCTCATTTTCAGAAAGCTTGAAAAATGGTGCTCTCTCCCACTGTCTTAAACTGTATTAAACATTTACAAAAAAATCTGAACATCCATGCAAACACTTTGAAATGTAAGGCAGTCACCAGTCCAGCATCCAGGCAAAGATGCTACAGTCACCGGTCTGCATTTCAAAGTTCTCAGATCTTCTTCCTGACATAACCCAATTGGTAATCATGCAGCATTTTGTTATCAAGAGGAAGATGAGACTTCCTGGAACATTCTGAAAGTATGTTTAGTATCTATTTTTACTAAAGTCTTTAGGACTTGTACATCATGACTTAGACAACCATGACTATGTGACTGCCTGTTCACACATAACTGAGTTGCTCTTTCAGTTGTAATTTTCAGGTAATTCACTCCATTTGTTCCATATTAAGTTACATTTGATCTACAGTATTGCATATTTCTCTGCAATTGTCAGCTTAAACAGTTCCATTAGAATTTCAAGTATTATATATGGGAGACCATTACAATAATAGGTTTCTGTTCCCCCTCCATTGCAGAAATTTGAGGTTAACTCTTTTCCAATAGAACAAGAGCAGCAAATCCTTTCAGGTACATCAGGTAAAAATAAAATAGTTTTATACAAACTAGTAGTACATGAATTACGGATCTTTATAATCTCTTATTCACCAGTTCAGGCATTATATTCCTCTACCCAAAAGGGAAAATAAAGTCTTATATATATCTGAAGACTTTCTGACTATTTCAGCAGCTTTCAGCCACATTTTCATTTCTCAGCTATACCAAATGAACCATCAGTCATGCAAAATATTCATTAGTGGATGTGAGATGTGACTGAATTACGAACTGCAAGGTATCTGCAGCTATACGAGGAACGTCCTATAAAACCTACACCACATAAAATGCCACTGCTCAAAAGAAGAATAATGGGAGCCCCCTGTTTCTGCCACAAGAACTGGAAGAGGTATTTCGTTTCACAGTATTACCTTTCAGCTTGGCAGAAGTGGGAATTTGTACCCAGAGATCATAAACCCTGCACCTCCTAAATCACTCACATTAATCTCAGCCCTAAACTGTAGAACATCAACTAGACCAGAAACAGTGTCTTTGTACCTTGGTCCAGTGCATCATCACAGACCAATCCTCATCCTACCAGCACTTCCTTCACTGACTTAGTGCAGATTCAGGAATTCCACCAAGAAGTCCCTCTCCATGCCAAAGCATTCCCAGGCAGTGAGGCAATACTGGAGTAGGTTACAATCCTGTGATGGTAGAACAGTCCGTAAAGGCAGCAACAACTCTGATAAAAAACAACTGGCTTATTTCTATCGTATCTGCCCCCAAGCACTTCAGCAACCCAGAGCTGTGAAGCTGAGGCCAGCACCCTCTGGATCTCACCACCAGTACAGGCAGCAGCACTGGGAAGTGCAGAGTTGGAACAAGCAACAGTAAGTGGTAGTCACAGTGTGAAGAAATCATTCTGAGAGTAACCCAAGTCTTTAATTTAATTTTGAATGAGGTGAATATCATTATTTTGCTTTCTCCCAGAATAACATCCCACACTGGACTTACTCAAAAGATCAGCACCTTCCTTCAGGAATCCGGTGGCACGTTTTCATTTCCTCTAGCAGTGACTCAGAGGAAAAGTCTTATGCAACCTGAGTCTGCAAAAGCCTCTGAGTTTAGGTATTTCCCAGATACGTTCAGATACATAATCCCACCTGAACTGGCAGGTTGCACTTAGATTAGCTAAACCCAACCAGCACAGTTCCTCTTCGACACAAACGTGACACAAGTCCTGCTGCAACACCACGTTACACTGCAAACTTAGGGAAGTAAATGCTGTCAGGGTAGAAGATTGATCCCAGGGGGAAAGTCTGAATAAAACTAGCACTGTTTAGTCCTGCAGCCTCTGTTTGGATTTTATAATTCAACGGGCTTTTGCTTGCCACTTGTGGCATAAAGCTGCTCCAGACAATGCAAGACAGCCCTAGCTGGGTTATCCCTACCACACAACATTTGAGTGTAAATATCACCATGTCAAACTTGTGGTTCAGATTTCATCAATTATAAAGCAGCTATGTAACCTTGGATCTTGATTTCTGGGATACTCAAACTATCCCAACATCAAAATGGATGAAACTTCATTGACAGCTTGAGCCTTTAAAAGTAAATCCCAGTGCACTAAACAAATTTTCCTTTTAACAGCAGGATAATGTTAAGACTTTCCTTGATCTCTAAACTTAAAGGTTTCTGTACTGTCTTTGTGATCCATGTTTTATATTTTAATTTATTTCTAATGCTAGATGACACTAAGAAGGATTTAATCTGATTTTTTCCCTTGAAGGAGGTCATGCAGAGGAGGCAAGATCTGATTCGTGTCTCATACATGTGTGTAGCCATAAACTTTGATTCCATCTCATGGTGTTAAAAACTACGGCGATGTAATTAAAGATAATTGTAACACAATGAAATGCAAAACTTCTCTCCTGTAGCACTGAAGATGTGCATCTTGGCAGCTAAATGTAAGATAAAATTTATGTGGTGCTGTTAGTGAGTCTCTGCAGCATCCCTATGTAATTGCTGGAACAGAAGGTTCCCAGAGCAGTGTAATTGGTATCTCTTCTGTTTCCTCTGAGCATCCTCACATCTGTGCTGTTTATGTAGGCTGGAGACTTGGCTAAAGGTTACTCTGGTGCCTTTTTTATGTGAAATAAGATGAGTGACTTGTTAAGGAAATGATAATCAGGTCTGACTCAGTTAAAGGGTTTCCACAGCAAAGAGAAAACTTAAACTAATGTCCAAAGTTCTGCTACGATACCATGGTTTGCAAAGAGATTTGAGTGCACATCTCAAAGCATAAACAAACATTCATATACATCTTTTCCTTCTGCAGCATGTTGGTAGTTTTAAAAAGACAAACAAAAAAGAGACAGAAATTTGTGCTTAGTACAGGACAGTGGAAGGGCTGCTGCTGAAGGAGCTGGTGAACCCTAATGGAATTACTGTTGTGCCTGACCTACTGACACTGAATATTCCATCAAGTGATAAAGTTCCCAGCTCTAATGGTGCCTAATTATGTGAAATAAACATTTAAGAATCTAAAAACCCTGAAACAACAGCACAGGTTAAGCTATTGTTTGTTGTGAGATTGCATTTGAATAACGTGTTTCCCACAGTGTCAGAGCCCCAAGGGCACTAATAAGCCCTAATGAACCTCCACAAGCTTCACCTGGGGCCTCCATTTGCCCCCCACGGGCCTGGAGCTCTGTTTAAGCTGAGCCCCACCAGCCTGGGCTGCAGGTGCTGCTCTGGCTCAGCCACAGGATCCCTTGATCCAGGAGCCAGCCCAGGGACTTGCTGCTCTGGCTTGACAGAGCCTCCTCACTGGGATCCTGCCCAGTGACCTGATCCCAACCCTCATCCATGGATCCACTTCCCGGCACCTGCCTCCTCACCATGAGGGGTGATCTGGCATCTTGGCTGAGCCTGGGCCCCTTCTCTGGGTCTGCCCTGCTCCCCTCAGCAGGGTGAGGGGTTGGCCCTGGGTGACGAAGGCTCTGCTGGCTCTGTTATTACAACTGGCTCTTTGCTTTCTTTCCTTTAGGAAATAACCTTGTTGCTGCCAGATTTGGGTTGGTCACAGACTTCTACTGTCTCTACTGGAGAGTCTGACAAGTGCTTCTCAGATTCTAAAAGACAGAGTCTGAAACACCGCATGGAGTAGTTACCCAAATCAATGAATTGAGTGCATCATAACTCATGTGGAAAGTCTTCAATTTTTCAACCCAAGGTCTAAGAATATGTGGAACTTTTTACATGCAGAGAAAAAAAAATCATAAGGAAAAGCTTCAAACCTAACTGGATATCCTGTAGTGCTTTAACATTTGGGCAGAGGAAGTGTTAATGGAATAATGCTGTCAGCTGCATCTCAGAGATAAGAAACTTCTCAATGAAATTATAATTGCCCCAGTAAAGCTCAGGAGGATCTTGTGGTGAAAACTCAAAAAAGAAAAGACTATCTTTGTAGCTGCAAATGCAGAAATGCGAACAAAGGAGTTATCTTCCACAGAGGTATATGGAAGTAAGAATCTAGTTACATAGGTCTAAAGTGAATGGGCGCTTTGTATCACTCAAGATGGAAAAGACTGACTTCAGTATTTCAGTCCTCACAGATAAGCAGAACAGCCTGCAGAGAGGGCAATAATGGGTTACTCTGAAAATGTGAAGTTCATGGTACACAGGGAACTAACTGGTAATGATCCCTGTGAGTCTGCCATGGGAGTGTTATTTGATATTTCCATTTGCAGTCTTGGTACAAGACCAGGACCGCGTTAGTTACTGCTGCCAGTGAAGGGAAAAGAAGGCAATGCCACACTAGAAGTCGATCTAGAAAGAGGATATCCTAAGCATAGAATAAGATGACCTTGAGAACTGATGTTACAGAAGTAGTGCTTAGCAGTAATGATATAAAGTGCTCAGGAGCTTCAGCAAACTGCTGAGAAATCACAGAGAAAGGACAAATGGAAAAAGAGCTGATTCCATTAAGACAAGAACAGCATTGCCATGAGCCACCAGTCTGATACAGCCAGGCAAAAGAAAGGTGATCCTGGAATATATAAAGCACGGTGTTTTCAGTAAGAGGCCATGGTAAAAAGAAACATGAAAGGACCTGGAGTGCTTGGGGAAGATGTATTTAGCTGTAATGCAGACACAGAACTTATTGAGGGCATAGCTGAAAAATTAGATTGGAACAGGTATGACTGCTTTCTCTGAATATGTCTGGAAGTCAAAGAAGAGTAAAAACAATGTTGATACAAGTACAAAAACAAGTAGGAACTTACGTAAATTTTAAGCTCTAAACTCAGTAATGCTCAGGAGCTCAGTTAATTTTAAAATGTCTGGAGTGGTTATTTAGAGTGGGTATTCCACTAAAATGGTGCCATTCAAGTTAACAGCTAAATGTAAGTATTTCATCCTGATTACCCTGGTTGAAGGATGGATGGCTAATGCATGCACAGCAGTGCCAAACCTAGACTGGCATAAAGACTCCATGCTTCACAATAAATTTCATTTATAAAAATATGGGTGAATATCTTACAGCTAAGACAACACAAAGATGGTCTTTTGAGCTGCTAGGTATGTGCACAAGTGTAATACAAATTGATTTATGTTTAGTGCAGAAATACTTGGCCCTTTAAAATTGTTCTGGAAGACTTAGAATATTATCCTCATCAGCAAGGTTTCTGCACTTGACCACCCTCCTCCAAATAATCAATTGCCTTAGTAATCATATTCCTCCTTGTTAAAAGCACTGGCAGAACAAAAGCCAATATGGTTTTGGTTTTCCTCAGTAATTGGATCTTACTAGAAAGCCCCCATGAAAACCGTTCTGAAGTCACTCAGCAGCTACTGCAAACAGCATCTGTGAGGAATGTTGACTCAGAAGCGAAGTAAGATCACTCTGTTACTGAAATAGAAGGTCCTGCCCCGCTCTGTACAAAAGAAGGATTTTATTTCAGCAGGATGAACAAGCTGATCTGACTGCACACAGCCTCTGAATGACTATTCAACCTTAAAAAGGTGGTAGGAATGTGCCTTTTGGTGGTAGCAAGGGCCCAGGTCACTTTAGTGAGCCCTACATGCCTCAGAAATTATATGCAATTTCATTGATACACTGACCACCTTTATTAAATATTTTTATAATCTATTAGGTGAATAAACAAAGAGAAGCTTTTACTTCAGAACTATTTTTAAGCCAATGCTAT
Source organism: Gymnorhina tibicen (assembly GCA_013399875.1). Taxonomy (NCBI): domain Eukaryota; kingdom Metazoa; phylum Chordata; class Aves; order Passeriformes; family Artamidae; genus Gymnorhina; species Gymnorhina tibicen. The sequence goes on from VXAZ01006886.1 coordinate 2,048,940, forward strand.
GTGAAAGTAATTGAATTTTTCAGGACTATCTCTTTTAAGATGAATTTTTAAAGAACTTCAACCTTATTGCCTTCCTTGGGTAGTTGGGTGTGGATGCATATGGGTTCCCAGACCCTGGAAGACAAACGGAAAAAATCTTTTCAGACTGGTGAAACACTGGAGGCTGGGTGCTGTGAAATCCTGTTTTCTATTCAGAGTCCTAATTGTCTGTTAAACTGGAGGTTAGTCACCATTGCTTATGCAAGGCCACATGAAATTTTACATAGAAAAAATGTCTTCTTTCATCAGGGGAAACAATGTGACTTTTGAGTTTTGGACTGTTGTCTTTGCTCCACACTCATCCCCCCAGAAGCACAGCCAGCCTTCCCTGTTTGCAGGGAGCAGAGTTCTCTGACACTTTCCTGGGGTATCCATTCAGCCAGTTGCTTTAGAGAAGCTTTTTTCTTTTAATAACGATTTTCTGTCTGAAATCAACTGCATTTTAGGGAGCAACCTCACTTGTGGTTTAATTGCCAATAACTGAACAGTCCTCTATCAGTCTCAAAACATACTTTTTAAGTTTGTGGGTTCATGATTCTGCCCTTTGTTTTTTGAGGCTAAACTCTTTTTCTCCTCACACAGTACATCGCCCACCAGAGAGCCTGGTACAGGAATAAATGTTTTCAATTTTCTGCTATCTTGCATCTTTCAGCACATTAGTTTATATTTAATTTCCATTTGTTATCCCACTGTGGGGGGACAGTAACAAGTTTTGTGAAAACTGTTCCTGGAAGTAGCAGAAACGTGATAAAAAGAGATTATAAAACCATAAATGAGCTAAAGGAAATCTGGTCTGGATGGCAGGGTATTTCACCTCATGCTATTTAATGAAAATACTTTATGGATATTTAGTACCGTGTTGCCACAAGTTTGCCCACCCTGCTTTGAATAAGGATGATGTAACTTCACAGAAATCAGTCTTTGTGACATTAAAACAACTTCAGTGAAACGAACCACACTGAAAATGAATCCCCAGGAAAAGCATAGTGTGTGCTTTGTGTCCACAGAACTGAAATCAGGCAGAGCCCTGGAGGGAGGGACAGAGCTTGGGGAAGGTGTTGAAGAGAACAGGTTTTTGCTTAGGATAGAAACTCCCTAATTGTGTTTAAAAATGTTTTAAACCAAAAATCAAAATATCTTCAATTGCAGATCGAGCCATTATGATGTCAGGAGTACCATCATCATCCAGCTTTTCTTGGTAACATAGTCCTTTACCTACCTGGCAGGACATGGTCACTCCATTGTTTGGAATTCAGGGACATGAAAACACAGCTGGCATGAAGAGCTTTTGTAGCACGGCTCTAGAAGTCATTTGACAAAACTCACTAATGAGAATTTCCAATTAAAATAACTGTTTAGGAAATAATTCATCTCATTGATTTACATTTTTAACTTGCTCAGGACACAAATAAAACTCCAGAGTGGTCTGTTCGGAATGGTTTGATGTCAGCTTGGGTCAGGTTTGTTTCTAAAGTAGCCTCTTAATAGAGAGGAGGATTGTTTGCTGAATGTCTGTGTGGGGATCTGGCTGCTTGTGTATTAATGTCCATCATCAGAGAGCAGGGAAGCAGCTCGTAGATTTAATGAAGACTTCAATGCTCTTAGCCCAAGGGAATATTGATTAAAGGAAAGCACCTTGGCTTGTGCAGCCTTATTTGCTCTGCCACATGTCAGTCACGTGCTGTTGGCCTCGAGAAACAGGAATAATCTTGAATTGTTTTACATAAGCCTGTTCTTCCCAGTCCCAGCCCCGCACAGTGGAGGTTATTTGAAGGGCATCTACATTGCAATTTGCTGCACTAAAATCTTTAGTACTGAATTTGCATTAGACTGCTGCAATCTCTATTCATGATAGTTACATAAACAAGTGCACAATATTTCAAATTACAAAAGCCATTAACTTTTAGGAACTAAGTGCTGATCCCATAAATTGAAATTCCTAGTATTTATTTGTTCAAGATAACACTGAAGAATAAGAAAAAAATCACGTATTTTAGCAACATCTCTATTATAACCAAAGACTCAGAACAGTCCTCTTTTCCATCAAAAACCTCCCATTATTTTATTTCCTGTAGTCAACCAATCTTTACAAATATAGCATTATTTCAAAGAAGATGGAGCAAACCTGCTGGCTGCCCCTTTGTGGGGAGGTCACAGAGCAACAGACACAGGGAAGAAAGAACACTATAAATATCTTCCATTCCTAGTCTCCAGATTTTTAACTACTAGAAATACTCTTGGAAAGTTTTACTTATTTGATCTTATTTTTTTCCCTAGAAACAGGTGATTTTTACAGATACTGGCTCAAACTGAAAAACAACATCACCTACGTGAACTTCTCCACCTTTAAAAATAAATACGCATAAAAAAATCTCATTAAGAGAAATGTATCAATTTCTGGAAGTATTGTGTTGCAGCACATTTTCAAATGACAATTAATGACTTAGTAATTGAGAACTGAAGCCCTATCTACCCAATTGCTTACCTAAAGACCTCAGACCCTGAGTAGGAGACATCCCCTTGCACTTTGTGCTCCTTGACCTGGGGATGTGCCAGTGAGGTGAAGCAGTCACAGGTTTGGCAGATGGAAAGGTACAAATAACACGAACAAAGCATCAAAAAACCCATCAAACCCCAACCAAACCCGGTGTGAGGTTGTTTCAAGTACTTTTATTGGTTGCCTGGTGTCTAAACCCACCTGATGGGACCAGTGACAACCATCTGTCCTACAAGGATGTTTGAACTACGAAGTAACTATGGCAATACCGGGCAATGCAAACACACCATTACCACCTTTGCAAAACTTATTCAATCAATAAAATACCTAAACCGAAAAAATATAGAAATGAAAAAAAAAAAAAATCAACCATTACACTCATTTTAATACAAATCCCAAGCTAATTTGGGGGTACTTAATTTATCTGAGATAACTCCATAAAATGGAAACAGAACATTTCTCCAGAGTAAAGAGACCATAATTAGTTTTATAGAAGAAATCATTTGAACAGTAAGATCAGTTAGAAAATGTGGAAATACTTCATAGGTTTTGTATATTTTTTTAACAAAAATGCTCCTCAAAGTACTTGGGTACTAGTACATCCCCAAAAACTGAAATGTGGCTCTGCTCCAAGTGAGGGCTGTGGAAATGGAATCCTGCTATTGCAAACATTTCACTGCAAGCTCCTCTAGACCAGGGCTTCTCATTTTACAAAGAAAACCTTTTTTTCTTCTAAATGTCAACCTGCAAATTTACCTTTAAGTACAACAGACAAACTGATTTTTTCCTTCTCAATCATTATGTTTAAAAATTACAGTTATAAAGGTCAAGTTAGTCCCAAATGACACCTGCATAATGTGGTCACACCCAGTCAGTCTGTCTGTAATCCAGCCCTCATTTTCATCTTAATTCCTTATAATTAGTGGCATATCTGTCTTCCCAGTACATTGTCAGCTGGGGTTTTCTCCACTCCAGACAGGGTGTAGATCCTTTTTAGAAAATTAATTCCTACTGAAATGTCTCAATACCAAGACAGGAATCAGCTTTAAAAATGCTTATCACTCCTAGTGAGGGCGCCTTGGGTCCTGCCGAGATTTAAAGCCAATCCTGAACCTGGAACAAGATAACCTGAACAACTTCATCTTACGTGGCAAAAGTACCTTGCCACAGTGGCTTCAAAAGCATTCTTTAAAGAATAGTAGGAGAATGGCAAATCAGCATCATTTTTTTTATCCTTCCAGTATATTCAGACTGACTCATAAAATAACTTACTGGAATAGAAATTTGTCTTATTTCTTTTTGTCTGGTCTGCTCTTTGTCCTGCCTACAGAAGAAATATGGCAAATGGAAACAAACATGGGATTATCAGTCACTTTGTTAGCAGGCTTGGAATGAGGCATAAGAAATAGCAGCAGTTTTCCCCACCAATGCAATAAGCACCCTACTTTCCTTACTGCGAGGTAAACACCAAAGAAATGAGATTTAAATAAAAAATTAAAATAGATAAGCGATTGAACCTTACCTTGCCAGCCTGGTTTGCACACTGGTTTGACATTAACTCGCACCAAGACATCTTCTGTTGCATATTTCTGCCCACAGTCAAAAGCTGTCACCATTATCTCATACTGGTGCTGTTTATCATAGCTCAGTTTCTCGGTATTCCTGATGTTACCTAGAGATTCAACACAAGAAAACATTCAGAGATTCATTCTTGGCTAAGCATACACAGACTGCAACATGTGGGTCCTGGTTCATCAAGTGCTTTGTGACTCGGAGCTCTTTAAAGCACATGGGACATCCACAGGCAGGACAGTTCTGAGGAGTAAGAAGGATTTTCTTTCAATCCAGCAGAGAAATAAGACTGTAGGCAAATACAAGATGGGAGGGATATAATGTGGGCATGGCTCTATCAGAAAACATCTGCTCAACAACACTTTCTGAAGTAAGAGGGTAAAAGTAATTAGCAGTTACATCTTGACATGTGAGGTATGTGTAGGTGCACCCTCATTTCTCACATTTTTCACAATACACTGCTTTAACAGCCACATTCCTGAGATCCACTACTGAACCCAAGTATCCTCCTGTTTTCCCAAAAGCTACTACCCTTTAGAATAGAGACATTTTAAAAATAGGAAAAGCCCCAGAATCACCTCCTGCATTACAGTGCTTAGCAGTATTTGATATGGCAGCAGAGTTATCGCATGGAAAATAAAACCCAGCAACAACAGGGTTTATCTGCTGAACCTGACACACATATAAAGGTGACAAATTACCTGCTTCGGGAACAAAGACATCAGAACTTTCAGAAAGAAAGGAAAAGATTTTTCTCAGAGTAGTTCCTGCAGAGAGCACCGTGCAAAATGTATGCGTTTGCTATTAACAAGTTCAGCATTTTAATTCTGTCCGTTTCCACTAAAATTTACTTTTTGCACAAGTTGAAACTTTATCCTGTTTAATCCGTTTCATGCTTTTGCTCAGGGCTGTTTGTTTTACCACCTCTTTGAATGAGGATTTTTGTTCTAGAATTCAAGAAACAAACTTACTCTGCAGCAATGCTACACATAAATACTTCCAAGCAGGGATCAGCAAAATCCAGTTGATTGTGCTAAATTTGAAATGGGCAGCCCCCTTATCCTGGAATTTAGTCAAATGCAGTGAACTGATCCCCACAGATGCTGGCCAAAGTCCCTTTTGTCAGGCACAAAACCTTAGGCTTTGTTCGGGCATTTGGGTTTCATTTTCTTTTTTCTTCTCGCTCAAATGAGTGAGAGACAGGAGAAAGCAGACAAATGCAACTTCCTAAAGGAAGTCTTTTACTAAAGCACCTTTAATTTGACAAGTGAGGACTTTTAGCAGGTGTCTCTCTGCTGCACAATCCTTATCTTGTCAGAGCCCACCACTTCTCTTTTTACTACTACTACATTAAAGCCATCTTTAGGAGTTTAACTGAAATGAATGCAAAATTTTCCAGGTCAGGCCTGAAGAAAGGCTTTTTGCATTTATCACCATCTTCAGGTTCAAAATTTGTAGCTTAAATAGACTCTTACATCTGCAGTTATAAGTCAGGCCCAATACCCCATTTACTGTTGACTCTGAGTCTCTCTCCCTCCCTTTCTGAGCAGGGCACAGAGGAGGACAAGCCCTTCTAATTTTTTATGTCTCAAAAGGAGAAACAAAATGAGCTGCTGAAGGCTAATATGGAAACAGGACAGTGTCTTGCAGACTCTGGGGTTCTCTCTCCGGGGTACCTCATCTTGCCAGGCATTTTCAGGCCTGGGATGGACACAGCTCTTTCCTCCCCACAAGCAACTGCAACAACCACATCAGCTACTTCATTGGTTTTTGAGTTAGTGATTGACAAAGCAATCTACTCACCCACTTTACTATCTTGAGTTGCCTGATTAGTGGCTACCTAAGAGGTTTTAATGAAAAACTGCTACTCTGTATACTTAATTACTAATTTTATATTTCTTCTGTCCTTTCTGCATTATATTACTTCTTAAATTAATCCTTACATTTCCCTGTTTGGTTCTCCTTGGTATTATTTTAGTCTGTGATCAGCAAAAAAAATTCTCAAGAAACCAAAACTGTCCCAATCTTCATTAGCAGATTGCTAGAATTTGTGTGGCACGTTGACTGTCCTACAAGATTCATAAATCATTACAACATATTTACATTTCATTAAATCTAGCTTCCAAGATCTGTATTTCATTATGGCCATTTCAGATTTGGACTACAAAGATTCTAACTCTTAGGCGTTATTCCGGAAGGTCATTTGGATGACTTGCAGATGTTATCCAATAGCTTATTGATTTCCTAATAATTTTTCTCTTACCTCTGATGCTTTATGATTCTTTGGGTTTTTATAATTTAATCAATACAATTAAAAAGTAGACATAGAAGGGAAGAACTATAAACACAGACTAATTAAAGTTTCAGAGATGATAGTCTGAAAGTTTCTGTTTACATCTCACCCACAGACAAAATGTAACTAATAACATTAAAAAGAGAAAATTTTAATGGGAGAAGCAAGTACATTTCTACACAGTTCAAAATTAGGCCATAATTTTTTTTTTTTCAGTCTTCCTAAACATCTGCCTTTTCCTGGAAATACCCAGAGCTATAACGAATTTTCAAACAACAAAAGGCAGATCAGTGACTACAGGAATATAAGAAGTCCTTCCTGAGGACACAGACATTTACACCTCTGTTTCTTCAAGGTCAGTTTTAGGTCTAGATGGATACAGACATCCCTCTTTTATGGCTCTTCCACCTTACTGTGGAGCAGTCATGAGAATGGGGAAAGACCTGACTGATTTAGTATGGCAATTCCCTTCTAAATTCCACAGGTACTAAGTCCATTGAAAGGTTAGAATTTCTTCTTGTCAAAAAGGTTCATTTTTAAAAGATAATGGAAAGAATCTGTCACAATAAATGTATAAATGTAGAATGCAGATGCTCAGCTATAAAGTTTGGCTTTACTTTTCTGGCAACATGAAGTTTGCACGGCTCCTACCACAGCTCCCGGTGCTGTAAAGGGGGATCTTGTGAGGTCCTGTCCTATCCAGGATTTGTAACCTGATAAAACCTACAGGCCCCTATCTCATCTTCACATTGAACAGTCTGAACACGTATTTATGAAGTGCTCCCCAGAGGTGGGTGGCAAATAAGAGTCATCCCCATTTTAGAGGTGAGAGTAGGTCAGAGCCAAGACAGAATTTGTATCTATACCTGAGTTCTCAGATCTCCTGACCATAACCCCTGACAAATACAGCACAAGATACGTGAATAGAAATGGGTTTTGCTGGCATTACAACAGATCTGTGCATTGTGGTTTAATTTTTCTGTCACCTGAAAAAAGCCGACACAATACTGATACAGTACCTGACTTGATTTGGATTTTCTGCTAAGGAGAAAATGAGACCAGTCTGCATGCAATAGTACTTTAAAACATATTATGCCTTATACCTTGAATCACAGTTCTTTGCACAGCAAAGCATAAATTTGTCCTCTGCCTTTACATGACTGTATTTTATGGCTAAGAGTTCATTACCCTCCAAGTTGGGCTCATCATATACAAGAGTGAATTTTATTAGTGCTATAGTTTCAGAACACAAAGTAATTTTATTCACAAGGAAATTACATACCAAGGGCCAGAGTTCCCAAATGTAACTGGGAAGTTTGATATTACCTTCCCAAAGTTCCTAAGTTACAAGGACCTGTAGGAAATACCCCCGAGCTGATGCTGCTTCCTGTGCCCACCCACTCCTGCCTGCCATGGAGTGGGGATGAGGCAGCCTGTGCACCAGCACAGCCCGCAGGGCTCTCTCTGCCTTTCTGCAGATGTTCCCCAATGCCTATTATAATTTTTCAAGGCCAAAAAATGCTCCATGCATGGATGTAGGGACAAGAAGTAAGTTTTACCTAACAAGACAGTGACCCGCCGAAAGAAAACGAGCTGGTGGAATAGCTTCATCTTTTTACAGACCTTTGTTTGGGGTTAGCTTCTCACATGTTGGTCATGAAAAAAAATACACCATCAGATAATGGCATGTTTTCCTCACAATTCACCCCCACCTCCATCTTTTGGGGCCCCCTGCAATATTTAGATTTGATTTTAAGGTATTTGGTTATCCTCTTTCTGAGCAATGAAGCTGCACATGTAGGTGACTGAAAAGCACAAAAAATCACAACCTGCAGAAGACACAAGAACCTAGATTTGTATTTCACAATGGCTAAGAAAACCTGTTAACAAAATCCTAATTAGCACAGTATTAGCAGACAGTCCCAGGCATCTCATACATCTATTTTAACCACCCTATAGGGAACAGAAATGGGCATGTTTCCAAAGAATTTGCACCAGAGGAAGTTTATATCAGCTGCTGTACAGAGACATTCTCAGCAGTGAAATGTGTTGGAACTAAGCAACATATTTCTGTCACAAAATAAAAGTGTAGCCATCTCTTCTAACTTTGTCTCTAATCCCAGTGGGTTTAAGCAATTACCATTATCTTAAAAAATTGCAAATTAGACTGCAATTACTGTTGGTTGTGGCAGCACTGTTCTTTTAGTGAACAAATAGATCAAAAATATTAATTGAATTCATGACCAAGAAACTGCAAGTATTACAACCTTATACCAATTATTCACTGCAGGCTTTAAAGCCATGTTTAAATCAATAATTTTCTCATTGCCTTTGCTGAAAAGCAGGTCCCAGGCACACGAGGACAAAGATGTAACCAAGGATTCCTGACATTTCCCATGCTTTTGATCATGTCTCTGACTGTAAAAAGACGTGCTCACTCCTGAGGCAGCTGCTCTGTGTGATAGGAGCTGAAAAGGCACGTGCAGTAGAAATGACTGCTCTGTATCACACCAGTTTCAGGGTATTCTCTGTCCCTTATATCTGCCACAGACCTGGCAGGAAGTTATGAAACAACCTGTGACTTCCGTAAGTACCCACTCTCCATACAGGCAAGTCATGTGGAGCTTTGGAAAAATACAGATTCAGAGACATGGAGAACTTTTATGACAACATGGGAAATCTCACAGTTAGAAAAGAATCCATGGAGAGGAAAAGCTTCTAGGGAATTGCTTCCAAATATCTACTTCCAAATGCCCTCTTGCTGTAAAAAATCCTTTGTGCAGTTCTCTGGATTCTCAAGAATCCTCAGGATTGCTGTGCCAGCTGCCCTCATTTACTCAAACACAAACATATTCCTCATGATTGCACTTCCTATACCATACCCTTGCTTCCCAGTGTGCGATAACGAGACGGATTTTTCCCCAAAGTCATTACAATTTATTGATGTAACAGGTTATTGTCTTCTGATGCTCATCTGTGCATTGTGCAAGAACTGCACAAATACAGATGAATAATTTTTGAACAGGGTAAAGAGTTTTTACAAAACATCCCAACATGAAAATGACTGCTCAGAGAAAACAGCAGCTCCATGCATTCTTTCAATTTACAATTTGGCCAAAAATCAGATTTAACTTCCAAACTGTACTTTCCTCCTACAAACAACATGGATTAAATGCTTCTGCTAGGAGAGATAAATCAGAGCACTGCTGGCTATGTACACAGGGTGTTTCTTCTGGGGAAAATATTTTGTATTGTCTGAAGCAAGCAGAGAATGGGGGAAGGATCTTCCACACACTTTTCATGCAGCTCATCCACCATTCCCAAACTCAGTTCCATGTTCTATGCTGTTCCAGGAAGCTGACATACACTGCCACCAAGGTCAAAAACTGTTGCATATGGAAAACTTAATATGGTTTATTATTTTCCCTAAAATATAAATCATATACCTTAGAAAAACAACTAAAACAAACCAACAAACAAATTTAAAAATGGTACTAATTCCCCAAAGTACATTTTCTTCCATGGTGCAGAATAACAGATCTGCTCAGGAAGCCCCACAAGTGGGCAGGTCTGTGGACCCGTGATCCTAAAAGCATTAACAATCAATAAACATATGCAGAATATTGTGTATTCAGGCTCTGCCTCAGGAAGTTCAGGGGAATGGGACTAGCTGTAATCCAGTGAATAAACCCTGCATTAGGGAATACATGCTGCACTGGGGAATGCCATCACTTGGATGGGAAGCAGGATCTGAGACGATTAGGAGGATGGACTGAGTAACCAAGAATCATGTTAGCTGATCTGGTGCCTTAATTTCCACAGGGAATTACTGCATCGCTTTCTGCCCGGTTTTACACAAAAGGGATGGAATTTCTCGGTGTAAGGATCCCTCCGCTCTCAGCGATGAGAACAGGATTTCTCTCTGGAGTGCACTCTCCAGCCAGGCACCTACAGCCCTACAGACAGCCCTGTGTGCCAGCACTCACCGTTCCTGTCGATGGCAAAGGGCACATCTGTTGTGACAATCTCGTAGTTGCAGATCTGGCTGTACTGGGGGGAGCAGTCCTCGTCTATGGCTTCCACCTGCAGGATGCTGTCGTAGATCTTCCCCTCTGTCACAGTGGCCTTGTACACGCTCTCCTTGAATGCTGGGGAGAACTCATTGACATCCTTTACCTGGATATGGACTACTGCCCTAAAATAGGCACACAGAACATCAAAGAGAAAAATTAGTTTATTGTGACACCTCACTAACAGTTTCTTTTCAAACACTTGAAAAGACTAACAAAACATATCTAGAAAACTATATAAGCCCCTAGTAAAATGACATATTACTGAATTTTTCTGCTTAATTTGCCTAATTTAGTATCTTAATGTGGCACTAGGTAAAAGTCTGTTGCCATGGCTTGTAGGGAGAGGGTTTCACAGTGCTCCCTATTAAAATCTGCCCCTAAAAATGAACCCCAGCAGAAAGGCAATGATATCATTACAGGGTAAAATAAGCAAAGAGAGAGGAAATAAATCACAGCAGTCTTACATATCCACTACCTAAAAATGGTCAGTTTGCAAACATTCTTCCATGTTACATAAGGTTCTCACCACCTTCTGCTGATGATAATTATCTAATCCTTCAATTAGTTACAACACTGTACATATAACCCATCAAGGCCCTTAGTGAGTAAACTCTAAAGGCCTTGCTTTGGAAGGATTTGCTTTCTGTTTGGTTTGATAGGCAGGGTAACAGAGGGACGCAGAAGGGATGTTCCAGAGCAATGGCAGAGCCACAGTAAAAGCTGGGACCCCAGACAGCGTGGCTGAGCGTGTGCTACCAGACAAAGTCTGGTGGCAGTGGGCCAGATTCCATTTAGTCAAGATTAGACCAAAATTTTCCACAAGTGGATTTCTATCAGATTGTTACTGACATGAGAGGGGGGAACATAATAAAACTTGATATTGTGAAGCAAAACCCGTTTCTGTGATTTGATGGTTATCTGCTATTGCAGGCTTCCTCCTAAATCTGTATTCTTTTTAAATATCCTGAAAACTTCAGCATGCATTATAGACCTAATTAAATTTTTAATTGTCATGTGTCCTGGATGAGCAAAAGGAAGAATGATTACTATAAATCATTTATTATAATGGCTCTCAGCAAAACGAACAATTTGTACAGCACTTATACATCTACGTGAGTTAAATTCATCTTTAATGACAGACAAACGGTCTGGAGCTTAGTTTCATGAATTAAAAAGGAAAAAAGGCACTGTACCACCTAAGCTGATGCAGGGAACTGGCTCCACAGTAAAAAGTACCACCTACTGACCTTCAATATACTCCTCTTCAGAGGATTTTAGTTCCTCTGAGACTCACTGTCCAAAAGCTGAGGTCAGAGACACTCTGTTCAAATGTGACACTGCTCATTTTATGACATACATATACTAAAAAAAGGGGATGATTCCTCTTCTCTTACCATTTGAAATGAGATGAACAGAGAGAAAACCTATTTTAAAATTGTGAATATCAGTTGAAAGCCAGCTTCTAAGACCTGGATGTATTCAACGTGAAAGCAAGAATGGAAAATATAAACCAAAACTGAGATGCATTCATCCACTTGAATGGGGATCCTGTCAAAAGCTTTAACTGAAGCAAACAAAAAGGAATATATTTTCTAATAGGAAAAAGGAATTAAAAAATGGGTGGAATATTGCAACAATTGTTCATTCTTGTTTTATTTGCTTTCTACCCGACAATAACATAGACTGCAGAGCGAATGCATGCCAAAGCAAAGAAATATTTCTCCTAATTTTCACCCACTTGTGAGATTTCTTCCAGTTTGTTCCACCTGGTCCTGATCCACAGTCATAGGCCTGGATGATGAATGTGTATTCCTTCTGCAGTTCACAGTCAATCGGGCTCTTTGCTCGGAGCCGACCTTCTCCAGATGTCTTGTTCAGCACAACAGCCTCGAAGGGCATTTCTCGCCCATGGATTTTAAAAGCACATATTTCACCTGCAAGGAACAGCACAAAACAATCATAACTGGGGGGGTCTAAGTCTTATGCACTGGAGGGGCACCTGCAAAGTTCATTTGTGTTTCACCTGCTGTTACAGAGGGAGAAAATACAGACTCAGACACCAGGTCATTATGCATCCAAAAGGGCCATTAAGCAGGTGCTTGTGCAGTGGGATGCGCTGAGCACAGCTCCAGGCACACACCTCCCTCTTCCTCTGTCAGTACTAAATGGTTTCTGAAAGCCCCAGAGGCCATTCCATATGGTACCAACAGCAACGCTGAGCTAAATTATTTTTGAGTTGAATTAAGAAACTGTATTTATTTAAAGCAAATAGCAAAAAGAAAAATAGTTAATACTTCAGAGGTAGTCTTTTTTTAACTGCTGTTGCTCCTTGAGCCACTTGAACTGCCAGGTGGTAGCAGATGTGCAGATTCTTGCAGTTTAGTTTCCCAACAGTGGAAAAACTAATGGTGCGGAACATGGGCACATTCAAAATACATCCTGCTTTATTTACAGACATACATCATCTTTGGAACAGAAGTAGTCGAAGGAACACAGACGAGTGTCCCTTTTGGACATCTCAGTCACCCACCCACATTCACACTCTCATACATGAGTGCCTTCTTGGCAGCAGCTCACTCTGCCTCCAAACTGTTTCCTAATATAATAGATCCATAGCATCTCTCAGAGGAGTACTATAGAACAAAACAGATGATATAGCAAGGACTAAAAAAATTGATTTGGTCACAAAAGACAACATAAAGAATCTTGTGAGAATATGAGTCTGGAAAGGGAAAACAGACCCAGTTTCTGGTGTTCCTTTTTTTATCCTTCATATTGATAGCATGGCTATGCACACTGAGTTCATTTTTAACCACTCCAGAATCCAACTTTAAAAATGAAATATTTATACAAAGACCAATGTGACTTAAATATTTTTATGACACATTAAACACATGCTCTTTTATGAGCAAGTCAGTCTCGGGACATGCATTATAGATTCAAAGCTGTCTCCTACTCACATAATCCTTTTCCATTTATTTCCAATTTACAGTTGCAGCCTTTTGGAAATCTCCTTGCCAATCATATCTGAGCCAAGTGCCAAGTTCTAAATTAACTCTGATTCTATGACCTCTAATTCAGGCCTGGCTCCTCTTTCTCTATTATAATATATTGTTTATTTTTGCAAAAGAGAGCAGACAGTGACTTTATAAAAGTGCTGAAGTTCATAATTCCTATTTATGTGTGAAAAATAAAAAACAGCAAGGGAGTATATGCAGGGAGGGTGGGGATTAGGTACACTGAGGTAGAAACACAGGATTTTTAGAATATTCCCTCAACTGTCATCACACTGGTTTCCCTTTATGACCACAGGAGCTAAAGCTTTGCTCAGCCAATCCACCGACATTTGGGCAGATGAATCCCACACCTAACAATTGCAATCAATCCTATGAATGTCTTTACAGGACAACAAACACCATTGTTCTGCTAATTATGAGGCACTGCAAAAGTCCAATAAGCATTTGCTTGGACATTTTCCTGCTGCACCCCCTCCATCCAGGGGTGTGAAAGGGCCGTGGAGTTTCCCAGGACAGAGCTGTGCTCTTTTCCAAGCTCTCTGCTGTTCACCCTCAATGAGCTCAAATATTTGGGCTACAGAAGAAGAAACGGACTTTACCCTGAGAATCAGATTTTGAAAAAGACTAAAACTTTGCACATCCATAAAAGCAGGCTGCACCATGGTAATGAACTGTGCACAGGGACCAAAGCACGAGATTAAGAGGAGGCTGAAGTGAAGCAGCTTGTTCAGCTTTAACCATGGGCACTGTTCACTGAGTTTGTATCCCACTTGTTGTCACACACAACCTTTGAAAAAAATTATTCTAATTTCCTTGTAACTTCAAAACAAGACATTCATCTAAAATGATATTGTGGCTTTCAGTTTTATTTTAATCGGATACAAAATTAACCAGTGCAAACATGGGAAGTCTAATGGAAAAAACTGTTCGTTGTGTCCTATGAAGACTGGCCTTCGTAGTTTCTTAATGAAGTTTTCCTGAGATGCACAATCCATCAACAGAAATCCTAACTTCGGTGGCTTGTGCTTATTATTTTATTGATCCACTGTTTGATTGCAAACCATACAGCATCTGCAGATGTCCAAGCTACGGTTTTTAAAAAAGAGAAATAGCTCCAGGCAGAAAAAGTTGTCTCAGCCCTTATCTAAAAATTTGTCATTTTTTCCTCTCCAAAGGCAGAGCCCTAATGCAAAGCAATCATAGAAGCAGCACATGCTCCAATTAGTTCTCATCAAATATTTTAGAAGTCTCTATATCCCGCTCCTATGCGAGATACTCCAACTTTAAATATAACCCTAATTTTGTCTGCATATTTCCATTTGCCAAAGATAAAATAATGACAGCTGCCTGGATATGGTGAGATATTTGTAAACACACTGCAAAAAACCCACATACGCTTCCAGAACGTGGCTACTTATATGAAAACAACTGCAAATGTTTTTAAAAACTGGGCAAGAATTTTTTTCAAAAGAAGGGCTCTATTGCTGTTTCCAAAAAAATGAGTTAACACTGTTGAAAAATTAAAAAGTATAGGATCATGATGCTTTTTAAAACATGTCTTAATGGCTGTATTGCAAATAGAAATGATAACAGAGTTGTAAGAGCTGTAACAAAGCAGAAAATTAAGTAATGTCCACTGCCAGACACACACATACTGATGGATATATGGAACTACTATTCTTAAGCATTACAAATAGTGTCTTTAAAATGTAATAGGTACTATTTCTCATTATTAAATAGAGCTACAGGACTTTATTTCAACCCAGCTGAGCTAACCCCAGACCTACATGATGCCAGTGGGAATTGTGCCAAGCTTATCTTATTTACTGGGGTCTTAGGTAAATATGGTCTTGTAACTCACTGGAGGAAAAGGAGACAGAGTTTTCCCTACTCAGACTCACCACTGAAGTTGCAGGACCTTGGCACCACCTTCCTCCCTTCTCCTTTGCAAGGCTGAAATAATGAGAGTGCAAATTGGACAGTTTTTCTCCCAGTAGACAACCCAGCAAAATTCTGTGCTTTGTTCTTCATTTCATTTGAGTGGGTTTGGGAGCAGGTAGATATAGGATTTTGTGATCATAGAAATGGTGGTAGCACTGAACTGCTAAAAAAAGGGTAAGTTGGTGACACCATGCAAAGGTAGCAGCACATTCATGAGATCCTACAGCAATTGCCAGGGCAGAGGGAAAACATATCTTCTCCCAGGCCAGGATGTACATCCTGAGAGCTTCCAGCTGCTTCCTGTAAAACCTTCTGGCTGCAGGGCTGAACTCTGCTGAGTTTCACTTTCATACATGTTTTAACTAAACTCTGGACACGTTTGTTCTTCAAATCATTCAGACTAGCATTAGCCATAAGCACCTATTAATTTTCACGCTTACATTCTTTAAAGTTTGAGAGCCTTGGTAGAGATCCGTATGTTACTACTGCAGGGATAATAAGGATATAATTTTCTCTGTAAAAATTGTAATAGCCTGAAAAAAGGCTACTGATGGTTCATAATTTCTGAAACATAACCAACAAATTTATCCGCTGTTTGGAAACTGATAGAGACAATGTTGCACATTCACATTTACACGCAAGATTTAGCAATTATAATCCTTAATCAATAAAACTGTATTACAAATTACTGCCTTTTATATGAAACACCAAATTCATGCTTCTTTCAGTAGAAATAATAGTCCCCAATGTTACTCCTTTAATAACTGCACAGCCTCATTCACTTGAAATCAATTTCAGAAGTTATTGAAAAACACTGCATGCTTATTTGGCCTTTCACAGCTCCCTTTGCTACTTCCTCAGCCTTCACTACACCAAGAATACTGAAGACTTCAGATGGAAAGCTGGGATCTCTGACATCTCATCACTGGCATCAACAGTTCAAAAAAGGCAACAGTTGTATGCGAATCAGGAATCACCAAATGCTGTTTCACTCGGTTGGCCGAGGTTCAGCAAGGCCAAGTGCTGGGCCTCCACAACCCTGCAGTGCTCCAGCAGGCTGGGGCAGGGTCGCTGGAAGGTGCCCAACAGAACAGGACCTGGGGGTGCTGGTCAGCAGTGGCTGAACAGGACCCAGCTGTGCCCAGGTGGCCCAAAAGGCCAATGGCACCTGGCTTGTGTCAGCAATGGTGTGGCCAGCAGGATCAGGGCAGTGATTGTCCCCCTGTACTCAGCGCTGGTGAGGCCACACATCAAATCCCGTGCCCAGTTCTGGGTCCCTCACTGCAAGATAGACATTGAGGGGCTGCAGTGAGTCCAGAGAGCGGAATGGAGCTGGGGAAGGGTCCGGAGCTCAAGTCTGATGAGGAGTGGCTGACGGAGCTGGAGGGGCTCAGCCTGCAGAAAAGGAGGCTCAGGGGAGACCTCACAGCTCGCTACAGCTCCTGAGAGGAGGCTGGAGTGGGATGGCAGTGAGTCTCTTCTCCAAGGTAACAAGTGATAGGGCGAGTAAATGGCCTCAAGTAGCACCAGAGCAGGTTTAGACTGGATGTTAGGAAAAACGTTCCCACCAGAAGTGTGGGTCGGGCACTGGCACAGGCTGCCACAGTGGTGGCATCATCATCCCTGGAGGGATTCAAAAGACATGGAAACATGGCACTTAGGGACATGGGTTAGTGATGGGCTTGGAAATGCTGGGTTAATGCTGGGCTCAATGATTTTAAAGGCCTTTCCACCCTTAGTGATAATTGCATGCTTAGGCACTCCCATGACTCCTTACGGAATGGAGTTACGCCGTTGTTGTGTCCAGGACACGTCTGGGTGTGTGACGTACACACATGGATTTGGTCCTGAAGCCATCTGTTAACTTCAACTACGTTTTAAAGAGATGAATTGTTTCCCTCAAGTGCTATGAAACGATGCAGCTCCACAATACAGAGATGCTACAGAAAAAGCATAGGGGTGACAAAGAGGTCACATCTCACTAAACAGCCAACAGAGCACACAGAAGTGTTCTAAAAGCTCAACAAGAAGAAAAGCTTCACTTCTATCTTGTACCTTTTAGGTAGCAGTAAATCAAACGTGAAGCTCAAACTTCTAGGAAAGCAGGCTTCATTAGTTTGCTGCTGTCAAAATCACTCATTTACATTCATATCCTGTTCTAATTTTATTACTCTCTAGCCTTTTATTACACTTCCATGTGTGTTTTTCTCCGATGTGCAAATCAACACAGATAATCCTTTATTTAAAATTAAGGTTGCAGTTTTATACTTCCTGAGGCAAGCACAGAGTCCCTGGAAGATCCCAAAGTGCCTAAGAATCAAAGCCCCAGGACCACATAGCAAATCCAGTTCCACCTTGAAGGAGAAAAAAACCCCTGTTCAGGACAGATGCATATCAAGTTTTGATTCAAAGAACAGACAGAAATGCCATGATCAAGGTGTTACAGTGACCTCTAAAGCTTTGCACACAAATGACAATAACACTGCTTTTTCCCTAGGTGTGTCCTTCAAGAACTTAATTCAGCTCCATGGATCTATCAAGTCAGAGGTATCTGACAGCCACCACTAATTAATCTTCTTCATGTACTACCTGCCACCAACAGGCTTCCAAGAATTTTATATAACATGTGGATTTGCTTGTGGCATGACTTTCCTCTTGTTCTAACTAAACGTTCGTCAACAAAATTGAAGTACTCTCAGTACGAATCAAATTTGAATCTTTAAGGCTTTACATGTGGATGGAAATCCAAACACAGGCACGCTGTTCTTGGAAAACTTAATCAGCAAAGATCTCTCCTGGAACTTGGATGGACACCTGCAAACAAACACCACAGCTGGGACACCGCTCAATTTGCTGTTTTCTCAGAAATACAGCACTGAACCACGACATGCTGTCAATGTCAGATTTCCCAATAACTTTTTTTAGGGGTTGCTGTTTCTCTGTTTTTTTTTTTTTAATCCAGCCTTCCATGATAACAGCTGTATACAAGTTTCTCTGCTGGAATCCTGCAAATGCCTCCTGCAGTGCAGAGCTGGTGACCTTTTGAGTGTCTCTCACTGGGCAGGTTTACAGCTTTGACAAGTTTTTCTATCACAGTCTGTAGCTACTGTTTAAATAATTACAGAATAGAGAAGGTTATGTTTTGAAGGAGGAAAGGGCAGTTGTTTGGGAAAAGGAGGCAAAATAATAATTAGAGATGTAAAATACCTGTAAGGATAGGGAAAAAAAAAATAAGGTAGTAACTACTGTATATGGCTTTCCAGCTCATTTAAGTCAATGCTATTAAACTCATACTGAAATACTAAATTGCAGGAAGCAATACTGAAATCATGAACAGAGGGAGGTATTCATGCCTTAATATAATACCAAAAATTATTATTTCCTCATATCTTATTTTATGGGCAACACGCTCTGCAAAGCAAGAGCATAAATCCACTGCTACCCTTCCAGTTCCATGGATTTGAAACTGGAAAAGGGGGAAACTGCACTTGCACTTCAAGTAATTCATTGTTGCCATAAGCTCACACCAAATGAACCAGGCTTCAACCTTCTGCTGAAGCAGGGACCAATTGCTCAGGATAAAAAGACAGTTCTGTGGGCAGCATAAAAGCAGCAGTGGTATCTGGGTTTCCTCCTGGCTCCACAATAAATTTCCCTACTCTACAATTTTGTTTACATAAATCCTGCTTAAAAAGTGTGATTTTTCTGGACAAACTGTGATTCTAGTGAGATATCTGACCACATTGCTCTGTTGGAATCCCCCACTTCTGAGATGCACAACACGTCCCACTCAGGTCTACACTCCAGCTCAAATGATGGAGAACTGATAGGTGTTTATTTGAAAACTGCAATAAACATTGAGGTGGATTAGAAAAATAAGTAACAAGGAGATAAATGTTTGTGCACATAGAGATGTGCTTAATTAACTACTGACTGTGCCTTTCACAAACACCCTCTATTCTAAAAGCACAGAAGTATAAAATATTGTCATTCCTTCCTCCCATCAATCAAACCCTTACCAAATTAACACTCTATTGCAAATAATTTCAAACATTTCTTAATCTTTTATTCTTTCTGAAATCTGCAAGGTTCAAGAGAGAAAAAAAGCAAGAAAGTGTGATTTTAAGAACAGTACCAAAAAGGTATCATTTTATAATCAATGTGTGCAGCTCCACACCCACCTGCACCAATGAAAGGCTTTTGTCAGCCTCAAGTGTCATGTCTGGAAGTATCCCATGGATTCAGGAGTGCATCCAGTGTCACACAGCACACAGGAACAGCTGTCCCATTTAGTCACAGTGCTGTAGGGCACAGCACAGTCTCCTTAACAGTTACATGAGCATCCCTGAGAAATATTTGCCTTGGCATTTTTTAGAATACCAAGTTATAGTGAACTATTTGAAAAATGAATCCTGCAACCGTGTAGCTAAGCCTGTGGAAAGAGCACATTAATAAAAGGAACTTTATCCTCCAGGAGCCAAGTGAAGCTTAATTACCCAGTTCCCAACTGGGTCATTTTCTGCTCTCCTTTTTCACGGGTGTCAATAACAATCACAACCAGCTCTGGGTTGTTGTCTTCACACACATTACCTGCACTCTTTGGGTAGTGCTCACTCGAGGCTGCAACGCCTGCAGTTGTGACTGCAGCTTTCCTGCTGCTGCAGCAGATCAAACACCACTTTGCTCCAGACACTCCTCTTCCAGGAAACACAGAGGCCCAGATGCTCCCACTGCCCTAATTCCATGTTCGTGTCTGAAAGATGGGTCACGAAGCTATTTCACCTCTAGATTAGGGAGGTCTACGCTGAGAAAAATAGGAGATAACTTGCCTTGTGAGGCCCTGACCCAATTTACTCTGTATATCCTTTAAAAAAAAAAGTGGACCTATTTTTAAAAGAGCGACCTAGGTCTGAATGTAAAATTACAAAGGTTATTACAATGCTTGAATAATTTCCTGCCACTAAGTATTGCAGAGCAGTTAAAGAACAAATGCTGATAAAATATGTGAAAGTAGCTAATGATGTATAATGTTCCTAAGATTTTCAAATGAAATAGAGACCTAGAATTAGGAATGTTGGCTAGCAAATATATACTGCTTACAGAATTCCTCCAGTCCTGCAGGCAAACCCAACAGAAATATTTCCTGCAGCAGGATAGGTGGTCCAACACGACCTGCTAGATTTGGCTCCCTTGTGAGATACGCAGAGATAAATAAGAAAATGAACATCACCGTGTCACACTCAGAGTAGAAAATCAGCAGCTGTTTAGTCTGCAGAGGACTCAGCAGACAGACAGAAAACCTTACTTTTTAATTAAACTACTTCCCCTAGGGCTCTATATCAAGGCAGACAATTCCTGAGATAAAGCAGCTTGGAAAATGTTGAATTTATTAAAATGATTATTTCCCTGAATAATTTTAAAGGCATTGTTTTGGGGCATAGTTAGCTAATTCAAAGCACACAGTGAATGATCAATCAGTTTTCCTGTTTCTTTTGAATCAAAGGCATGAGGTAGCTCTAACTTGAGAGCTGTACCAGGAACTTTGCACTGGCTAGCACATAATTTAAACAGCAGACTCAACCATGCAAACCAGAGAGGCAAGTACTAAGAGCTAGGCATGTCTTGCAGAAATAACAACCATAAAACATTTCCAGTATTATACCTTTGAGTAATTGTGGAGCTTCCATGGCATTGGCAGCCTGTGAAATGAGTTCAAAGGGAAAAGGATGAAGTTTGGATCTTTTCAGTGGCTTCTAAACTCTTGCTAACACACACAGTAAAATGTCAGAGCTGCATTAGGTGTCTCAGGACTCGTCCACCTTTTGCCCACGAAAACACATGTGAGAGGCAAGGCGTGGAGTGAGAGGTTAGGAAAGGGACAAAGTGCTCACACATCCTCAAGTTTTCACTCAGCTGTTTACTCTGCTGTGGCTTCTTCTTACAGAAGCAGATTAAACAAAAAATTTAGGAACATTAATTTAATCTTGGCATGGAGCCTTGACACAAGGGATTAGTCTGTGCATCCTGCAGACATGCAGCAAAGTAGAGCACTGAGTTTAATTGTTACAAGAGCACCATATGGTTCCTCCTGATCATGGCTTTTTTTCATTTGTTTTTACTTCCACTTGCGTGTTTTTAAACAATCTGAAATACTCAGCTCCTGATGTAAAGTCATAATTTGGCCTGGATCTCTAGACAGGATGAGTTACTTTGGACACAAATGCTTCTGCTACAAAGCAGCATCTCAAATGAAAAGCAACACAGTCAAAATTATAGCATCTGGCTTTTTATCAGAGTGGAAATCACATAGTCAAGCTAACAAAATTCATCAAAAGAAAAGGTGAATGCAGATTTCCCTAGAAGATCAGGTGCACTCTAATTTGTTTGGACACTTAGAATTGCTTTTTCTATTTCCAACAATATATATTTAGTTCATCCTATTCCTCTGAGCCTCACAATCTCCTCCTCTTTTGTTCTGTTTAGTTTAATATTTCCTACCACAGCTTTATAAAGAGAAGTCTCAGTGCCTTTTCACACTGTGCTGGTTGTAAGCCCAAGGTTGCTCCCCGCCAGCCCAGTAATCCACGAGACAGCTCCAGCCACTGACCAGAGCTCAGGCAGAGAGCAAATGTCTGTGTTTTTATGCAGAACAGGCTTGCAGTGCTGTGTCACTCACAGGCAGTTTAGGACAACGCCTGTTTTTCAGACACAGCAATCCAAGACTCTCCAGCACAGTTTTGTGTAGAGCTGCCTTTGCCTGCTCAGGTTTAATATTTGACATACGAGAGGTGTGAGAACCTGAGCTGACTACCGCAGTACTTCCAGCTGCCCTTGGGCAACTCCTACTTGATATCTGGTTCTTTATTCCCAGCTTTTCATTCTCCTAATAGCAGCACAAATGCTTAAGCAGTGCAAAATCCCAGATTTTTCTGAGACCCTAACTAATTCCTACTCAGAGTTTAGTATGATCCTTGCAGGACTGCCACCCTTAACAGGTTCTGATCTGGTCCATGATTCAGATGGGACTCCAGCCACCAAAACAATTCCAGAAGCACAGACCCATGGCACGATACTGATAATGGCAGGGGGGATTGTGCTTCAGTAAACCTCTGATTGCAAACACGGCTCTTTCACGGAATAGTATGGTCAGTAGTAGAATAAAGTAACTTTTCCTATATGGAAACTTAGATTAAGGCTTTTATACTCACACTGACATGAAAATAACTCTAACGGATATACGAACTGCAGCTGTGTTGAGCCTAAAGATACAGGACAGCCATTAAGAACTCCATTGTGAAAACAGGGGCTCTGTCCCTTCTAAGATTTTACACTGGGATATCTTATTCATATTAATTATTCAGCAATGCAAAGAGCTGTGCTTTCTAAACTGTAAATTCAAAGTCACAGCGAGCTCAACACGCTTGAGTTGGTGCTTTTTATCATCTAACCCACTGAAAAACCCCATTTATTTGCTATATCTCTTAGATGTTATCCTATTTCTTGCCCTCTTGAGCAGGAGCTCCACAGAGGACAGAAATGGTGTTGTTCAGCAGCTTTGAAGACGGTGTTAGCTTTTTTTCCCAATGTGAAACTAAAAACTAATTTAAACTTTTCATGAAACTGAGCTGTGTCAAAATAGATGTTTTTAGAGAAAGGTCAGACTCTCAACTGAGTCCTCTCAAAAACCCCCTCAGCACTGCAGAAATGGCAGAAATATCAAAAAATCCACAAAATGCTTCTACTTCAGTACAATTATATTTTTGATAAACCATAGTTTTGCCAGCTCCACTACAAATATTTAAGGACTTTGCTCTTTGACTTCTGGTCCATGTCTGCTGCCCACTTCTGGCTGCGTTAGCCCGAGAGCTGCTCATGACTTCTAGAAAAATTACCCTTGCTTGCTTCTTCACACGTGTAAGAGACTGGGGGTGCCAGGCCTGAAAACACGCAGCACTTGTCACAGCCTGCAGCGGGCCTGGGAGTTCACCATCGGATTTAGTTCCTACTTTATGTGAATTTGAACTTTCTAGGAATTTCTGATCACTGGAGTTATTGTCCTCAAAGCATGCGCGGTCTTGCAAACGGTTCAGTGTCTGGGGATGTAACAGGGTTGTTGTTCCCTCATCTTCTGCCTCAGATCAGCCTCAGAGTAAGTCCCTGCTGCAAGTGCAAAACTGAAGTCCTGAGGGAATGACAAAAACTCTACTACAAGTGGATTGAATTCAGTGGAATCCAACGTGAAACAAAACATGTTGTGGATACATATTTCAGTTTCATCTCTACGTTGAAATATCTGCGGATTTACGACCTATTCCTTTAAATTACTTTAAAATCTTTCTTTCTTTTGGCATATTTTGCATCTCTAAGAGTTAAGACTTCTGTGGGAGTTTTGAGAGATCTGGATTTAAGTATAGACATTAAGTCTTTGCACAGCAAACCCTTTTAATGTTTTAAAATGTGAACTCCCAAGGACAGTTCTGTATCAGGTTTTTGAGCAAACGAGATACACATTAAAAAAAAAAGACTATCTGAAAATAGAGCTGAAGTTAAAAGTACAGCCTGGATCTTACTGATTATTTACAAATTTCGCATTGATATCAATGGCAAAAGGCAATCCCTTGCCGAATGCTGCTAAAATCCATAACTGCTAAAGGCTAAATTAACCTTGGGTAACCAAAGTGCAATAAAACTAAAGGTTGTAGTACAGAAATGAACACAGATCTCACAGTTACCAGCAGCTGTTATGAATAATATCACAGTTCTTGCTAAGAGATTATTTTTCTACTTAGTCTGTATTCCACCTCCACTCTCATTCTAGAAAGCGAAGAGCAAAGCTTATTTTTTATGCTTTAGGAGCTATGGCTGAACTTCAGTTGCAATTTAATTTTTAATCTGAAATTAATGGAATGAAGGATGCAACTATTAAAACCAAACATGTGCAATATAAAGCAATAGAAAAGTAACACCATGTAAATTCCACAATAATAAATCATTCCAGTGATTCAGAAAGTGCAAATAAATATCTATGTAGCTTCTATTTAACTGTTCCTCAACAGTGTAAAGAAACAAATCATATTTGCAGTTTCTGAAGTAAATTATAATATTAATTTGAATATATCTAGTAGGAAACAAAGTATTTTATCAAGATGTAAAGTTAATTCAAAGCCAGTTTTGTGGTTACCACTCAACAATGTTTAGTGGCATTTGCGTTTATACCTCCACAAGTGGTCAAACAGAATTGGGCTGTGGCAGAACTCCTTTGTGAATGCTCAGCTCTAGCCCTGGGAAGCAAGCACTGTGTTGACACAGTTTTTAGAACAGCCATTTACAGACCTGAATTTTTGGGTGACAAAAGTGTTTTTGAAAGGAGGAACTGAGCATCTGCTTGTCGAGGCATTTGCTGAAAACAGCTTCTCTATTAGCTTTTATTCCACATATTTTTGAACATTCTAATTTCATTTAAAAAGTGGCATTTCCTCTCAGTGAATATGGTGCAAAGCTGTTTTCTAGGAATGATCAATAACGGCAGTGTTACCTGTGCTGGTTGGGTTGTTTCACTCCAAGTCACCCCCCTGCGTACTCTGAGGACACAAACGCCACTGAGAATCTCCTCTCCTCTTAGCCCTCCAGCACACAACTCACACTGAGTGACCAGGGTCGTGCTTCTCCTGCCACATCATTAGCAGCCTCGTTTACTGAAAAACTCATTTCCAGACGTGCTGAGTAAATGCTGATCCTCAGGAATTCACTGGAAATTGCAGGGGGTGACAAAGTCCAAAGACCAGGCTGTCATGATCATATTTGAGCTAAATAACATAATTGTGCAAGTGTCTTTAAGGGCATATTCTGAACACAGAGGGATCGAAGAGTTGTCAGCGAGAGCCCAAGGAATCTTTATTCTCATTAAATTTTTTTGTCTCTGTAAGACTGGGCTGAGTTTATAGATGTAACAGTTAAAAAAAGCTTGTGATTTGTTGCAAACTGAGCACAAAGGAAAATAACGAAACAGAGCGACAAAGTACTGCTTTAAGAACTCCTAGAAATGAAATAACACAGGAAATTCGCCATGCTTGTGCCAAGGCTCTTGTCTGCAGGGCAGAGCTGCACACCATGAAACGATGGGGGCCATCTCACAAAACCCAGCAAGCATCTGGGAACAACTGGGATTCAGGACCAAAAATTGGCCACTTGCACACCCACCTGTTTCCCTGGCATGTCTCTCTGGGCAGGGTGCTCTCCTGGGGACCAGAAAGAAGGAACCCAGAGAAACAGGGTGCTCTCAAGCAGGTAAATCTCACCTGAGTGAAATTCTTCAAACACTCCAAAAATGTATTAACACCAGTTCTGTGGTTAATGAAAAATAAGCAGCCTCAACTGGCAAAAACCCCAGTAACGGCCCTCATCACCCTCCCAGTGTTGCTCCATAATCAGAATATTATGGCTATCAAAATTATCAATGACAGCTCACTTGGCAGATTATAACTGCTTAAAGAGCCATAATGTTACAGAGATATGCAGCTGAGTAACCCTCGAAGAATTCTGAATATTATAGGTCTGATAAATTAGATGATAATGAAAGGAAAGTTATTAAAGCACTTCTCATTTTTCACAAGTTGCGATTTTCAAATTACCCAGCGTGCCAACTTTTACATCTACAAACCACGTTCTGCAAACGGGGTAAAAAAAGCTTCCCAGCTGTGGCACTGGTACCAGCGTGTGTGATAAAGTCTGAAAGGAACACATTTGGCCCATTTCAGGTGGAGCAGCAGCTCCTTGCCCTCTTCTCAGGAATTCTGGGAATTCTCAGAGGAGCGTGTGAGTGAGTCTGTGTTATGTTCAGAGAGCAGGTGGGGAAATACTAATAAAACTCAAATGTACAAAAACCTCCTGCCTCGAACGGAGATGAACCTTTGGTATCTGCCCCTGAACATCAGGAAAGTCAAGTGACACCAAGGAGTGACTACAACTTTAATCGTGTGCCAGGCTTGCTTGGTCTTTTGAAATGGTTTCTTCTGGTTTCCTTTCCACAGTGGAAGAGATGTGCAAACTTCAGGTGCACAAGCTGCTTACACCACTGCCCTCTGCTCTCGGCAGTCGTTTCAGAGATTCCCTTCTCCCCCCTCTTTTTTCTTTTTTGTTTTCCTGGGGTTTTTTTGGTTTGGTTTTATGTTTGTTTGGATTTTTTTGGTTTTTTTTTGGTTTGTGGGACAGGGCAGCAGAAGGTAATGGGGGAAGAAGAATTAAGTGTTTTATTAAAACAACCAGTGTTTCTTTTTCACAGTTTTACCTCCTGGGTAGAAGGCAATCAGGTAACAGAACTGATAATAACTTTTTTCTGGTTTTAGTAATGAACTAGATGATGAACTAGATCTCTCTCATATCAGTTTATTCACAGCATTGTTCCACTGGCCTCAGAAAACTGTTCTCTGTTTTTATAGCTGGAAGGGAACCAAATAAGCACAATAATGCCCAGTGACAGCTGCAAATGAGGCATTCTGGGGGGGAATTCCAGAGCATTAATGCCTTTTTCCACTGTGAAAAACACACCACCATTTATTGTTTCAACAGTGCATATCCACTGTAAGTGTAAAAAATTGTCCAAGAGTCTGTGTGAATTCACTGGAGATCTCAAAAGCATAATTTAAAAGTTATTTTTACTGCTACCAGTCACTAGGACTGTGACCCGTAAATCAAGGATACATGGATACAACCACACCCAAAGAGTGATTCTGTTGGCCACGACAGAGGAATAAACAGGTGTTTTTACACAGTATCCACAGCATCTGCCCTGAATTACATTCTCTTAGCCTGCAAATCAAAATAAAATAAGGATGTGGAAAGGATTCTATGAAAACACAACCACAGTGCTACTCTGATAGGAACTTTGGAAGGATGTTTGACAGATTGTGTTATCCGGGAATGAGAGATCCCTTTGCTTTAATCATAAGGCAAAAAAAAAACCAACAAAAAGAATCAGAAATTCTTTAGGTAATGCTGGATTTGAAACAGTGAGAGCACCAATTCAAAATCACAAGAACAAAGGTTCCACAAAACTGATGACAGAACATATGAAACACAGGTAGAGCTAGAAAAATCAATATTCATTATTCCATTAATTCCTTGCTGTCCAGAGTAGAAGCTCTGAAGAGGTCACTGCCCACCAGGCAGCCTACATTTGGTTAGAGTATCAAAAATATTTAGTTGCAATGACCCTCACACGTTTGATTTCTGCTACCAAATGGCACCCCTGGCAGAATGACAAACCAGGCTTAAAGGTGGACAACAGCCTGGCAATAATTATTCTGAGATACTCCCTGCGTTTTCAACTCTGTTCTGTAAATTACACAGCTTTAAAAATATCTATATTCAACAAATGAGTGTGGCTTTCTGGTTTCTATACTGAAAATGCTACTGATGCCAGACAACAGGGACTTATTTCAAGTGACTGATACAAGTTCCTCCCTCCATCTCCTTTAAAATCATTCCGTGAGGCATGGAATTGCATCAGAAATAACAGTACTGGATGAGGCAAAACAAGAAACTAAATAACGATGAAAGCAAGCCTTCCAAAGAAATGCCTGGGGGGTCTGTGAACGAACAGTGAATAGGTTCTCAATGAGACTGCTGCTTCCAGCCAGGGTTAATGAACCTCTAACTCCCAGGCTGAGAACTAAACCCCAGGTGACAGAGAAGTGCCCGTCCCCCGGACAGAGGGGTTAGCTGCCAGCAGGTGGTTGATGGAGAGCAGGGCAGGAGGCAGCATGAAGGGGTGTCCCTGGCACAGGTTACAGACAGACCCAGAGACCAGAGACCAGAAAGATTATTATTCTCATCTAGGATTATTCTTGTAACGTAAAAATAATTAACCTGTGGAATTCCACACCAAGACAGGCTTAAGAGGGTCAGACAGAGTCAGAGTGCCGGTTTCACTCCAGCAGGTTGCTGTAAGAGACTGATAGCAAAGAGAGGGCAGTGACTAATTCAGACTTGTCAAAACCTCATGGAAATAAAGAAATCTGCAGTTTATGGTCCCAGTCCTACCTCACCTAGGTTAAACACCAAATTAAAATGCAGTTAGAGAGACCTGTCTCTTGGAAAGCATCTTTGGTAGAGGAACTACAGAACAAGGCATGGATGTAACTTATCTCTGAGCCATCACACCGTTTTAAAGAAAACAACGCAGCCAGATTTTCAAGAGTCAGAGCCAGCAAAGCTATCAGAAATACAGCATGGCAGGAATGGCACAGTTTATTCTATACCCATCATGATTTCCTGAATACAGACACATGTTTTAGGAACTAGAAGTCCCTATATATCTATCTATATATAGACAGATATTTTCTCTTATCTTTCATAATTTTAGCAGCCCCAGGGGTATGTGAGGCACATGGAAAGATCTTGTACATTCTGAACACAAGGTGGCCATTGGCCACCACCCCCATCGAGAAGTTACCCGAGGGGCAGATTGCAAGACCTCGCCCTGAATGAGAAGCAGGTTTGCTGTAGGGCCTGTTCAGAACCCATACCAGCCCTGTCCCCCTGGGGAGCACTATGTGTCTCTTGACATGAGATGCTCAGGACACTCTGAAAAAAATTTTACAGACAAAACTACTGTGCAGGTATTACAGACATCACCATCTAGTCTGCAAAACCTGTCGGGTTAGCAACTCTGTCCACAGAAGAGACACTCAAATTTTACATTTTTTACTTCAGAAAAAGAAACTTTGTTTTTTTCCTGCAAACTTCAGCATATTCAAAATGGAAACTGCTGAGGCACAATAAACATTAGAGCTACAGCTCCAGTTTTACGACATCATTATTCACACAATGACTTTTCTTTAAAATACTCTTAAAGAAGTATCTAGGTTGTTCATAAAAAACTGTGTTATGGCCATTGTATTTCTTAAACAGTTATTTTTGTTGGATGTTTAAACTTGCAGTGACAACAGGATGATTAAAGGTGAAATGAATTATGTAGCTCTGTGAAATTTCTTAGCTTGTCTGAAGAATTCCTTAGGGTCATCCTAGACCCGAGAACTGAAATACAGTTCAGTACTTCCCTTCATGACATTTTCTAATTCTGACATATTTAAATTTCTTTAAATAACTTTGTATAAAGCAGAGCATTGTGAAAATATCTAAGATAATGCCTTCTGCTGGACGCAGTCACTCTCATGTTGGTAGCAGAACACAGCATTTTCCAAGTCATTTATACAATGGCTGCAGTCAGAGCCAAGATCTAGAAGTAAGGAGCCAGAACTAAGCCCCAAGTCCTTACACAGAGCTACGTTTTTAAGGGCTCTCAAAAGGATACGTTGTCCTATGGCAAGTATGGGAGCACATAAAAGATCGCTCTTTCCTACAGCCTTGCAGAGGATAAGAACGACACAGACACTATTCTCTCCTCTGGGTGAGGGACAATCACAGTGACCTGGCAACCTCACTCCCTGTTAGCAAGTGAAGCTTTAATGAGGAGTGTCCTTTCTTCCTTAGAAGGAAAACAAAATAAGCCCTTCAAATGAGAAGAAGGATCAGAAAAATAGTTTAAAAATACAGAGGAAGGAAAAGACTAACCATTCCCACTGGACCTATTCAGTCCCAGATTCTCTGCACAATAGATTAAGCAGACACATGTTGATTTGTTGGTTTTTTAGTAGTTGGTTTGATATGGTGTTTGATTTGTCAGCTCATTCCTCTGTGCTCCAGCTACCTAGTTTTCTGTATCTGCTACTCCTTTGTCTGATGTCAAGCAAAGGATCAAAACACTGACAACAAGGAAAAGAACTGGAGTGGCTGATCATATGCAGTGCAGGGCATCCAATTATTCCATGCAGCTTGCTTAAATTATTCAAGTCCCTCTGCTGTTGTTTATAACCTTGTGAAGCTTTCTTTCCACAACAGTTTTTGTGGGAGCTGATTTAAGAGCTGTAAATACAAATAATGGGGCGATGTAGTTTAATTGAGGAGTGAGCTGATTCTTCAAAGCCTGACTTGTTACAGTATTTCATATCCAAAACACAGAGTTCAGCCTGAATTGAATAGAAACAATGTCCCCCATGCCAGAAGGCTGAATCAGATTGCAGAGGAATTTAGCTGCCTACTCCAAAATGGTTTTGTTCTCTGTCAGCATTAACTTAACAGCTGGACCTCACCATTACTTTTCAATCTGTTCGAGCTGACAACAGTGAAAGGTGCTAATAAAGAAGCAAAAATGGGTGAAAAAACACATGGGATATAAAGCAGTCACAGCTCAAAGACTTGGATTACTCATTTTCTCCTTTAACAAATCTAGCCTGCTCAGAATAAGAATTCAAGCACATTATGGCTCTGAAAATAAAAACAGCAGTTATTTTTTCTCTCCTAAAACAAAACAAAACAAACAAAACAAAAAACCCAAAGAAGGAAAGGAAATGGGAATGTAGAATGAAAAAAAAGTAATGCATGCATATCATTCACAGTCAAAATTTACTGTGGAGATAAGAAGTTTAAATAAAATGATAAATGATATGACACTTTCTTTTAGAAAGTATTTTTTGTGCTCTTCCCTTACCCTCCCTCTTTTATTTTTTTAATACTTGTCATGGCTTAAAAAATATTACAAATATTTTTAAATACTTGCTATGAATTTGCATTATGTCCAGCAGGCCCCCACTGAATTCACAGGCTGGGTGGACATCAACACATCTGCTTTGGACCACACCTTGCCACCTCTGGGCATCACAGATCTGCAGACCCAAGAAAGGCTTCCCCTTTTCAAAGGATTATTGCGAGAATGCATTTTAATGACTCGTGAAAACTGCTTTATAGGAAACTCTGCCAACCGAGCTTTCTATCTCAGAACAGCCACCAAACAGGTCCTAAGGTAGGAATGTCATTAAAAACCTCATTTTTCTGTGTAGCACACAAAAATTCTTGACTGTATATAGGTGTGGATGCTCTAAGAAAAAAACCACAGCACATCTCTAGGAAAGAACATCCCTGTAGAGGTTTCTTTTTAACCAACTTTCAGCTTCCAACCAGTATGGATTTAATGTTCTCTTCAATATTACCCAAGGCAGTATGAAATATATTGAGAGTTTTTCTTCAGATAGAACAGAATCATCTTCTTCAAAGAATGATTCAATTCTTTCCTCTAAATACAGTTAAAATAGCAGTAAATGCATCTTATCAGTCCAGCTACTCTGGATTCATTTTTCAGAATAGATTTCTGCTTATAGAGATATTTATTTTCTGGTTCTCTCTAAGTTTTCCTAGCGAACAGTTTGCACTTTTGAATCCATTTACCCATACCAATTCCCCATAAAAGACTGTCAGCAATATCTTGCAGAATAGGAAGTAAAATACAGCATCAATGACTTGAAATTAAATGAAGCCACAAGAGAAACAGTGAGTTTTACCCAAATTTCTGCCATCACAACTGCATTTTAAAGCTGTTGGATATTTGTTATTTCAGAACAAATGCTTTAAAAAAACAAACAAAAACTCCCAGTCTCACCTGCTGTGCTATGAAAATCTCTGCTCAGAGGAAGCATCTGAGAAAGTTACAGTATTTCCTAATGACCAAGCTTCCTTAGACCCCTCATGGGATGTTGACTGGAAAGAAAGAAACCCAGTCTAGCAGGTGGTTTAACTTTTAAATGCTTCTTGGTGTTTACGATGTATTTAGATAAAACGGGAAATAGGGATGGCAAAGAATTCTTTGTCAAACAGAATCTTCGATGGAAAAAAAGTACTTTTTCACATTAGGAATTATTTTCATTTATTGAAAGTTAAAATGCATTTTAAACCTCTTCTCCCAATTTCCCAGTTCATTAACTGAGGGAAAAAGGTATTTACAGGCATAATACTTAACACAAAATTTCTGTAATGTGAGTGGCCTCCTTTATATATGTGAACCATATAGTCCACACTTAAGGGTGCTATTTAAAAGAAATTACTTTAAAAAGGAAGCAAAGTTTCCAAAGAGGAAGTTAAGAAAATTAAAGGTAGGAAGAGAAAAAAGGAGAAGAAAAATAATCATATATTTTAATTATTTAATTAGATACTCCACAATAGGGAAAAAAAAAAGAGATGGAATATGCAGTGTATTAGCAGAAAACTATGCACAGTTTCAAAATTACAATTTTGGAAAAAATTAGATTTTTGCCATCACTACGCAGTTCAGTTTGCACTCTAATACATATTTTAATATTCAGCTTCAAAGGAGTGTCCTTAATGGCAGCATTTCATTTTTTTCAGGAAAGACAGATGAGAACTAGATGGAATGGAAACATAATGAGAATTCTGCTATGCCAAAATATATATAATTCAATTAGCACACATGGCTGAAACCTCAAATGAAACTAATGAATTGCAATGTCCAATATGCCTTTAAAACAATTTAAACGACATCATTATTAATGTAATAATTAATGCTCCTAGTAATTGACAGGCCCTGCTTCTGTTGCCATTAATGTATTCATTTACTTGACATGCTGGTTTTTAGTATAGGGAGAGTGATTTTGCAGTGGTTTCCATTAGGCAGGAAAAGGTTAAGCAGCAGAAGTATATGGACATTAAAACCAAATTATGGTGCAGAAAATCAGTTAGTATTTGCAAACAAGTGGTTCTGCTGATAACTCCACTCCACAGTTCTACCACAATTGTGCTTTGGTGGATGGCACCTGGGAATAAATCACTGCATTTTACTAACACTGAAAAATCTTTCCAGTAGTTTTTGTTTGAGACACTCCACAAGAATTTATACTGCCCAGTGCCCTGCAGGACACCAAACACAGTCACTTGGTCACTTTGGGGGCAGAGGCTCTAAAGGCACAGCTCAAACTCCTTCTGCCGTGGCCAACTCCCACCCATGAAATCAGAAACGCAAAACCAAATTTGGGGATCTCATTCCATTAAATGTGGGACCAACAGTTATTTCTGCCACCCACCAACCAGGCACCTGGAGTGACTGCTCTGTAAACAGGGACTCATCCAAAACGGCACAGCTCACACAGGAGCTGTGAGCACACAGGAAATAATCTATCCCGGACCTTGGAGACCTGGCCAGGCAGAAGGAGGAGGGTCAGTCACAATTTCCTACAGCAAAGTCGTTTGCTGGAGGGTCCAGTTGATCAAGGGTAAAAAAACCCCAGCAAAATAAAAAACCCAGCGACTTCCCCCGACCCTTTTGTTTGCATGGAGAACAGCAGTATAATATGGCTGCATTCCCACAGATAGAGCCAGCTTCCTTCCCATGTGAGAACATTAACTTAAATTCCAGAAAGAAAGATGCTTCATTTGTGAATTAAGTATTCATAAACTGAATAATCATTTATTAATATAATCCATTTCTAACCACTGTACCACTGAAAAAGTAGTTTGAAAGTATAGAAATCATCCATGAATTTTAATTAGAGTCTATCAGAGTCTGGGTTTCACCCTTCACCTTTTATAAACTCACACTAAGTCAGTGCTCTCTAACAGAGTACGTTAGAATCCCCTGATTCAGACTCCCACAGAGCAGAAAAAAACCAAAAGCCAGCCACCCTGGGGGCTTGGTCCACGGACATTTCTCCTGCAGTGATTTGATGTCCCTGTGCACGGGTTAAGAATTCCAGCACGACCTGTGAAGCAGTCCCAGGCAGCAGCTGATCTGATCCCTGAGCAGTGCCATGGGCTGTGTGTGCCTCCAGGGTGCAGTTCCCTGCAGCACAAAAGTAGTTCCAAAGAAAAATTAACTGAAGTGAGTAGAAAGACCTCGTCCACACTCTGCTCCTGCTGGGAGGAAATGCAAACCAGCTTCTGTTTGCCAGCATTTCTTTAGTTCCCTGGTGGGATTTTAGGCCAAAATCAGGAACAACGGTGTGACTAAGACAAGGCAGGTCCACAAATGTTTCCCCAAAATTCCCAGGTATGGAAATACATAGGACCCACGTTGCCACCCTCTTCCAACTGTCATTACAAACCAGTTAATCACTGATAGGAGTTGATCTCACAGATCAGCCCTGTATTTTCAACTGAGTAACAGAGTATGTGCACGTTAACCTTAGTGGGAGAACTTCTAGGTGTCTGTGTAATGCCAGAAAACATCTACCTGCTACTCATGGTGAAAGGGTTTTTTTCCTAGTAGTTCTACATAATAAATCATATTGAAATATAATTTGTTTTTAAGCCCTGACAAATCAGATATATTCCCTCCATGTTGAAATATATCATCAAGAGGTCATTTGTCTTGAATAAAACTCTGTGGGAAACAAGGGTTATTTTAATATTGCTGGGGTCTCTGAAAATCAGTGAGCAAAAAGAGTGCCCAATGCCCAGGAAAAAAACATGTATGATTGCTGGAAAAGAAATGTTAAGATACAGCCACACATTACGGGGAAATATTTTTCATCTGGAATTCATTAGCTCCTGACACACACTACTCCTGTAATAATTTACGTCTCTCTCCAGTTCCTTAAAGTAAAATCTGCAGAAATAAACCATGAACACTTCAGTTGGCTTTTGTGTTGCTGGCTGAGATTAAACATGAAAAGTAAATGGGGAAAATTATTTAATACCAGTAAGTTGATAATTTTGGACCAGCAGTGTTTCCTGCAAATGCCTTTTAAAATTCAAAAATAAAAATTGAAATAATTCTTTGAAATTTATGATATATGGATTTCACAAAAACCTCCGGAAATATTTATCTGTTTACTACTCAAAAACATATACAGGCAACTTGCAATTTACTAGCATAAGTAATATTATGCTTTTGTTTAAATACCAGGAAATCATAAAAATTATTCTGAGATGGAGTTCCGATTTTAGTTCCTATTTTCTGATTGATCAAAAGGGGCAGATAAGGAATAATCATTCTCTTCTTTCATTATACAGTCAGTTAAATGTGTAAGCAAAGACCAGCATTAGTAGCAATCTTCCCGTGCCCATAAAAATTTTCCATGATTTTATTACAGCAGAGAACCAAAGCAAGCATTCTTTTACTTAATTAAAAGAGAGGATGAAAGAAATCTTTTGAACCAGTCAAAAAGATCTGTAAAACACTCTCACAAAACACTATGTGAAAACAAACGTAAAATTATCAATAACATTATTTATTTACCTCTCAAATGTGTTCCATGTGTGCAGGATTATCTGACTGAACTACCTTTATTGGTTTTTACCTTTCCTTCTCCTGCATCTAAATCAATATGCAAATATATTGGCATTTCTTTAATGGCACTGTATTTCTTGCTCCAGCACACCTGATCAGATCTGAAAGCACAGTGAAATCGGTGAAGCAAACCCCTCATTTCACCATGTCATTTATCACAAATAAATTTTAAGAGCCAGAATCTCTCTCTGAAGCTCCATGGTGAGGTGGGAAGGCCCTGAGACAACACCAACACACAGCCCCTATTCTCACTGCTCACTCTCATCCCATGCTAACCGTGCCTCTTCCTCATTTGTTCACAGAAAAATACTCATGGGAATGCATTGTGAAACAGATTGTGAACTGAGCCAGGTTAAAAATAACTTCTAAAACCAATGCCAAGTCTTCACATTTTGACATAACCCTCAGGGGCTTGGAAAAGCCTTTTTAAGGCTGTTTTCACATCCATAACCAACCACCCAAGCAAAAACAAATACTGGTTGGGCTTTGCCTTTTATTCTCGCACTCATCTGTGCTCGTGTTTCACAGACAAAGACTATAATTTAGGCTTGTAATCTCACTGCAGGCTCTGAGATTAAATCTACGTATAACTAAAGGCAGAAAATCATCAGTGCCATGTCTCAGAGCTAACGTAGACTGACTTTCAGTTTCCAGGCCTACATAGAAAAGTTTAGGGGTTTTTTGATGCCCTTTTATTTGGAAGGCAGTTTCCTCATTTTTTTTGGTATGAATTGAGATTTGCTGTTGGTGCCTGTGGAACACGACTCTTTTTTTCAGAAAAAGTTGTGCTTAAATGCTCTTCCCCATGAGAGAAAAACTGGATACTTCAACTCAATGGTTGCATCATTTTATGAGCCAGAAATGTAAAATGTATCTTCTCCCTTTCTCCCTCTTGTTGAAAGGATGATGAGATTTTTTTTCTCTGCTTTTCCTATAATGGTGGGCTAAAGGCAAAGGGAGAGTATCCTGCAGCCCTTCTTTAGGGGGCAGAGTCAGGTGAGGAGAGCAAGAAACTGTACAGTCAACTACAGTGGGAAAAAACAAGCTGAAATATAATCCACGAAGGAAAAGCACTACCTGAGCAGGCAGTTAGTGTAGCTCAAGATGACTTGGATGCACACACATGAAACGAGACTGGCAGATAAAACCTAACTCGGAAAATATTATTATTCTCAAACCACAGTCTTTTACTCAGGTGCATCCAGGTTAAAGCACCCCAGCTCCCTCAGCTGCTCCTCACAGGACTTAAAATAATGCAGCCTCTATGACACAAGTTGTACTGCTTGGCAAGAATTTGTCCTGTTATTCATGTGTAGAACATGAAAAACATTCAAAGAAATAGAGACTCACTAAAAATGAAACAAAGCATGAAATAGCAGCAGCGCAGACACAGAGCTGTTGAGTTGTTTGTTGCTATTTTCTAACTGCCCTTATATTTAAAGCAGCCACAAACCGTAATTCAAGAACTATTTCCTCAGGAACAACAATAGGGGATGGGTGAAGAGGAAGAGAATAATGCTGTGAGGTACCTTGTGTGCACTGCTGCGGAGAGCTGGTGTGAAGTCCAACAGGTCCTTGCTCATCCTGAGCCGTGTGGTTTGGGAGTCCTTGAGACACAGTGTTAGGTACCTGTGCTAGCTGTGCAGTTCTCCAGCACTTCCCTCTAGCTTTGCAAACCCCAATCAACCCAAAAGGCTGTCTCCATTATTTTTATTTTTTATCCTCCTTTTTTTTTTTTTGGTACGTGTTTGTAGAGACGCAGAGTATTTAAGAGAGCAACGGACTCCACAGAAAAGCAGCGGCAAGTAGATGCAAAAATATATCTGTGCACATTTTCTGTCTCTCATAGGTAAAAGCAACATTCAATCATAGTGATTCTACATGCAAAAGCAGGGCTCGTCTAAAGGCCAAAGATTTATTTGATATACGAAGAATCCAAGGATGATTCCTCAGAAGTATTAAAAAGCTTAATTGGGTTGTGATGATGGAATAAGAAGTCCTTTCAACCACTTTTATAACATCAGCTCCTAGCAACCAGAGTTATTCCAACCTCGCACTCCTACCTGCCAAGGCACAGATATGGGACACAATCTGTGACAAAGCTCGTAATATCCAAGCAGGAAATTGCAAAATTATGGGCAATTCACTTCCTCTGTGCAAATAGCCCTATTTCCAGCACCTGCAATTTTGAACTGTAGAATGATAGCATGCCAAGTTTGTGTCAATCATGGGTAATTTTGGGACTAAGTAAGTAACAGGGGCCCTAAAGGCAAGCAGAGGCTAAAAGCTTAACATAGTTTTGATTTTAAATGTTAAGTCACCCAACATTCCCTTAGTGAAAAACTTCAGTAATATTTTGAAGCAGAGATATTATGCTCTTTGTAAAGATGCTTTCTCCTGTTGTGTCTTCCTAATGGAAGTCATATTAGAATCACTTGGTCTTGCACTGTCTTTCTAACCCTCAGTACTTAGAACCCAATATTAATGCATTAGCGCCCCAAAGTGTGATAGAGGGAGTCAAGGATATGTCTTCTCAATTCAGCCAGCAAAATGGACATGCACTGCTCCATTTAAAAAGTACTTTGTGCCATTCTCATTTTTCACACCAGTTAGTTCTGTGACAAATGCCCCAATTTTGTGACTCACCTTTGACACCCTGACAATACCTAACAACATTTTCCCTTCCATCTCAAGTATTATTGGGAGAATCTCACAGGCTTTTTTTACCCTGCTATTCTTCTGTCCTTGCCCCCTTTCATCACAGATCACAAAGCAAAGATATGCTCCTTATCTACTCCTTTTATCAGCCTGGCTAACGCATCCCATTGAGTCCTTTGATGCAAATTGCCTGCTCAGCCTGAGGAGTCTCCATCTTTTCTCTCGCAGGGTAAGAACATATTACTTTTCCTTGCCTCATAAAGGATCCAAGCAAACAAAACCAATCCGTGTCCTCTCCATCACTTGCCTATCCATACATTCCCCTGGCTACTTGGTGGCTCTGATGATTCCATGTGTTGTTTCTTAAAGCCAAAAGTCTTTTTAAAAAATCCCACCCCATCTACTCCCAGAATTTATTGGGATCTCCCAAAGTCAACATATCCCTGTCCATTTAAAATGGGGAAGGGTTTGGTCTCAAGTCCTCATGCAATGCACTTTTGAGATTCTTCAAGCTTTCAACTCCAAGGACCATTGCAGAATTTACACTACAACACATTCAGATTTCATAAACTTGTAACATTTCCTGGGTTTGAGACATGACTCCCCTACTAACTTTTTACAGCTGGCCAAAAAACTTCAGATAAGCAACTGACTTGGCATTAAACAATACCAAATATGATCTGAAACACTGTTTAGTTTTATTTTAATAATTCATTAAGCAACATTAAAATAAACTATATTTTTGACAATGCAAAGAGTGCTGAACATATTAATTCTGTATTTGTAAACCTAAGAGTTAAGTACAAACTAAAGATGTGCTTTTTGGTCTCAGCTCAGTTTAAAGTATTATTTCATAATACTATCCTGATTGCTCTGTGAGACTAAAGATAAAACAACAGAAGGCAAATTTTCAACTAATGGACACTTTTAGGCTGCGTGCACAGGGCCTGGGATATGATTAAGAGAGACAATATTTGCAAAGTACCTTATAAAATTTTTTTCAGTTTTGGTTACTTTCATATGAAATATGTTTTCTCTATCGCTATAAAAGCATGTAGGTGGCATTATTTTCATTTTTATGTCATGTCTAACAGCTGCAAAATCTTTCTGGTTCAGTTGAAAATTAAACTCTACTTTTTTGAGGCAAGTAGCATGAAAATTCTGAAGAGACTCAATAGTACAACTAAAGTGGCTGTGCATTAAAGGAGCTTGTCACATGCACTGCATTGTTCCAGCCAGCTCCATGGCACAAATGGGCTGCCAGTGCCCCCAGCACATTCTTCATGCTGTACTCTGTGGTCCTACCCCTTTGGTTACCACCGTCGCGCTCGTAAATTGAAGTAGCATTTGTCGGGGGGAAAACAAGACAATTCAATTCTCAGCCTACTTTGGAGGCAGCCTTTGGAAACAGGTGAGACTTCCTAAGTCTATAAATGCACCTGTTGCTCCTGTGTGAAGCTGCAGGGCTGTGTCAATCACAGCCCTGACACTGCCACTGCTCCCGCTGCTCTCCCAGCACCGCCGGTGGCAGCGCGGGAGCAGCGGGAAAGGTCTGAGGGAGTGCAGGCTCCCTGTTTAAAACACAGCCTCATCGTTTCTGAGAGACAAACAAGCAGTCTGTACGCCAGCAAATGCAGTAACAGTAACCCCAGCAAGACACAAAATGTAACGTTGGGATGTATTGTGACTGGAGCAGAAAACTCGCCCCTACTGATCATGCAGGATGCAAGCGTTCAGGGGCAAATGAAACAGCAACGGCTGCTACGGTCACACTGCACTCTGTGCAACTGAACTGAAAATGCAGCTGGAGAGAAAGAGGGAAAGCTAACAGAAATGCAGACCAAAGCTTGGCACATGAGTGTGGTTCTACAGTATAGAAAGCAGCCATTAGACTTTCATCTGGCCTTTCATCCTACTTACTACACAGAATTTTACTCAAATGATGATCCGAATGTGGTTCTCTTAACCCCCTTTTTCAACTTTTTAAAAAAACGCCTCAAGTTTTCACACAGATTGTACACACAGTGGTTACACTATAAAAATATTTAGGGCTGGCTTAAAGCCAGACTTTTAAGTGTCATTCCTTGGTTTAAAATGATGTCATGATGATTTTTTGCTTTTTCATATACCCCTCTCATATACCCTTTTACACAGCTTTGCATTTACCCTTAGTGCTTTCAGCCCACATATTTGTAATTCCCTAGATCTGATAATTGGCTTAGACCCAAAGTTCCATTAAGGCAAGAGACCAAACACATCTCGGAAGCCTCGCAGTTGGGTCAGAAAGCCCCAGACACCAAGGTCCTCTCCAGAACACATTCTGTAAACCAAGATAGGCCCCCCCAGGGGGAAGGTTCCTCAGGACAGGGGCTTCTCTTGAGCCTCTCATTGGGGAACCTTTGATAGATATGCTAATGTACAAGGTCTGTGATTGTATACGCAAATCATCGGGGTGTGTGCATTTGGGTGCATTTTTGTGCATCTGTGTGTGTGTGTGCCTTGTTCAGGGGGTGCACCCTGGTGCATTCCTGGGGTGGGCGTCCTGGTGGGCACTTTCAGGTGTGCATTTTCGGTGTGCACTCGGGGGTGCTTTCTAGCTGGATGTGATGCACCAAAGGATCCTTGAATAAAGACAGAGGTAAAACCCTTTTTTCCCCTCTAACCATGTTTGGCTTTTAATCCTAAGCCCAGGGAAAGGCAGCAAAAATATCAACATTGCATGGGGGAAATGAAGTAATTTCAATAAACAAACAAACACCACCATCATTCATTAGCCAGATGCAATTCATTCCAAGGAAAAAAGGAAGTACTGAAGAACATTCCAACTGACATTCAAGACTTGAGGTATTTCCTAGGTCACAGAAGGCACTTGAGATTTCTCTGCAAGATCACCTCTCTCATTTCCTAAGTGCAGGCAAGAGGAGAGCAGTGGGCAGTGCTCCTCTTGACTTCAGAAGGGTTTTCCACACTGCTTCCATAACATTCTCACTGACAAACTGAGGAAGTTAGCCCAGGTAAGCAGACAGTGAGGTCTATTAAAACTTCAGATTGGTGCACCCGACACAAATACTTGAAGCGGTCACTTTAAACCTGGGATTCACCCAGCACGCATATTTGGCTGACATTTTACATCACTGGGAGGAAACATCCCAACTTAGAAGAGGAATACTAAGGCACTTTAGAGGCACTGAGAACTGGGAGAAGATAATCAAATTTTCAGGTGTGTTGACAAGACTCACCTCACTATCAGGGTAGAAATAAAATAATTAGCAGAAAACTGGGAGAGAATAATGCAGAACTGAGCAAAGGATTCAGAGAAAATAAATATTGCAGTGCTCTGCAGCAAGGTGTGATGTGTGCGTGTTCATTATTTAATAGCATAACTCCTTGGAAAGGTATTTTAGTTGGAAATATGCAACGTGCCTTCTCGGACTTGGAATATACCAGGCTGTATTACAATTTATATCTTATACAAAATATGTGGAACTAGATATTCTGAAACTGAGCAAAAAGTGGGACCACAGAGTGAGTCAAAATCTCTTAAAACACAAAAATATTTTCCTAAAGAGGCAAAAAATATATACTATTTTAAAGGATGTACAAGAGGACAAAGGATCTCCACGTTATTAAGAATTTGTATGGGGTTTTATATATTGAAATCATTATGTTACCAGTAGAATGTTTACTTTCCAGTAGAATTAGACCAACATCTATTCATTCCAAACCAAGGGAAAGAATCTGATTTTGCCATTTTCCTGTTTTTGACATAAAAAATAAGAAGGCAATTTTGTCAAATCTTTTGGAAAAGTGGATCTGAGGGGAGGTAAAATTGCATGAAATAGCAAACAGTTTTGTGGGGAAAAAAATCTCAAAGAAACATTTTGAGTAGTTTCACAGAGCTCTGATGAATACCATAATGAAAGAAAATGAAGGCAGACACTGCAGAACGGAGTTATCAAAAATCCGGATGAAAGCACGTTATTGTCTCTTTGTTACTGCTCTCTGAGGAAGGAGAGCGTGCATTTTCCAGAAGGAGGGGGTATTG
Source organism: Gymnorhina tibicen (assembly GCA_013399875.1). Classification (NCBI taxonomy): domain Eukaryota; kingdom Metazoa; phylum Chordata; class Aves; order Passeriformes; family Artamidae; genus Gymnorhina; species Gymnorhina tibicen. Next base: position 2,091,209 of record VXAZ01006886.1, read on the forward strand.
GAGATCCTGCTTTGGGGACTCAGAAGTCATTTGGAATGACACTGAAAAAGCACGTGTAAAACAAGTAAGATATCAGACTGAGAAACAACAGAGGCACCATCTAATGACGGATTTCAAAGCACTTTGTTCAGTCATGGTGAACAACTGTGTGTGTGGAACAAGATATTGTCTGTAGCAATTTGGCAATTGTCTCTCCTGGATCTCTGCAGAGAGGCTAAAATATAGGTTATGTGGGTTTTTTCAAACACGCACTAGGAAAAACACGGGGCCTGCTTTTACTTTTTTCTATCAAAAATATGCTTAGAACACATTCTGCAAGACTATATTTTGAAGATACTGCTGTGCTCCTTCTTTCTTTGTCTTTGGCATCTCTTTAATTAAGTATTTCGGTTAGGCAGGGAACTCATTCCGCTAAATAATTAACATATACCATGAAAACTACTATAAAAAGATTACACAGGTTTCTACTCTGGTGTAATGTACATTTTAATAATTTCTTCATCTTGTTGGTAAGCTGTGTCACTTCATATAGTATTTGACAGTATGCAAATATTTCAGGGTGCAGGAAAATCAGCTGGCTGCTGGAAGCTCCCAATTTTATTTTCTCTTTCATTGTGTGCTATCTCCCGTAAAACAGTGATGCTGATGCATTTTTAATCTTCTAGCCTACAAGGCACAGAGCCAGCACTGAACACTTTTTATGCCACGGGTGTGTACACATGGGCTTGCTCTTTTCCTCTCTAGAAAGCTTGGAAATGGAGAAGAGCCTTTATGCTTTCAGCCACCAAAGAGGTGTCTCGTTTCTGTCTACCCTTAAACGTGAACATGTTTGTTAGGCTGTAAATCTGCCAGCTCAGACATCGTTTTGTAATGCACAGTCAGCATATACAGAGTGTTAAACACTCTGCAAATGTGATCCAGCAATTTATTATACTGAAATATCAGAGTCTTTCAAAGAGATGCAGCTTCTCACACACAGAGAGAGCCCCTCCATGTTGTGCTTCTCTCCAATTTATAAACACACTTCTGAGCCAGGGAGCTGCAAAGGCCTAGAGCACTTCCAAAAATGACACTGGCAAATGGGGAGGCAGCAGCAACAAGGCAGCTTTCCCTCGTGCTCATACATAACTTGATAAATGTTTTTAAGTCACTTCCAGAATGTTTTTTCCTTATTGCTCTTGAGAAGAGAGACTCAGCTCCAGAAACAGACGTGCGTAACTCAAGAGCGCTGCTCTGCTTGCTGAATTAGAAGCCCTGCCACATAGTGGGTCCAACTGTGCCCTGATTATCTATGCCTCCTCTCCAGTGCAGGGTGAACACAAGGTCTATCTACCTTTCTCATGCACAAAAAAGTCTCTGTGTTGCTTTAACACCATTTAGCTTTACCTGTCACGAATACGGATCAGGTGCTACTCAGATTAAATTTAGCACTCTCAGGAAGAGCTCTCCTCTCATATTGGCTGCCAGCAAAACATCTTGTGTTGCAATCCTGCCATCCTGTTATTCAAGTATTGTTTTATTAGACATGAACACTTTTCAAGCAAGTAAGGCTGATTCATCAAGAGTTATCTCAAGCAAATACTGCAGAAGACAATCCTGTAGTAAATAATCATACAGAAGAAAACTGTTCTCCAGTCATCAAGATTAAAGTTACAAATAACTGCTAATGAGAGTCCATAACTTAGGATCTCTCCTCCTCTCCTCTGTTCCAATACACATTCTTTACAGGAACATGGCATTTTGGATCCTGCTTCAGCACATAAATATTTGAAGTACATCTCTGCTCACTATCACCTGCAGTCAATCACTGTATTCTGCACGTTCACCCATTATTTAATTACCTTTTTAATGGCCTCTCTATGCAAAAAGAGGAAATTATACTATCAAAGGAAAAACAAAAGCCTACTCAAACATATGTAATTATCTAATGAAGAAAAAAGCATATCAAGCAGTAACAAAAGCAGTCCTAGACACTTGTGTTTGGTCGATGAAGGAGAAAATAAACCAGATTTTGTGAGGACTTCCTACGCTTACACTTCATTTAGCACTGGAGAACCATCCACAATAAATGACAGCAATAACAACTGAGGAGGGAGTAAGCCAGTTTACCACTGAGTAAATAAAGCAAACAAGTCCCTGATTTAATTTACTAAAAAACAAAGGGAACGATAAATTCTCTATCTGAAACACTGATCTGAGGCAGGATATAATCTCTTGCTCCCAGGACTCCTATCAGCAGTACAGAGTTCAAAGTCAAGTCCCTTCTCCACAATGTTTAACGTGGTCACATTCCAATTCCTCGTCCAGCTCAATGTTATGGAGGAAAGGTGGTGTGAGTTTTGCAAACCCTGTGCAACATTAAAGGAGAAGTAATAACTTTCTCCCATCCAATGTCTAAGAGTTACATCTTGCATTTTCCAGGTCTAAGAACTGAGCTATTCAGACAAACACCATTTTAAATGCTTGGGTCCATCTTCCTACAAATGCCCAGCGTCAAATAAACCCTTCCGTATGCCTTTACCAAGTATGGCAAAATCTGTCAGCTATCAGCATTAACAGACTTCGAAAATTTTTATCTTAAGCAAGAATCAAAAGTATATCCAAAAAGTGATGAGCATAAAATCTTTCTGAATGGAAATTCTTTCTTTATGAACCTGTAAGATGTTCAGACAGTGGAGTGCAGTGGTTGAGAGACAGCAGCATCTTGCTTTGACACACTCAGACCCTACTTGAAACCCAAGTCGGAAGATAACATTCTCACACAGCAGGAAACAGGATGTTCCAGGACAGATGAGTGAATAAAAGGGGGGAAAAGGGCATGTACTGATAGCTGACCTCAGATGCCATAATCTCAATAGGGTAATGAGTAAAAACTGTGTTAGCAAAACAGTGGAGAGCCTGAAGGGATAAAACAAAATGAATCCAGCTGTGGTGCCTCCAACATGCTGTGGTTATTTTCTGAATGACCCAACTATCATTAAAGTGCTCTTCAGGGACTCAGAGGTAAAAAGGGATTTTTTTTTTTTTTCTGACAACAGTGGCAGACAAGCTAAAAGATGAACTGTTTATAAACACAGCTACTTTCATATCCACCATGGCTTTAGATAGTATTTCACTATTTTAGACATGTTTCCCCCTTGTGCAGTATTCTCCTGGAAGTGCAGTAGACTGTGCTCAGCTGTCAGGGGTCCTTGATCTCGCTCAGGGATGGAGCAGGAACAGCCTGAGCACAGGTTAAGCCCAGAGGTAACATCCAGCTACGCTGCTTCTCCACGCTCACTTCTTTCCGAGTGCCTTTCCCCGACACCCTAAAGTGGGTGGTTCTGCTGGGGCAGAAGCCTCCTGCCAGTGAAATAAAGAGGGGCCAGGAGGCCAAAATAGAGAGGAAACAATGGAAGCAAGAGGGGAGCTTTAGGACTGTCTGGTGTGTTCAACCACCTACCTGTACTCTGGAGGGGAATGCACCAGACAGACCAACAAACACACCTCTGCAATAAATGACCTTATCAGTTATGTGGGGGGGACAGCCTTTGTGGCACTTGGATAAAAACAGAGTGGAAAGACTCTAGATTAGTACTGTGAAAGCTAAAACTCCGAAGGCAGACATTGTACATAAAATAAAGCCTGAACAAGACAAATTACACAGGCAAAAACCTATCAAAAGCTATTAGGATAAACACACAAGCATTCCTTTGGTATTCCAAGAGCTCTAAAGACCTCAAAACTCCCGGGAAGAGCAAGCCTCCCTTACACAATTGCAGCTCAACATGTATTTCGAAACCTGAGGATGAGAGCTGCATTCAGGGTTACTCAGAAGGTGACAAATTAGGATTAGAAAGATAATACAAGTAATTCTTCACACTGGAGTGGCAGTAACAGCTGTATTTAAGGCCAGGAAGACTGAAATGAATACAATACCTGGAGAGCGGTTTTGTTGTGAATACTGACTGCTGGGGAGACAAACTTACAAAGCTTAGTACCTATTACATTGCAAAATTTATCCTGCAAGGGTATAGTTCTTCCATAAAAGCTACATTTTTAGACTCGGATCAAAGTGTTTGACACAAGTTTTAGCTCATGTATGTAAGTAATCCCATCGCTGTCATTTATTTGAAAAGAGAATGAAAATGGTACTAGATTTTCTTCCTTTATAAATATATTATTTTAAACATTGAAATGAAACAGAATCTCATCCTATTTCTCTACACCAAGGAACACTGACACAATTTCCAAGCATGTATAAATGTGATTTCCAGGTGTTTCTCATGTGCTATTTAAAGTCAAACCACTAATGCCTTCAGTACAAGAGATAAATTTATTTTAAAAAGTTAAGGCTTGAAATCTTGGATATTGTACCTTATGGAATGCTAAAACTAGGTCTGAAAATAAGGCAAGTTCTCCATGTAAATTAAAAGAATCAAATATATTTAAAGAAAATTTATCAGATATGTAAATTCCCTGAAATAAGCAGAAGACTCAAATGAGCAGGAAATCAGTAGACTGACTAAGACACTTGTTTAGTGAATTAAGTTGTGTTTTCTTATTTACATTTTCTAATTAAGGCTAAAATAGTAACTTGCATTCTGTGAATTTCTAGTTGTGCCATTACTACAAAATAATAACTGAATCTTTGAAAAAATTGTAGAACAAAGAATCTTTGAGAAAAATTGTACCAATTCTTTAGTCACACAGAATGAAAATCCCTTTCTATTAGAATTATCCTGCAATTACTTCTGAATCTTTCATCCTAAATGTCTAAGAAACACACAGAGTGAACTACTCCAAAAGAATCCATCCTTACCAAAACCATGTGCAATGTCCAAGATGATGAAAACGTAACTGAGTGTTGCTACATTTATGTTCCACTTCAGTTCATCAGTAATTCAAATGCTTCCATCAGTGTCAAAGGACCAATTAAGCCAACTTTAGACAGTTTAATTGACCCCCTCACACACTCCTGTGAGAGAAAAGGGCGCATCCAAATGTCTGAGCAGGAGTTAGGAAGCAGAGTCCCCGACGACTGTGACGCCTTTGTGCTGAGGGACACACAGCTACTGGTTCCAGGAGGGGAATAATTACTCTGCATTAACTTTTGAAGATAAACTGATGGTAAATCTATACATGCCCAGGATGTGGGGAGGTGAATCAAACACACTCAGGGGGTACAGTCGATAGCATCCGACTCCCTGGCTGATGGCTGCTTGTTAGAGCACGAGACCATTGTGCACAGGAGTAAATAAACACACAGCCCACTTCTCTGAGCTTAAAACCATGCAAGTTCTGCTTTGGACAGGGAGGCTTCATGCAGGAACCCTACTGCTACGACATACCTCAGAGAACAGCAATGTCAGGCAAATAGTCACCTCAGACACCCCAAATACATCCAAATTGTACATACTGCCCGCTGAGTTGCTTGTGACAGGGGATGAGAGATGAAGGACAGCAAAGGCTGCTGAATGCAATGTGCACAGCACAGGACAAAGAGAAAATGATCTTCAGCAAAATTAAGGATGCACCCAAGCTTAGAAGTTATTAGTATAATCCTACATATAAATACACTAACTCTTCCACTGCGTGCTGCTATAGCAATTAAAAAAAACACTCTGGAAGCATTTTTTTCTTTCTTAGATGTTTATATGGTATAAAACAACCATATATATGATTATAAACACCTTTTTCTCAGATGTTTATATGGACAAAAAACTGGACTTTACTATTCCACCACTACTGCCTTCATATCGTTTTTAAACATCTTCACTATAACCAGCGAGAAAAGAATGGATTTTTACAGACCAATTCACAAAGACCCTGAAACTCTTCAATTATTTAAACTATCAGAGAAGTGACCTTAAGCTGTACTCCCCCAGTGAAACATTTATTTTATAAAGTCTGTTTACATGTATCCACCAAAGTGAAACACCTATTTTATAAAGTCTATGTACGTGTACCCACTAAAAAGTGTCTGATAACCAAAAAATAAATTGATAAAAGGAAAGAGGTAAAAATGAAAACACAAAACTAACTGATTTTAATAACATTACACATGAGATTGAAATCCTCAGTGTAAGGAAATTCATGGAAAAGATTGATACCTTTGCTTCAGATCATGTCATTCAATAAATTCTCTGCTTTTTAGTTTTTTAGGACATTTTTACCTTCTGGTGCAGACAAGATAAACCTCATGTATTAGATTTTTTTTTTTTATTCTGATGCTTCAGGTCCCAGTTAGGAAACACATGAGGTATTAATGCATGGCAATTTTTACCCACTGGCCAAAGTTACCAAGGATGTGGAGCTATTGGGTAGCGTGGAATTCATAAATGTGGCCTGAAAAGCAAATCCGAGTAAACTCCGATTATTGTTCTAATGTGTCTCAGCACACAGCATTTTTCACAAAATCCCATTAACAAAATCTCCATAACAGCATTAAACACAACGTGCCATGCTGCTGGGAATGCTCTTCCAGCTCCCTGCACACACAGGCTGTAAACTCCTTGGATCCCTGGAACCAAACTCCCCCTGCACCTTTTCCACGTGGATACAAGAAGATGAGAAGGATGACCAGCTGGTTAGGACTGGGAATGAATTTTATGACTTTTTTACCTATTTCTTTCCAAGATTCTGATCCAATAAAAAGCCACCTCAGAGACACCTTACACACTGCGAGATAGAAATAGAAAGGGATCTTTTTTAATAGAAAGGGATCAGGTGTGTACAGAGTTGGGCAGCTCAGAGCTCCCGTCCCAGGAAATCCGGTGTCACCCTCCTGGGCAGCTCTGGAAGCATCCAGTGAGGGAACTGCACAGCTTTCCTGCAGGAAAAGAGTCAGGCCATAATAAAGCATGTTTCAGTGGGCAGGCTATCCCAGATCCAAACTTTCTCTGGCAGCTCTTTGCTTTGTCTGCAAAAACCAGTTTCAAAAGTCAAATATTTAAGCTTTGTGTAGGCAATAATGATATTGTAGGTAACATGATTTTACACAACCTGCTTTTTCATCAGGCTTTTAACTCCTACATATTTGAAAAAAACCAGGACATATAAATGCTACAAGTCTAATAAAAATCAAGTTAGGTAGATTTTTAAGTAGTCTGGTGAAAATTGAACCCAAGATGCCATGTGATAGCAATTTGCACAATTTATTTGTTCTGCCTATTACCCTGATTGGAATGCATAGAATTTATTCTGCTTTCTAGCACGAACTGACCAGGGCAAGACTGACCAGAAGAGCAATTATATTCATTTGTTGTAATTAGTAAATTGAGGGAAGAAAACTAAGTCTAGAGGTTTGGTTCAGGCAAAAAGACAATACTTCCTTCTCTTGCCTAAAGGGAGAGGCATAATTGACAGGAAAAGACAAAAACAAAGAAGCAACAAGACATCCTTTTGAAAAGCACTGACAATAAAGCAAGTTACAGTCCCACAGAGCTGTGCACCAAGAGAGAAGGGAAGATGCATGGCCACGTGCCCTGCTTTGCCCCCAGGTCATGAGGAGAACATTCTTCATCTTCTCTTTGCCTCCCTGAGACTGATGTCTCCTATAAGCTTCCAAATGAAGATGAATTAAAGAGAGGTCCTGAGTCTGTAAGTTTGTGTTCCAACAATTTCAAATCTTCTGTTCTTTCCTGTTCCAGTAAAAGCTCACCAATTCTGTTCCTTCACCAAATCACACAGACATTTGTGTGTTTACAGATATTTCCTACAGATACCTGTGTGTTTGCACAGACCACCCATAGGCCAAAAGCAGCCATCTCCCACAATTTAAATCTAGTCCCAGTGACATAAGCCAGCAAACCATCCCATGAGGCTGCGTTAATCAACTCCCCTGGCAGTAAACCTGATGTGTTTCTACAGATCAGGCAGAGACTGGGCAAGAGTTTGCTCACTCACATTGAAACCTGGAAAATGAAAGGAACAGTTATCACAAGTACATTTCCCTACCTCACAGCCTTGGAGTAATTTATTTGCAGTTTTTAAGTTTGAAAAGGTGGTGTTTCATGGGCAGAGTTGCAGGTGGCCAAGTGGAAGAACTGGAAGTGGGTGGTAGTTTGGTTTTTGGGGTTCTTTTTTCTGAAGATGAAAATGGTTACATTACATTTAAATTGCTGTGAAGATTAAAATCCATAGATTGTGTGTAATAAAAGCTTACCTAGAAAGAACTCTGATGTTTAGTTTGTAAGTGTGCCATGATGTTTCTTTCAAAAGCTTCTTAACTAAATTGTTCTGAACAGCACCACTGTAATACACAGTTTTATATCTAGAAATCAAACTTACAGAGATCACAATTATTTAAAATATTACTTTGAAAGGTCATAAACCCTCTTAAGTGTAGCCATAAAATCAATTTTACTGTCAATTAAAGGAATCAAGAATATGTAATTCCATTTGACTTGTGACGCCAGGCATGCCAGCACACTGCTTGCTGCAGGAATTCATGAATGACTCCGGAACTGCACTTGCAACACGCACAAAGCTGTGACAATTGCACACGTATTTCCTTTACGTGCTAAGTAAGCCAAGAATTACATTATTTACCCCTCTGAAGCAAATTCACACATTCGGATTTTAAGCGATAGAAAAGTACTTCTAGAAGTAATTCTTTCCTTTATTTTCTTCACTTTTACAAAGCACCTGCCAGGATTTACTTCTGGTTTGTCATTGGTTCCCACCACAGGGATCTTAGCATATCCTAAATGGATCCTTCCTAAGGAGGACCACCAGGAACAAACTCTCTGAGCACGATCAAATAAAATGCTCAACTTCACACAAAGTAAACAAAAACTATGCTGTAGAAAGGGGAGTCTAGAAAAATACAATCTAATCCCACAGTCTGCAATACAAACAATGGAGCTTTGACATGAGGCAGAGAGAATTATTTCTCCAGGCAGATGTGATTAGGAAGGAAGTAAAAAAGTGAAAGAAAGCAAGCTCAGACTGTGTGAGACTGGACTGCAAGGGCTTTAAGGTGCAGAGTGGGAGGAGGTTGGAATAAATCTCAAACCAGTAAAGAAAAAACATCCAGGGTACAATTTGTAGCAATAAAATGAATAAATAAACCATGTTATCATCAGCATCAGAAAGGTCCCCATGGCATCCATCTGTATTCCCTCAAAGGCAGAACTTTAGATGTTGCTCATTCCTCCCTGGTACCAAAGACAAAGCCTTCAGTATTTTCTCTTTCATTAACCTTTGTAATATTTTTTTCTTTTCATTCAGACTACAGATGTATGCCTTGGAAATAGGCTGTCAAAAAGCAACTCCTTAATTCATTATATACTGCAGAAAGAAAGGACAACCTCAACATTTGAAATTTCCACGTGCTAAAAGGTTTTCCATTTTAATCATGTCAAGCTGGATGAATGGAATTCAAATGGAGAAAATTAGGCTATATTTGGGCACGTGTACATTTAGATTTTGCTTTGCAGTTATGTCCTGAGATAGTGAGGGATTTTGTCTGATTCATTCACACACCCACTCCCAAAACTGCAAAACAGAAGGTGGCAGCATTTCAGGGGAAAAGCAAACCAGGATGGTAAAAGAGAATTTAGAGACTCAAAATGTATCTTGTTTCTTTAACTCCAAGATTACTTAAAGAAAATACCTCAACAGAGGCACGCTCAGCTAGAGCTTCCTAGTAATCTTTTGACCATTTGGAAATTCTGGCATCAGTGTGAGAATAACAGATGACCTTTAATTCCAAAGGAGATTTTCCTTCAGTCTTTAGCATCATGCAATGTAGAAGTACAGATCTGCTGGAAAGCTCCTGGGAATAAAAACCATCTTTTCCTTTACATTTTAGCATGACTGAAGCCTGGTTTAATCCAGGGCCATTTTAGAAAGGACATTTCCTTGACTAAAAACAATCCACAACAAAACAAGGGGAAGAGCCGTGAGTGGCATGGCAAAAAAACCCAAGGTTACACAGATGATGAGTTTTATAGGCATGGAGAAAAGTAATAGAATTTTTATCTTGCATTAAGGGGAAGAAAAAGCATCAGCAACAGAGGGAACAGAAAGGCATATTTTACAGCCTGAATAAACTCACTGTAAATCACATCAAATACAACAGAACTTAGTGTTTAAAATCTTTAACAAAATGAGAGCTTTTCAATTAAAAAAAAAAAAGTTTAGCTGTCTTTGCCAATCTGTGTTAATTGAATAAAGACTGAAGCATTTTCATTTTTGAAAATTACATTAGAAGAATCCTAAGCCCTCCAAGCCTTCGGGCATAGTAGAAGCCAGACCCACTTAAAAGCAAACAAAGCAGTTTGCAAATTACTGTTTACAAGAGCAAGCTTGCAATATGTGTCCACGAGAAAAACAAATAATAAGAAATGCAGCAACAGGTTTGAAAATGGCAAGACAATACTTCTGTTCCCTCAGGCACAGGAATTCAGTGTACAGAATATTCACAGGCTATATCTGGAGCTAATGCTGCCAGAATTCCACCTTGCAGAGAGAGGGTGACTGGCTACTAGAGGGTCTAATAGTGCAGATTAGAAGCAGCAAGAGTTGAGAGAAGTTCTTAAATAAGGCCAGATATTTTCCACAAACAGGGGAGATTCAAGCATATTTCATCTCCAGACTAGACATAATTTTTGTATCAAGCAGGTGTAGGGTAGCTCGCTCAGCTATGAGTGTATTTACTTTGCTTTTTTTTCTCAAAGTGTAAATTCTTCATTAAATACTTTAGGGCTCCTTTTCTGCCCTAATTCATGCAGGAAAATCCTGCTAGATGGGTGCCTTAGCTACAGAGGCAGAAGAGCACATTTTGTGTGCAAATTTTCTACCCTTGGGGCTCTGTTTATCAGTAGTGCAAGGACTGTCTCTGGATTACAAACACGGTTCAGTCACATTTTGGTATCTGGACCAGGCTGGGGTTACTACAGAGTAAAGCATTTAATGAGCTGCAGGAATGACAGAACATTCCTCAGAGGATGCTCTACAACGTTGACAAAGGGATTTTCCAGAGCAAAGACATCAGCTGCACGGAGCACAGAGAATGAAGAGGTTCAAAACTGGAAGGATGGATCTCTCTCAAACTGGCATTTGAACACCCAAACTAATTAGTTTGTTCCAGCCCCACCAGAATTCTAATAGTTACTCCATCTGAAAAAGAAAGGAGAGTCTGGAGGAGAATTTTCCCCGCTTATTCAGGCAGGTACAGCCTCAGGAGCAGAGTTTAGCAGACAACACTTGGTGTCACAAAGAAAGGCAATTCCCTTGAAGCCCTCAGTGTTTACAAGTGTCCAGCATTAGACTGTGCTTTTTCTCCTGCTGACCAGGGCCCGTTTATCGGAAGATACTAACAATGTAACCCGAGAACAGACACAGCCCCTATCAACCTTTTATCCCTCTGCCATTTTGTGCAATTCCTAATTGATTCACATTTGAAATTAGAGAATATAAGTACTATAAAAACAATACTCCTAATTCTGCTTTCTGGACTTCCCACGCTACATCCATGCCTAATGTATCTGGGCTTCCTGGGACAATGGATGATGGCAGAAGTTATGCCTGAGTGATTCCAGAACAATGAGCTGTGTCTCCACTTTTCTCACTGAACACAGACGGCTGCTGTTCTCCAGCCTGCCCCTCTCTGTGCTGTGTAGCACATGCTAAGAACCGGAAGGAGGAACAGAAGCTGAGCTTCAGATATTTTGCACATGTATTTGGATAGAAAAAAAGCCAAACCCTAAGAGAGCTGGAATAAGGCAATATGTTCCAAACAGAATCCTCTGGGGAATTTCACTCTCCCCAGCCACTTTCTGTCTGTTGTTTATGCATCCTGCCATTGAGTGTTGTACAACTGAATGCTCCACATCCTTCTGTCAGCCTCTCATCATCCCCTTCTCACAGCCATCTGAAATGCCATCAAATTCTGGAAGGATTGAAGTAGGGATTGGGGATTTCTCTGCTTGAGGACAAGACAAACAGAAACACCTTTCCCGAGCTGAACTGCAATTCACCAGTGCTGCGGTGTTAAGCCAGGTTGGAAAAATATAACAAAGTTATAAAAAAGGAATGAACCATATTCAGATAAACATTTTTATCTGGTCAATTTGGGTTCTCCCACATGAACTAATTAGTCCCCTGTCCTAGGATGCTGCAGGCTTCATGGGTTATCTGAAATCCATTTATTCTGTCACATTCTGAGACTTGACAGAGATAAACTATCACAATGCTATAACAAAGAACTGTTTGGTTTGTTGGTGGGGTTTCTTTTTTGTGATTTTGCTGTTCTGAATACATGGAGTCACCAAGCAGTGCTGACTACAAACACTCACAAACAGACACTCCACTAGTTGTATGCAAAACCCCCTTGGTAAAAATTTTGCTTTTACCTTTTTCCTCTACCACTGTTAACAGACGTGGAGTTTTGGCTTCCAGACGCTAATTTGCTGCATCTCAGTTATTATTTTATTTATTTAACTGAAAGGCAACTTCCCACAATTGAAGACAACAGGATAACCAAGCTCTTCTAGAGAAAATACTGCATATCCTTACTCTTAAAGCACCTGTTAAAGCCTGTCATTTATGGCAGAGAAAAAGAAGGGATTTTTCTTCTTTGTAATGCTAAGGAGTTGCTTTGTACATTTCAGCTTTGAACTTTGAGAAAATCCAACTGATGAGCACCATTTCTTCCCAAAGCTATGCCTCACAACTTGCTAGTGGCAAACAGAGCAAAATTTAGAAAAATGCAGAAAGAAGCGATCCTGTGAAAAAAGGGGTTTTGGTCAGTAAGTCATTACTACAATAAAACCAGAGTACTCATGCATGAGAGCACTCATTGATACAAGATGGAAAAGGCTGTTTAGCAGCTTCCGTGACATCTCTGTCTTTTTGCTCTGCTTATACATTCTGCTTGCAGAGAACTTTAATTTCACAACAAGGCCCACTTAATTAAGAAAGTTTATAAAAGAAAGTATTTGCCATTAATAAAGGTTAGGCCTAATTTTTCTTAGGCATATTAGTACAAAGGTGGAATTCACCACACTTAACCAAATTGACATGCTGTTGCTTCAGTGGTGCATCCCTCAGCTTGGAAGAATGAGGTGTACTTGGATTATTCCTCATGTAATATCGTCTTGCAGTCATTCACTGCAGTTTGCTTATCTCTGTAGCATGTAGCAGTAAGCAGCTTACAGATGTGGTCCATTAAAAATATGTTTGCTTTAGCCTTCTGTATTATATCAATAAGGAGATACAGATTTAAAATCTGGAGCTAGAAATGCAAACTAAATCATCCCTTTCAGCCAAATCAAAAGGTGAACATCTTATCTAGGTTATCCAGGTCCCATCAATTTGTAGAGCTCCAAAGGATGTAATCCTCTCTTGTTCAAACACTAAAGGCTCTGTAGCATGCACGGTGTCCTCTTAAGAGTTTGAAACATTTAATTTTCCTCTAACAAACCCAATCAACATTTTTTCACTCGTTGTCAGTGTAGCAAGGGCAGACTTCCAATCACTTGCCTTAAGGAAATCTATTCTATGTATTTATATATCGTGGTGCTAATCTTAAATGCCACATCTCACGCACACTTCAAACTCCAGTAACTACAGGGGCACTAACAGCAGGCTGCACCCTAAATGAGTTCTGGGGGAATTAAACTGCAACTGTAAACAAGCAAGGTCACTAATGAGCTGAAACAGAAAACAGAACTGCTGGCTCCCTTTCAAGTTCAGAGGAGTCTTCAAATGGATGTGTTATACTTGAGAGCAGGGAACTAGATCAGTGTAATAATTAATTCATTGTTTATCTGAAAGTTGTTAGAAATTTCAAGGGTAATATCCGGAATGCAGGAAATTGGAAGCAGTGTCCATTCTGTGATCCAGCATTTATCACAGCAGGAGACCCAGGAGCTGTCACTGAGGTCACAGTTAGACACACAAATGTGAAGAGACAACCATCTCAACACAAAGAGCCACCACACATTAAAATCTATTGCAAATGCATCAGAAACACAATGTCGTGTTAATCCATGTGTAAGAAAATGACTTTGATGCCCAGAAGTTCTTTGCCACCAAGGGGAATTGCAAATGGTGTCCTGCTGACATTTGTTTCTGTAAAAAGAAAAATCAAGAGGGGACTGAGGCACATGCTCTCTATTGGGCCAAGTTCAGAAGGGGAAAAAAAAAAAGGCAATTATATAAGCAGAAATGTTTTGACAGATTAGTACAATTTCTCTATACCCTGAAGCAGTAATCTTGCAAAAACCCTCTGAATTATTTTTGCCAGGTCTGCTGGCCAGTGGGGGGCTATGGAAACACATACACATGACCTTCAGCTTCAGATTACAGGCTGACAGAAGACTACGGGTGGACAGACAGATGCAGTGAGCTGCTCCCTGGCCCAGTAAGGCACAAAGTTCATAGCAAGTCCACAAAACATAAATACACTTTTTTTCTCTTCATTTTTTAGTATAAGTATCAAAAAATCTCCAAAACCCATAAGTGATTAGAGATGTTTGCTAAGGTCAGAACCTTCTATTGCTTTATGAACACTTTATTATGTCAGTGTATTCCAAAGTGCCTTTCCATGGGGAAATGTATGACACTGGTTTCCAGGAAGTGGAAAAGGCTTCTCAAAGAAAGCACAAGAGAGATGTTCTGCCCCAATCACCTTCCTCTCAGATGGGCAAACATGAACAAACTTTTAATTTCCTCCGTGCCTCAAAGACTGAGTCACCTGGTTTGCTCAAGCACATCACAAAAGCCACTTTAATCTGATACTCTTCTCAGATCTGCCCTCCCATCCTTTGCACCGTGGGATCTGTTTGAAGCCAGACTGTTCACGAAGTTCACCAATACACAGCATAAGCAGCACTGCTCTCAGGAACATGCTCTTTCACAGCACAGATAGACTTTGGAAGCTCTAACAGTGTTTACAGAACAAATAAGCCTTTGTCATTTTTTATTTAGTGTTATTAAAATAAATACCTTGATAAATAGGCAGCCAACAAGAAAAGCACAGTTTACTGAGGTAAAACAGAGAGTATGAAGGAATCTATTCTTTAAACTTGACTTTAATATTAGTGCTTGTTAATTTCTTTTAGCTCTCCCTTACCATGAAGGCAAAAGCTGGGGACTCAGAGCACGTAAGTACTCGACCTGTACTCCAGGACATCAGAATTCAACTGTTAAGGTGATCCTAAAACTGTTACATCACTATTGAAACAGCATTATGTATTTCAGGAGAGAAGCAGTTCCAGACATTGCTCACTTCAGATGACCTTAATGTGCACACATTTCCTGTATGTGACATAGGCACCACTGAAAATCTTGTGCTACTGTGTGTTTTGTGCTAAGGCCAATATTAATTGGTGTTGGAATGCAAATCTAAGCATAAGTAGTTGAACTGAAAGTCAAGCTTATGCTTAATGAATTCAACAAAAAATTATGTATTTTTTCTTAAACAAAAAAAGAAACAAAACACTCCCACTGAAAACAGGTGGGTTTCTTTTTTCTTTTCCATCTTTTAAAATAAGTGCTCTGATTTATTGTTTTGATATTTCCAATTATCTAGAAATATCTGAGTACATGCCCTTATGCCTGTGGGGTCTTATAAAATTTGACATTTAAAAGCTGGTAATAAAGTATTTAAAATTATTTTCCCCTTAACTAAAGATTATATATTCCCTTTTAGGCAAAGTCAAATTCCTACAGAGTTGTATAAGGCACATCAGCTGCAAAATCCGATCCAGAAAATCAGTTCTTTCTTAGACTATGAAGTATGCTTTCCCAGTTGTAGGTCTTGGTTGACTTACATTCCCTACGAAATCAAGGCTAGAGACAATGAGGCAGGCTTGAAATAAAACGAAATCTCAAAAAATGCTTGCTTCCCTGAGTATCCCTGTATTTCCTCAGATATGGTATGTTAACTCTCCATACTCAAGCTGCAAGTTTCAAAGCTGATAATACACTTACTTTCAAATCCTTGAAAACAGAAGTTTACTAAGGAAACTTTGACAGACCTTGAACAACAGCACCTCACAACTCCTTCGTAATGCAACCTGACTGCTATTGACTTAAGGCTGCTCTGTATTCCACTTAGCTCTGCCTCTTCATTTGAGTTTCTTGTATTATCCTCATTAATTACACTGGTTTTGTGGTAGGGCAATGACAGCTGAGCAGTACCTTCTGAATACCCAAGCACTGGGCCCTCTTCAGTGGTTGCTTTCCATGACTGCTAATGATCAAGCTGTACTAGAGGGCACTTTTGCATCACTGAACACCCCTGGGTCAGGAAGAAAAGGTGACAACGCAGGACTCTTGTGATGTTCAGAGAAAGGGAGGCTTCCTTCTGACCCCACCGCTCTGCATTCCTGGATGGAATATCAGAGCAAGGTGCTGGGAGCACGAAGTTTCTTTGCAGTCAGCGCTGTGCTTCTATTGTGTCCAAGTTCAAAAGGTGACAAAGTACCACCCCAGTCTGTGTCGCTGGATGTTCGTACTTGTGCTGCAAAGTTTCCCAGTAACTCTGTCCAGCTTCCAGGGGAATATGGAATATCACTGCTGGAACAGTGCTCCCAGCAAATGCCTTTGCTCAAAGCAAACTCTTCTCTCCCAGCAGCAACTCCTGTAAGCACTGAGCCACGCATACATCATCCTTGAATGTCACACCTAAAACCTCTCCACAGCATTTTAAAATCCTGCCAGGCAAGATCCAATGGGAACAGCTCAACCTCCCTGGAAGTTCCCTGCAGAAGCCTTTGTCTGTTTTTATGTATGGTACATTATTGCATTTACCAGGGAGCCCCTTCAAGTTTTGTTTTGCCACACTGGAAAGATGTAGCTATGAGTCCTAATGATTACTGAGTAAAATGGTTTAAAGCATTCATTAATAGGAATAGAATTCATTTCATTGCTGCCATGAAACTGTCTTTGCTGCACCATGATAACAACACTTCAAGTTCTGTGGGGTTTCTCTCCCCCAGCAATGTGGAAGAATAACAGAAGGAACAAGAGGGGCAGTGAAAGAGTACTTAAGCAATAAACATTCTTCAGGGTCATTGAGCCAACAAAATAGAATAGCTGCCAAAGGATGGGATTCACACTATATTTGATCAATTTTCTTTAATGCAATGAACATTGTGATGTTAGCATTTTTACAATACTTTCATATAACTTTGCGGGTATCAAAACGAGATTTTTTTCATCAAAGCCTTTCAGTTAATTAATTTTTTTTGAAGTGTAAAAGAAAAAAAAAACCCAACAAAATCTCAAACACACCATATGAAGAGTCCCCAGAACAATGAAAAGCTTGGTTTTATCATGTCATTTTCACAGAATACTAGAGGAAAAAAAGAGTTGTCATCTTTAGATACTTAGCTGCCTCTTTTCAACTACCTTGAAATCAGCAGGAAACGAGGATAAATCTTGGCTTTTAGCAAGATTTAGTATCAATTAGTCAACTGTGTCTAAAAAGCTTACTAGGTGAAAATGTACCCTAAGCACATAAAATAACCAAAATTCCTTAATAAATTTCCTGGCACATTCCAAAAAGAGAAATGTTATGCTACAGGAATTATTTTTAAAAACGTACAATTTAGTTCCATATTAGCATTTCGCTTCCCATCAGGAGCCTGTGTTACACAGGAATTTCCCAATGCCCCCATCTTCCTGATGCTTCAGCTCCCATCCCACGGCGGGTTCAAACCGGGTGCCAAGAGCCAAGTTGTGTTCCATGCTGCCACTCACCACCCCTCAAAATCACTTTGTCATTTCCTTTGGGACTTGTCTCACATTAATTCTTTTATAGTTTGTTTCCTTTACCAGCAACTAAAGACTTGCAGCGATGGAGGCTCAGGACTGCCCTACAAATGTGCCCAGCACAAGGTGCAGAACCACTTCTAATTCCAGGAAGCTGCAGAACAGGGATAGCTCAGGTGACCCATTTTTCACTAGTGTAATCTCAAAGGATACAGCACTAAACTGTCATTCCAAGAAGAATGATCTTCATTTTAAAGCCATTTCTTCTTTTCATTACAATCTACTTTTTCTAATTTATTAATTTATTTTAATGAGAAGGACTGGGGGGAGTGAGAAAGAATAAAATCACTGCAATTACTGGTCTACTACTAAAACATGGTGGGTTTTAAAGATACATTGCTTCAAAAGAAAAGCTGGTCTATATCTGAATGTCAGAGCACTCACCCTTTAATCCTAACATGTGTAGTCTCATGAGGAAGGCTTAACATTTTCTAGGCAGTTCTGTGCTAAAGATCTCACCGTACACAGCACATCCCAGGGATGGCTGAACACAAAATCTGTATCACAGAAAATGGTCCATTCTCTGCCCATCTGTAGCCACTGCAGTCCCTCACGAGCTGGGGGACATGAAGAAAAACATCGATTAAAGCACAAAGGCAGCAATACAATTTGCCCTACTTTGCTTTGTTTAGCTCCAAAGAGCAAATCAAAGATGATGATGTGACCATAATGCAGCAAAACACCCAAGGCAGATAGCAAGATTTAGAGGTAAGAGGCAGGCTTGAAGGGATGGAGAAGAGATAATAGGAAATCATTTACCCTCAAGTAAGGCAAAATTTGTAATTATTTCAGTAAGGTTCTGCTTCAGGAAAACATTGAATCATGGTTGTTTGCTCAAGTGCATTCATGGTATGCTGAACCAGGGGTTCCACCTCTGCAGGGAGGCAGAGATCCTTCAACCACACTGCAAAGGTGAGGCAACAAAAGGAATCAACATCATCTGGTCTCTTTGCATGTAAAAATTGCTAAACTTGTTTTACAAGCCCTGTGATTTCCCAGCATTAAAATATTTTTACACTTACGAGATGGTCAGCCTTTCAACTAACTATCAAACTGAACAAGGTTCTTCCCACATTCCAAAAAATTAATAACATCAGAATCAATGCACTTCGACACAGGGAAAAGATGATCCTTACAAAACTTGCTGGCACCTGCTCAGTGGATGTTTCCTGAGCCCCTCTAACCAGTTTCGGCCCCCTGCAGTCCTTCCCCTCCCATCCTGTGCAAGGCCACCACACATTGCGAGGCCGGCATGCCAAAGCCAGTGATGCCACTGCAGAAGGGGAAAAGGAATCCAGCACGGACCTGCTGGGAGAGTACCACTGCTCAGAACAGCACAGGCACCTAAAGGGAGATCGCCACGGCCAGCCCCCAGTGTCCCAGGGAAGAAAACAGCAGCCCTGCACAGTCCCCAGGGCAGAAGAGCTGGAAGCCCCTGAAGCAGAAAAGGGGACCCTAATGAGAATCTGCCTTGCTGGATGTGAAAAGATGGTGCTGAAGGGTTGTTCCCCATCTCCACTAAGAAAGGTTCTCCCCTCCTTTCTTAAGGATGTGGATCCTCCGTAGCAGTTCAAAGTCCCCAAATGCATGAGCTCTGTAGTCACTGCACAAGCGAGTTCAGAAATCCAAACACCTCCAAAACAGGATGAAAACATCAATTTTTAAAATCAGTGTTAAGAGCTGCTGTGGTACAAACAATGCATGAGGCCTCAAGGTGTGGCTCTGATGGAGGCAAAGCTCAGCCACAGCATTCAGCAGGTTGGAATGCCACAATCCCAAGTGCCCCCAGCTCCCAGCTCACCCACTGAGAGGCACAGATTGCACTCCAAGGTACTGCTGCACAGAACCGTGTGTGCCCTGGCCTGCATTAAATAATCAGAGAACAGATTGCTGACGGTGCTGCGTGTGCTATTGCCTTAAATCACCCTCACGTTAAAGAACAAGTGGGAAGGAAAATCTGCACTGAAATCCATGAAAAAATTTCCTGCCATGTGGTCCCTCACGCCAAGGAGAGAGTTGGGCTCCGGATTTGTATGCTAGATATTTTTATTTTATAAAGCTGATCTTTAATTAGTGCAGTAGATTAGCCACAGTGAGGGATGCTGGAATGACTAGTAAAGTGTCCCTATCCAAAATGTGCTCGCATCAAAGGAAGAACAGATGGCTTAATAAACAAACTGTTACACAGCACAAGGATTTTCCACAATACACCAATTCTCTTTACTACTGGAATTATTAATTTCCTGGGATATTTGTGATCATATCTGGTTAGAAAGTTGGCTAGGCAAAGCATTCATTTCCAAAAAATTGTGGCATCTTTTTACTCAGTTCAAAGCTGACTGCAAGAATAAAGCCTGGAAATACTGTTCTAGAATAGTCTTCCATTTCAGTATCACAGCTCTGATAGCACAGGAGAGAAGGAAGTTGGTTATATCCATCAGGAACAGATGGAGATCACAGTCTTACAGTAAATTCCTTGTGGATGAGCTCTCCAAGGGATTCTTTGAGAACAGAGAAAATGGTTATTTCTAGAGACTGTGCATTCTACTTTGACATAAGCCTCATTCCTAAAAAATTATATTTAGTACATCAATGAGACCTCAGTTCAGATTTTTCAGGTCTTTATTACCATTTTTGCCATTAAAGTAGCACTCCCTAGGTTTTAGATACTCAAAATGAAAATTTCCTTCCTGCAAAGAGACCAGAAAAAATAATAAAAACTAAGTAACATGGCATAGAGGTTGTCCCAAAGCTCTATGAAATAGTCTATTAAACTCCATACAGAAATGAGAACACTTCTCTAGGAAACAATTAATTTTTAAAATATTTACTTCCTCTCTTATCATCTTTCATTTAATTCTTCAAATCAGACTGAAAAATCTGAATAAAAATCCTATGAACTCTGTTGTGTTTTAGAAATAAAAGTATATTCTCACACTATTTTGAGACCTGAACAATGACATCATACATACAGGATGTTTTTTATGCACAGCTCTCTATTTCCAATTGGGTGTATGTCGCTGTGTGGCCTGGCTGATGGAGGAAACTGTTGCTTTTCCCTAAGAATTCCTGGCTCAGGAACTCCTGGCGGTGTCCGGGCACCTCGCATACAGCTTCTCTCTGACCCGTGCGATGGAGGCACGCGGCCAAGCCCACACAGAGCTTGCTAGCTCGAGCGGTATCAGAAGTAAAGAGTCCAGAGATGGCTCTTGCGAGGGATCCGATGTTTATTCTGACCGGCATGCAGGCTGGCCAGGTAGCAAGAGAGCGGGCTCCGCCCGCCAAGTTCTTTATCAAGGGACACAGACAGGGGAGGGACAACAGCTGAGGGCCAATGTGGTGTGACCCAAGGTTAGAGTGACCGTCTGGCTGCTGACCAACCAGGGGGACCCTCCTCACACAGGTCACAAGACCAGGTGAGGGGATCCTGGCCAGCTGTCTTGTGGGGGGTGTTAGATCTCTGAATTCACCCACCACTGAGCTGCTGAGCCCCCTGGTTCCTCAGCCATCCCAGCTGGTGGCTCGGGGACTACAACAGGTGTAATGACAAGGAATATTAACTGTACTCTAGTTTCCACCTTCCCAGCTGCTGAGGTTCTCAGGAATTAAAAGATCCCATGAAGACACAAATAATCATCATATATCACTCACAGCTAAATCTAAAAATAACCATATTTGAGCAGGTGCAATTAAATAAATTCTAGCAAGCTGATGCTGTAAAACCACTTCCTATGTTTTAGCTTTCCCTGTGGAAAATCTGTACACGCCTAAAACTCTGTTGTATTATTGTGTGCTGCCTATTAAAACAACCTGTGAGAGAGGGCTATAGGAGGAAGGAGTCTTGGGCATTACAAACTTTTCCTTATCTTGCAAAGGGATGAAATGGTGACCAAAAAGATGCTTGGGGGGAGGGGGAAGACAGAGATAGGGGAAAGAGTAAAAAACCATCATATTAATTGTGGGCATAAAAAACTCCATCTCACATTTCACCTCTGGCTCAGATGAAAAACTCTGAACTCTGTCTTCTGCACTCCAAGTGAAATCTCTCAGCACTGGGCTCAATGTAATTCTCTTTTTCTTATAAATTCTTCTGCTAAAATTGGTTTTATTTGGCTGATTCTGAGGGGAAAGATAAACACCCTCTACAGTCCATTAGTGAAGGCACTTGCTTGGGATAGAGGAAGAGAAGGGTTCAATTTCCCATCCCAACAACTAGTTCAATATTTCTACAAAATATAGCAAGGGAAGAAAGTGATAAAAAACACACCTTCTCAAGCAGTGTGCTTGTTTTGGATACTGAAGACCTCACCTGAGTCCTCCCTAAAGAGGAAGTCTCCTGATCCTCCTGCCTGCCCACGCCCCAGGCTCATCCCTGCACTGCCCTTCATGTCACAGCTTCGTCCTCTCATGACCAGGAAGGACAACTCAAGATTGATGGAACTGCTGCATTTAAAGTAGAAAACTGCCATTGCAGAATGAATCTGCATAAAATAATCTAGAGCTACTGAATAATTAGATACATATGGATTCGACTTTGAACTCATCCCACAGTCTGGAAAACTCTGCAGAATTCAATAAACTACATTGATTTGCCTCTACATCCACTACATCAATCTAAATCTGATTGATAAGAGAGCTACAGGCTATTTTTCCCCTCTCCTCTATAGTGCAGAATGCACCTGCTTTCATAGGTACTGAAAAAATATTCTAATGATTGTTGTTTTTCCCATGTGTAAAAATTTTAAATACAGCATATACACCATCATCTATTCTCAAATTATGTCTAAGTACTGAATGACAACAGTTTACAGCAAACAGTCTAAGTAAAAGGCTCTTTCTAGAGGTAGGCAGAACAGGATAATTTAAAAAAATGCACGGTTCCTTGTCCATTTCATTAACATCTGGTAAACAACTAAACGTTAATGAACATTAAGCATTTGGCAAAAAACTGGTAAAATGCCTTGAGAATACAAATTACCCAAAACAGAGAAAATAAAAAATTGATAATAAAAATTGGAGTCGTCAGCTCTGTCAGGGAACAGTTCTGAATAGGGAAAGGCCACCCAGTGAAGCTTAAGGATAATTACAGCAAAACTTTGCCATGCAAACACTTCCTTGCACTGAGCCTGCTTTCCAGGCACCTCAAAAAAGAGCAGGTAACATTCATTTATTCTGCCAGTTTCTAAATCCTCTTTTATGTACTTCCAGGTCACATCAGTGCTGCACTTCCTTTGTAAATGCAATAGATTAGAGGAAAAATTGCATTGTATTACATAAAACACAGAAAAATATCTAAACCTATTAAATCAAGAAAATAAGAGAATATGTGGTTATACACAAGAATATATGGATATGTATATTCATTTTCAATTAAATCAGGTCTACACATTTGTTTTTCTAAAGTTCATGAGAAAAATCTGTACCAACAGAAAAGATCTGGACCACCATTAGTCTCCCTGTCTTTTTTTTTTTTTTAACAGAACCACATAAGAAAGCCAAGTAAACCTAATAACAATCTTTCTACAGAAAACAGACCTTTTTTCTGTTTCAAAGCAGTGGTCTAGAAATTCATGAGAAAAAGTGTTGTTCAAGTGAGTTAAAAGCGTAAATGTTAGCAGCTAAAAATAGTCTAAAGGAAACTGAATTCTGAGACCCCCAGTGGGATTCTGGGAAGAAGGTTTTCTTTTTCTATTTTTCCCCCTTTCTTCCAGTTCTACAGATAAACAGAATTCCTAACAAAAGATGATAAACCTCAGCTTTACAACCCTCATCAGACACTGTAAATATTGTCATTTAATCTGTATTTAAGACACAACCCTGGGAAACAACAGAATAGAAAATAAAAGGATGAGCTGTTAATAACATTTTCGTAGGAGAAATTGAACAAAAATAGAAATAAACAACAGAATGACCAAGGTCAAAATAAAACTTGTGGCTCAATGAACGCAATTTTAAGGACCCAGCACGGGGAAGCTGTATTGATAAGTCACAGTATCATGCTGAAGATGATGTGGATTTTTCTAGCTGGTGGTGTTGCATGGGAGTTCGCTGGATCATATTCCAACAAAAAATGAAAGCCATAAACAGTCATTTGGAAGACGGCGGCTGCAGAGGATTCACTCCAACTATCAAATAACCAGCATCAATTTTTGCTGAATGTAATTGGGTGCAGTTCCTCAGAGACATTTAACACCTTGAATTACCTTACAATGTCTCAGCTACAGAGTGGCTGTATCCAACGAAGTCTAGAAACATCCAACACAATGGGAACAGCTCTGATACAAGCATTTAGAACTGTGCAAGTTCATAACTTTCAGGAGACACTTTTAAAAATATGGCCCTATTCTTTTTCATGGATAAGTAGTTCCTTCTACAGTAACCTAATAGTCTTTGAAATGCTGGTTGGGTTTTTTTCTTTACTATTTTCTAACTTATTTTGCCCCAGGCACTGGATAACAGTATGGCATATATTTACTGCAAGTATTTCAGCCAGCACAATGACAAATCAGCCCACTTTTACTTAAAGTCAACAGAAAACATGGAAATTCAATTTGTTGCTGTAGACCACAGTAAATGCACTAATTAAATTGTAACGTCTGTGAACTTTCTAAGTAAATGTTGTCATCCATAAAGGTAGGTTTCTACATAAACATTCATGTTCAAATCAGTTTGGTAAAACTGCACTTCTCTCAGTAATCACAGATACTGCAACTCCTGAACCACATTTGGAAACACCCTCTTTACTCATCTTTGAACACACGGCAAACCACACCTGAAACTTGTGTCCAAGTGCAAGCCAAATACAATCTGTCCCAGCTGGCCAGCACTACCCAGCTCCACATAACTTCTTGGAGTCCCTTTCAAACTGCCAGTTTAACATTTCATATCTGAATTGGCCTCTCTTTTGTTTTCTTTTTTGTTTGTTTGGGGTTTTTTTTTGGTTTGTTGTTTCATTTATGAAATGCAGCTATCAGATATCTTCCCGTCCATGTTGTTTCCCTGAGATTTTATTCCCAAACTGTGTGGTGTTGCTTGTCCCTCAGTTCAATGTTCAAGCCGTGCACGCCAAGTGAAATATCAAGTGATATATCCCACTGGGCATTAAACTCTACTTCCTTTGAAGTCACTAAGAAAAGTGCTTAAAGATTTCAGCAGAAGCCCTGGTGTTCATCTTCCAACATGCTGATGTGCCCCTGCCCTGTCCTCAGAATTATGATGGGTGTGGTTATTTGCACGTGCCCAACAATGGTTCTTTTAGCCAAGCATGGTAAAAAGCAAACAAATCCATTGGTACAGACCTTTAGGATTCCCTCGAGCTCACAGCAAGCCTTCTCTCCAATCAAAAGCACTCCCCAGCATCTCCCTGCTTTAACAGCAGGTACACCCTGGGGGCTCAGGCTCTCCTGGACAGGTCATTCTGTCACCAGGGCTCAGACACTCCCCAAGTGAAAATGGGACTCCACAGCACACTCCCACACCTCCAGCAGGGCAGCAGCACCACAGGTGTCTTGCTAAACACAATCAATACTCCTACAAATGCCATCAATCAGAAATACAGAAAAGAACAGAACCAAAACATGACACCGTAAGGCTCTTATTATGGAAAGCATATTATAACAGAGAGTAAAGCAGCTAAAGAGGCACGGTACAGGATCTGACAGAGAGGCTTGGCTTCAAGATTCCTCTTAGGCTTTGATGTTTAAATGCAGACAAGACAGAATCTGAATAACATTCTTACTTAATCTACTAGAAAACTGTTTTCAGCAAAAATAGCTAATCAACCGTAACAGGATTTTGAAGCAGAATTAGAATCTTAGCAAACGAGAGACCAAAAGAGAAAAAAAGTCTATGTGTCCAGATTAATAAGGCTAGAAAAAATAAAAGTAAGAGAGGTGTTAGAACAGTAGAACAAAACCCTATTATGCACCATAATTAGATGTCAGCACACATTCTGTCAGCTTACATGCTAATTTTAATTTCTAGGGCAAACTGTTTTACATGTTTGGACATTTAAATTGATGCTTTACAGTCTAGTCATGAGTATCAGATCTGCAAATTAACCTCTTCTGACAGGCTATTATTTAGGAGTTGATTCTGCAACCACAAGTGAACCATGTTTGGATACAGCTGCAGTTTGGTTGGAGAGGGCATTTATCAGCCTGTCTGCATTTGGACGGAGGAAGGTACAGCTTAGGACAATCAATGCAACAGCCCAGCAAAGTTTCACTCAGTTGAGGGATGACCTTGATTTACTCCATGGACTTCAAATTAGTGGAGTTCAGCAGAGTCAAATGACTGCAAATATTTGTGTGTTTGTAGGATCAAACTCCCTGAGTGCAACAGGCTCCAGTCAGGATAACCTGGGGCTGCTGCTGGTCACAGTCTGTTACTGAAGGAAGAGCCGTTCACTCCAATATCCCGAAATACATTCAAATAGCCCTATTAATTAAAGTAAGCACATCAACTACCAAAATACCACTGACATCCATCTATTTGCAAAAGATCATGTCCCACTGCACCAATACTTTTTCTCCTGAGTGCTAAGAGAATTCATTGTTACTGGTACAGAATATGAGATCTCTGTCTCATCAGGGGGACTGACTTTTTGCCTTCTATGCCCTTTGAGTATGAAAGTATAAGAAAAACTTGAACAGGAATATTCAAGACTTCAATTGCTCTTTTTAAGTTCTATGTAGAGGAGAAAAAAATTTCCACTGCCCCTCCCCATTACTCCCCTGTTAACTTTATTCTGTTTTCATCTGAGTATTTCAAACCAGTGTCTATGTATTCCATATAAATTAACTGTCTACATACAAGAATGGTTCTGTTTTCCTGATATTATAAAACATCGATGATGTTGATTTACGGAGTGCCTTTTCATTGAGTGACGCTGAGATGATGGTTGATTGGCACTTTAATTTCATACAACAAAGTAAATTCTAGGGTGCTACTGGAGTAAATTTAAATAGAAGAAAATTATTCCCAAGCACAGAAAAACATATTCTTTCACCCAACACAGATATGAGTTTACAAGAAACTTGGGTTTAGCTTTATGCAAGGATTTGAACTGATGTTAAAACAGTTTTGAATTTATGAACAATCACAAAAGATAAAATTATGGGTATTTTAAAAAGCATTCAACCAAAAGGCTGTTTAATGCTGAGGATGCTACACAGTGTTCATTTGAGAATTTCACAAAGGCTCTGGAATGAGAAACTAGTTTATTCTGGCTAATGAAAAATATACCTGCTAAGTTATTGATAAAATGCTTTCATAAAACCATTTTTATTAGATTTATTATTTTAATAAAATTAGTGGTTTTATTTCATAAAATTAGTCTTTTATTAAAGCCCCCATTGTTGTGTGGTTTCATGTGTGCATGTTTGCTGTTTGTGATCTTGAAAATACTAATTTGAGACAGTCAGCCAAAGAGTCCTCCCAAAGTACTCAAAAGAGAACAAACAGCAAAAAAGTATCTTTACTATGTATTGCAATAGCTCAGAAGAATCAGGACTATTATGGAAATGCGAGTTGGATTCCATCTCCAAATAACCAGGACATGCCAGCTAAGTTTCACTTCCAAAACCAATTTATTGGCAATGGTGCACGAACCAGGATGAACACAGCTTGATTTACATCTCAAGCTGAGCTTGTAGCACTGAAAACAACAATAACAAGAAATCTTGAGGTGCTTTACTTGTAAATTAAACAAGTGTATCCCAGAACACTTGTCTGCAACACACATCAAATGCTGTAATTCTGCACACTCAGTTTCAGGTTATTTTATCTTGCATCCTAAAAAATAATATACATTTCCCTTATGGAAAAAGCAGAACTCAAAAGCAGACAACTGGTCTACAGTGATGGCTTTTGTATTCTATTTCTGTCCACGTAAGAAAACAGCTCCGGTCAAGAGTTAATTATCCTTTCACACATAAAAAGGATCTTCATTATATGACACCACATTAAATCTCAGAGAGAGGTAATTTATAGTAGATGATAAAAATTGACGATGGCACATGCCCCAAGGATGTTGTTTTGTTTCTGAACCTAACTGGAAGCCAGAGCAGTGGAAAAAAAAATCCAAAAAAGTAGGAATTTAGTAAAGAGAACAGATGACAATAAAGCAGATTATGTGAACTGAAAAGTTAAAATCTAGATGAGTGTCTGGCTTTACTCTGGAACCTAAACCTGCTCAAGTTTGGATTTTAAGGAACTGGTATATGTACAGATATAATTCATATTGTTCCAAGTGTCCTTTCCAGGTCACCATCACTGAAGTGTATTTGACCATAGCCTTTGCCCTTCAGCTACTCTTAACTAAAAAACTGTTTCAAAAGGAAAAAGAAAAAAAAAAAAAAAGACCACTGGTCTGTACAGGAGTCTAAGAACATCCAAACAAACTTATTCGAATTATTCCATGAATTCAGTTGAGGAGGCAATAACCTAGCCTCAAAGAACAGTGAACATCATCTCAACAGCAATAACATTTTATACCAATTGTCTGGGTAAAGAAAAAGAAATTATATTCCATCCAAATGCGGCAATGCTCAGGGATTTGATCTGATTTAAGAGGATTGAGGCACTTTTCCTCTCTCCTTTCTAAGCATTCAGAATGAGGAGTCTCCCATTTACTCCCATAGAGAATGGCAATATTTCTTGTTTCTCCCTATGCTTTCCAGGGCACAGCTGTACTGCAGCCTCAGCTGTTCAGGAGGCCCAGTCATGGAGAGATTTCTCATCTCTTGCACCTTGTGGCTCAAGCGTTCACCCTCACCTAATGCTGTGTCTGCTCTTTTTAAATTAACTCTGATTCTGCAGCACAGGTAGCGGAATATGTTTTTAAAAAGCTATAACACAAATTGTCTCTGCATATAACAACATTAAGGGAAAACTACTTTCATCACTTCAGGGCACTTTCTTTTGTATCATTATGAGAATTATCTTATTATGTTAATGTTTTGCACTGAAATTCTAATCTATTGAGGATCTCTGGAGTGATACTGAAAGGAACAATTAACTACCAGCTAAAAACATTTAGGTATGAGGCAGAAATGAGAAGTTCTGGGCGAACAGTCTCAAAAAAAAATAACAAATCCATTTATGTTGATTGGAACAGCAGAAAAGAGAGGTTTTTCTCTGGTCTCCCATAAAACAGAACTTGCCCCATTTAGAAATATATCACTGGAAGCAGAGGGAAAAAACACCTTTGAGGATTAAATATTAGAGTTTCTGCTCTGCATTTTATAAAATATCTCATCATTTCAGCACTTATTAGACCAATAAAGACACCACAGAAGTAATAAAGCTCTGAATGAAACAGTGGCACAGTTAGTAATTAAGGATTTTGGGGATTATGAGATTTTTCCTGCCATCAAGCTCCTCAAACAAAAACAAGCACACACACAAAAACACATTCTCCACATTCCTTTCGGGGAAAAAGAACTCAAGGTTATCTCCTAGCAGCCTAATCTAGAACTGGAATCGAGTTCTACAAAAACACAGGAACATCCGTGTTTTACAGATTTTTACCACAGCGTTTCCAAGACCTGTGTAGGAGAACAGCTCTGCAGAGCCACCAGCAGTTGGTTTGCTTGGCTTAGAGAGCAGCACCAGAACCCTTGCCACGAACAGGGCACCAGAGAGTTCAAAGCCCTGTATACAGTATATAAGGAAACGCCTTAATTTTGACACTGGCTGTTTTGAACTCCACTGATGTAGTGGGAACATGATTATGAGTTGTTTAATTGAATAAAGACTGGTTTAGAGTAGAAAAAGAAATGGCAAATAATTATGTTCATTTAATTCACTTGGGATTCAGCTTGTTTTCTGCTTCCTTGATATTAATGAAAAGAAACCTAATTTGTTCTACATGGCAAGAGATGTAATTTAGATGCTTATTAATGCACAGTTCTAGTAGCAGGTCTCTGAGAAATGTAATTTTTAAAGTGTTTGTTTTGTAACTCCAGGAAGCTATAAGTGTAACAAAACAACATGCTTTGCATCCAAGCATAATAAAACTGGAAAAAAACTGTTTCTCACAGCAAGCAGGCAGACTTGAAGACTTTATCAGAACCTGGAAAGAGCTTTTGTAACACCCTGACTTAAAACATACATGTCAATACAGTATTTTCTGAACTTTACTGTAAATCATGCTTAAGAAAAATGACACAATAGCTCTCCTACAATCTCGAACATTTCATAGCATTACACACACTGGACACAATCACAACCTCCTTGAAAAAATATTACTAATTGGCTTTGTCCTAATTATTTAAGAGCTATCACATCTGTTGTAACCAGGGTAATCCTTTCTGACACTTGCCTGCATTCTTGCCTCCCCAAACAATACTTCTGTTACTTCTAACTTTTTCTGCTGCGTGTGTAGAAGGAGTGCTGCAGGCATTGTAAAGCCTAGCTGCACCACAGGCCTAAATACAGGGGGAAAATGAAACATCATCAAATAACGCCTTGAGATTAAGCAAATGGCAAACAAGCACCACTGCAGATCCACCTTGTGATCTACCCAGGAAAAGAGAGAGAAAAGAACAGCAGGACAGCAGAGTTCCTGTGATCATACACAGCTTCTAGCCTGAAGGTAACTAAGCCTGAGGAATCAAAAGAAGTAGATTTCCTAGGCAGTGCTCAGTTCCTTGGCCTCCTGCACAAGGCACAACTCTCAGGCTTTGAGGGGGCATCCTTGAGGATCACCTGGCTGTCCTGGGCCCCTTCACGCTCCAGGGCAGCTCCCATGCTCCACACAGATGACTCGCCATCCAACCTCCCTGATTTTTAGAGTGACGAAAACCTCTCTCCATTGCTCTGAATCCTTAAGTTTTTAAATTTCCTGATGCAAGAGTTTAATTTTCAATGAAAGCTATAGTCATGGAGGGAAGGAGGGACAGGAAATAATCATAAAATTAAGGGAAAAAAATCAACACTTTCTCATTGAAAATCTCTCTTTAAACAGGCATATACATACATATATACTATACACATATACATATGTATCTTGCATAAATATATTCTATACATATAAATAAAAAAGGCTTCAGACTAGATTCCTAAAGCACTCCCATCATGTCTGCAATTAAGTTGGTGTATTTCTAGAAACTGAAACTTTTTTTTAATGAGTGCTACAAACTTTTAAATTTTGTTTCCCAAACTCCATTCTGTTCCAGTTAATTGTCTAGTCTGCTAGCTGCTAATTAGCTGCAAGTCAATAACTGAAGTTTCTGTCAACAGGATTTGAATTTCAGCTATAAAGCAATGAAAATTCATTTCCACTAGCACACCTTAGAATTTCTTCCAATTAGTTGCCTTTTGTCCTGATTTATTCCTGTGGGATGAATACTTACAGTCCTGAACTTTATTTGTTGCTGCACATATATAACTAGGATTATTTTCCAAAAGCCTATTAATGTTTTCTTTTTATAAATCACATCTAATCTATTTCCACTAGGATGGCTGCCCTTATAATGTTCAGCAATTAGTATCTTGAACACCATTTTGTAATAAAACTTCATTTGCAATAATTAGAGTGTAACAAAAAATAAATAGTTATCATTAGATACCTACAGGCATCTTGCTTGGATGGTAAAATAATGAAGCTATCTATAAACATTTTCCTCTTCAAAGTAAAGGTCCAACATATAGACTCTTCAAAATAATATATGAAGACAATATATATTAAAATTGAAACATGATTAAACTTTAAGACACAGTCCAAAACTGCAAACAGAAAAAAGCAGTTTCACTTTTCCTTAATGCAAACATCCACAAGTCTGAAGGCAAAATTTATAAGCTGGTAACAAAAAAAAGTTACTTTTTGGTTTTAGATTTCTCAGATATTTTTTTTCACTCATTTTAGATCTTGCAATGGCACAAGACATACAAAATAATCTGTAAAATATCTTTGCCTGTAAATATAAACACACTGGACCCATTTCCTTCTTCCATTTGCTGGCTTTAGCCATGGGTCCTTCTGAGAAGACATCTCTTTATGGAATGGTACTAAAGAAGACACGATTCCCTGAAGGGAGAACAAGCCTATTAAAAGCATTGTTTTCCAGTAGAAAGAAAGTAGAAAAGAAAAGACTAGAGAAGCATTTCTAGGCTACTTTATTGGACATTAGTTTTGCTCTGGGTTCACTGCATTAGATGGGCAGCATTATGATACCATGTTAAATACTGCCTTGTACAAGCACAGCTGAACCTGGCTCCAAGAGATTTACCTGTGCATAGTATTTGTATGGATGGAAAATTGTAGTAATGCCCATATTTGATCAAGAAAGAGATGAACTTCCAGGTGCAAAATCACACAGGGTTGGGATTTTGCTGTTCTGTTTTACACTGAGCTCAGAGGGGACAGCAGAAGCATTCACAAACAAGAATAAAAAAAGGGTTATAATGAACTTAGGTTTCCCTCTGGTGAATTATATGAGATGCTTCAAAAGTAAGTGGAAGATTTGAAAAGAAAACAAGCAGCACATGAGACTACTCTCTTCAGAGAAAAATAAGGAGGTTCACTATGTGGAAGTCAGCTGTGAGCCCTTTTTATCAGGTCTCCAACCATAAACCATGACAAGTCTGCATCCACTGCCTCACAAAGTTATGAATAATGCCTAAAAGGGCTGCTGGGTACTTCTAGATACTGCACTGAATATTCCTCAGGATAAAGCAACTGTCATCTGTAATTGCACTGATTCAGTGCCATTAGAATTGTGGTAAATAGAAGAAGGGGAGAATATTAATTTGAAAATTACTGATGGACACATCTGGGTAGATCAGAGCTGGGCAATCACCAACCATATGTAAACTTAACAAAAAGCAAGTGCAGAACTCCCTGCCTGGGATGGGACAATCCTAATTATAGGTACAAACTGGGGGACAGGAGGCTGGAGAGCAGTGCCATGTAAAAAATCTGTTGAACACATGTCACCAGTGGGCCCTGACACAGTTGGGCAAAAGGGCCAGCCTGTCCTGGGGAGCACCAAGCACTGCACAGCCAGCTGGTCAGGGGATGCCACTGTCACACTCTGCACTGCTGCAGCCACACCTCAAGTGCTGTGAGCAGTTTGGGGAGCCAAAAAGACAAAAAAACTGTACGAGTGTCCAGGGGAGGGCATGACTGAAAAACAAAACAGTAATAGATTCTCTTAGCAAAGGATTGTTTCTCTCATTCATAAGGATTAACATAAACCAAAAAGGACCTTACCACTTTTATCAGAGAATAAAGATTCTCTGCATAGAAATACCAGAGTATTCTAAAAGCAGAAGACTTGAAACATCTGTTTGTGTTACAGAATACGATGGCCCTCTGCTAGAGAGAGAAAAACTATGAAGAAGGAATTGAAAACAAAAACTTACTGGAAAGCAGCCCTAGAAAAATATTACCTTAACAGCAAGCCTTTGATAGCAAATCTACATTTCTAGAACACAGAAGAATCCCTTGAGTCTGAAATACTACAGATGTAAGCACAAAGTCTGCTAAATTCTGCTCTGGGTGTTTTGAATGAGAAATGAAGACAACGCCTGGATGGCTAATCCAGGAAAGGCTGATCTACACCTTCTGCTATGCCTGTTGTGCGCTCTTAAAACATGAAGTACAAAAATATTATCTGCCATTCTTCAGCACATCTCACCCTAAGATCTCAACAAGCTTTGCTAATATGAAACATTTGCACTACGCAATGTCCATGTGTCCTAGGAAATAAAGGTTTATTCTCCTAGTGCTGGTGTAGTCAGCTCGAGCCTAAGAACTGGTAGGAAGCCAGGCAGCTACTCTGGCCAAAATACAGCCCAAACTGAAGGAGCAGACCAGGATAATACACTCTAGCAACTAAAAAAGCTTAGAATTTGTTATCCAGTATATATCTGTCTTTAGCATAGTTCCTAATACCAGTATGGATCAGAATTGGACTGCTGGATCAGAACCATCTGACTTTCAGGGACAACTCTTCTTCTCTTCGAGACTGTCCACACACAAGAAGTAAAACTGCACTTTGTGGAAGGTGATGATCAAAAAATTAAAATGAGAAACAACCTTTCAATTTGCCACGTTTCTCATGTCCTGGATATCAGCTAAAGCCCATGAAGCTCTAGGTGGGACTGAACAGTGCTGGAAGTCAGGGTGGGGGGAAGGCAGGCACCGCACACGAGCTGTGTTGTTGGAAGTTTTATCCATGCCTGATAATGCACTAAAGCTCCAAAATGTCAACACACAGGAAGAAAATCACTTTCCCCCCACTGCTTTTGACACGTGGAAATTCCTCCTTTTCATTAATTACATCATCAATTTGTTTCTATTGGTATCTTAATCTTCCTCAAAGCCGTTTCACCCCTTTTAGGAGCACCAGCAAGATATTACACATCCTAGTCTTGTCAAGGAGCCTCAGAAGATGGCCCGCTCATTCTGAGCTGAAGTCAGTCTGGGCTAAGGACTGCAGATACACTTTTCCACAAGATTAGGCACCAACACAAGTTTAATTTCCCATGTTTCCTAAGGTACAGCAAAGTGAAGGGCATGGAAGATAGGCAGACAAAAAAATTGGTTTAGGCTAACCTGAAACCTTACATTTGTCTTCATGTACTGTCCCCATCTGTCTTTGAGGAAATCAACAATAACTTCAGTGTTTTTACACTCCTTCTTCTACCACTGAGCCACAAGTTATTACAGCAACCCAATTTCCAGCTAGGTCCACAAAATGTGATAGACTGCGCTTCTAAGGTGAAAAATGTATGAAGTGGTTGAGGTCAAAGACACAAAGGAATTTTTATTTTAATTGGTTTCTTCCCTTTAAAGGCCTGTTTTCAGATTCCATCCAATTTCAAATACACTACGCAGTACAGAAATACAACTGGGAATGTCCCTAAACAAATTTTTAGCGCTTGGCCATCTACATTGTTGATAATGCCTTTACGATATAAATCATGCTACAACAAACATTAGTTCCTCTAGGGTTCTCTTCAAGACATTATCTCACACAGCACAGCAGGGTTTAATTTATCTCAGTCATCTTTTTAAGTTAAATCACGGGTTTGTAAAATGTGCCTTCCGATCAGGGCCTTAGATTACTCATATGATTAGAGTTAGAGCCGGAAACAAGATTCTTGGCATTCCAGTTATGACTTGTTTAGGAAATTGATATTGGCATTTTCTGCATCATTTGCTGTTTCTCCAGTGAATTACTTTCCTGTCTTCGATTCTCCTAAAGAAATTTCAACCTTGTGGGAGAATAAAACTAATTAAAAAACCCGGCAAATTTAACTTCAGGCAGAGAGTCTGAGCTTCCTGTTAGAATTAATGTACCTATTGATCTGTTAAAATAATAAACTAAAACTCACAGTCTATCACAGAAAATAGTAAGGTGTTTGAGGTCAAACACTAATTTATCCTTTAAAGGAGAGTATAGGGTTTCTTATACCATACATAGGTTAGCCCGGCAGCTTTCCAAAATAGGATGAGAAGAATAAATAGGAATAAGGCCCTATGGAATATACAGGGAAACAATCAGTCATATTAAACCTTTTTTTTTTTTCTCTTTACACAGACAGAACTCCCTGTAATAAATACAGAAACAATGCAAAGCATTCATTCTTCTCAGGGACACATTTTAAACTGCCTAGTGACAAGCCTTTTTTTTTTTTTTTAGACCATGGTAGTTCACAAAGTTTATTTTAAAGTAGTCTTAACCCTACAAGGTACCTTGTGTGAACTTTTGTCTTCTTCCCCCATCTTTCCTGAATACAGCTGCTGCTATGACACAAGTTACGAAGAAAAGGTCTGCTTTAGATTTTCAATATCAAAGACAAAACAAATCAATTCTAATTTTTCAGGAGATGAAACCACTGATGCAGAAGGTCATTAAACACTGTCTGCTTTTTCAATGGCACTGGAGCCCAGAATAAAGGATCTTACAAAATGACAGTCACTGAGATGGAGAAGACGAAGAAAAAGGAAGAGTTTCTGCTCAGGAGGGGGCAGTGAATGTATTTACAAAAGGGACATCTTCTTTATTAATCCCATATATTACTGATTATATCCACTGAGTACCCAGGTGCTATCCCAGTGATGCAAATCCTTACACAATATAGGAATTTATGAACCCAAACTCCAAAGCAAAATTAATGTTTGCTGCCAGCTGTCCCCCACTAGCATCACTATCTACCTGTAGCTTAATTTTAAATTAAAAAAAACCCAAACAAACTGATATTTTCATTTCAACCAATTCAGTCATGTTTACTCCTGGTATCTTATGCTATGGAATCTTTACCACAATAATTACCACAAAAACATATTCAAAATGATCAACGTTCACATAAATTACTATGTCAAATGGAAGTAACAAATGTATTGCAGAGATGAAACCCTAAAAGCAATGCTAAACAAAAGAGCAGGAAATCTGAAATTGGCATCTAGGATTTAGGTCTGACACTGGACCACAATCTGCAAAGATGGCACATAGCAATTTACACATTGTTTCTTTTTTGCATAATTTGGAAAGCCTTATCAGCATGGTTGCCAGTCCCTTAGTCTTGCTGGGTTCTTCATAACACCCCTGAATTTATATTTCCCTGATCAAAACCGCTTGTGTGAATATATTAGATATTCATCACAATTTTAAGTCAGAGCTAAAAATATCGGTTTGATTTACCTTCCCTTTTTTGTTCATTTTCTTTCTCTACCTATTCTCTTTCCTTTTATCCTTTAGTTGCCTTTTGCTTAGCAAGTATCAGGTTTATCCAGACAAGACCATTTTTCACAGAGCCTGTGACCAATGAGGCAGTCAAGGGCATTGACCTAAAGAGTTTGACGTTAATTCAAGTTTGTCAGGTCACAAAATTCCTGGTAAGACTTTTGAGCTGAGCCCATGTTTCTGCAGAGGCAGTACTACAGCAAAAGGCTGAATGAAAAACAAACAAAGAGGATTTTTTTAAACTTTTTTATTGGTTTCCTCTCTTCTTTCCTGCATTTGTCTTCTTTCCACATAAAAGAAGTAGGCTTGACTCCAGTAATAGCTCCGGCCCTTCTCAAATAACTGTCTCTATCAACTCTCCCTCAGCCAACCATCCCTACAAGGAACATTTTTTATTATCTCAAAATAGATTGTGTCAGTTGTTGTTACAAACAGCAATTCCTTTTTTCCCCTGTATCTTTGGAATTCATTTAAAATAGCTGCAATCATGCACTACCTTTGGGATTAAAGTGGCCACTGTACACTTCAAACTGCAAGCCATGCTTAGCTGGCCAGTGGCATAGGCTACCTGCAACTGTCTTGCTCTGTGATTGCATTTGTACTCAGAGTTTCTCCCTCCAAAACAATGCTGTTTCTCTAATGCAACACTGTGTAAATTAAAAATTTTCAACATCTACACATTTAGGCAATCCAGGTAACCTAGTTTATTTTCCTAATCTCACCGTATTCCACAGACTGAAAGTGGAAACAGATACTCCAGTATCGAGTCATCTTACATTAATGCTTTCGCAGGCTCATTAGTCAATACACACATTCATTTCCAAAAAAGTGCATGGAATTAATGTGTAAATGCCTTCAAAGTGAATGAACTGATTCTCAGATGTGGAACTAATAATAAAGAGTATTACCCACACTACAGTTGTTAACAGAACTGTAATTAGGATTTTAACAATCAGAGTTACTATCTAGATTTCAACAGTCATCTTTTTACGGTCATGTTAATTAGCAGAACATTATAAGGTAAGCAGGACCATATGCTTTCAGTAAAAAATTATTTTATGACGTTATCTTGCCTTCAGTGTATTAGACACAATGTTGAAAAGTAGCCTTTCTAAAGCAACTTGCATGATATCAAACTTATGTAATATTTTAAGCTTTTTAAAATGTAAAGAAGAATTTGCACAGGCTCAGTATTCAGTCAGTGTTGAAATCCTGAAAGTTACCCCTGTGTGAAAACCTAGCCTGCCTAGGTCGCTCTGAAACACAGCCCTGCCCTGAGCACGACGAGTGCTTCCTCCAGTTTGGGCTCCTCTGCAAGCTCCATGTGAGTGCCCCCAGGGCCTGCCCACTCCGCTCTGGGGTTGGGGGACCCATCCCAGGTCACCCCTGGCACTGCACCCCTGGCCCGGTCAGTGTGCCAGCCCTGGCCCGGTCAGTGTGGCCAGCCCTGGCACGGTCAGTGGGCCAGCCCTGGCCGTACCCACTCCCCACCCACTCGTCCGGCCCGCAGCGCTAACCTGGCCACAGGAGTGTTGTGAGAAAGGCTGGGGCACACCCTGCCAAAGGCCAGGTAAATGGCAGCCCCTGCTCTCTGCCTGCCCACAAACCAAGTTATTTTACACCAGGGAGGTTGGCGAGGCAGGAGTTACCCTTGATAAACCCACACTGACTGTGTACAATCACCTCTTCTCTTTCAAGTGCCCAGAAATGCTGTTCTGAGAGGACTCAGCTTTATGCTTTGACCTGGGACAGACCCTACAGTGAGTTACCTTCTGCTACCTCAGGACAATAGCACTTAGTACAAGATCATTTAATATTATAGATATTATATATAATATATATATAAAATACAGCTGAATGTGGCCTGTCCAGCTCTGAAATCAGATTCAAATCTCACAAAGGCTGAAGTTCAATTTTGGATCAAGTGAGTGCTCAGACTATTTGTGAACTACTGGAAGCTGCTACTGCATTAAGTGAAAGGATATCTCTATTACCTGCTACAGCTATATTAATATATTTGTTAGCCAAATATTTGTTAGCCAACAAATATTTTTGTTAGCCAAATGTTAGCAAAATTTTGATTCCTCTAACTGTACTTCAATCAGTGGGACAAGTATATAAAATTTAAATTGACTGTGTTATGATAAGGTCCTTTGGAATGACTAAAAGCAAAATGCAAATCTGTCATCCAAGACAATTAGGAAACATTTCTCTTATTCTAATCACCTAAGGGTACTTTGCATAAAAGTCACGTGAAGATCACCTGTCATTCTACAATACCTGCATCCATCAAATGACAACACCTTCCATCATCAACTGTTTGTTATAATGGAAACACAGTCCCTGAAATACAATGTTCTAGAAGGATGAATGACTCTCACTTTGAAAATAAATGTCCCTGCTTCACCTCAATGTTTATTTCCTATGAGTACCAAGGGGATGCTGAGACATTCATCCAGCAGTGGGAGGACATCATCCCATTGCAATGTTCTCTTCTGATATTCTCTCTTAAATAATCCAAGGTCTATTATCAACATCCCTGATCTTCAAAGCTTCATCTTCCAGTATCTGTACCGTGTCTACTGGGATCAGTCCTGGAAGATGATGGAGCCTTCTAAAGAACATGTTACCATGAGAAAGGTTTCACCATTTCAGGGCCTTCTGTCCTTAGCCAATATCAAATGTGAAAAAAAACTGGGACACACTTAACTTTTTAATGTTTGATTCAAATAAGGGCCAACGCCAAATCTTTAATCAGTTTGGTAAATTTGATTTTTGAAGGCTTATGATTGTGTTCACTTTAAGGTCACGAATATAAAAATTTATTTATTAATTTTAGTGCTGCAGAGTTATTTCAACTCAGAAAACCATTCTGTGAACTTATAATTGTGCTCCCACCTGCAGAGATATGAGCAAAAGTGCAAGCCTTTTGTAGGGTGAGGCATTTAGCTGAAAAGCTTTCCTCTGGTGCAGAATATAACTAAGCCCAAGACACTAAAAGTATGCTCAGGGTGTACAATAACATCACCATTTCAGCTTCAAAAAAGGCCTCTGACCTTGCCTTTCATACCTGTCGTTTTCAGATTCTGAGAAATTGGCCTAAACATTCTTCTAACCCCACCTATTCAGACTGTCTGCAGGATCAGGGTCACATTGCTACAACAGACAGAAAAAAAAGAAAACCTTTATTCCACCAGATACTGCAAGAAAAATATGATACGTCTCCTTGAAGGAAGTCTGTCGATTCTGTTATAGGGCTTATTATCAAATAGCATCAGGAAGAGACAAAAGTGGATGGTTTTTGCCACACAAAGGACATGGCAACATGTACCTAGGTGTGCCCTGCCTTTTCATGCTTTTCTCATCACAGAAGTCACGCAGATCAATTTATTCATGAAGAACTTGAAAACAGTAAACACAAATTAGGGTCCCAGCTAAGACAGTAAAATCAAGACACAGGAGTCTACATCTATTTAGAAAAATTAAAATCAAATACTAACAGAGAAAACTGAGAACAGCATCTTCATCTCTCAATATTTTAAACCTCTGAGCATTTTCCCTGTTCTTTTCTGCGTTATAAATTCTACTCTTCCACATCCAGTATAGTGGAAGCGTAGAATAGGTGTCTTCTCTCTTTAGGTTTGGTTGAAAACAGCCTCTCAAACCCACTTTGAGCCTTTTTTCTCCGATTGGTCCTACTTTGCGGTTGAAGCTTCCTTAGTTGAAAAATTTGGTTGTTAAAGCATTCCACAACACAACTACACCACAGTGAAGATTTTATTTTTAAGGTTTAACTAACATTCACCAGCAATTCCTACTTAAGCAGAGTTACGGTCTCTAGATGCTTTCAATCACTTAATTTCATAAATTTTGAATACAGTCAACCTGGACATAATTTCCAATTAAAAATAAAATAATTATGTGAATTTCATATTCACATAAGACCAATGGAAAAAAACCCAAAACAGGAAAAGCAGAATAAAACCAGGAAAGATGCTGCCACTGAAAGCAATATCAAGGTTTTTGCCTGACCTAGCAGTATTTCAAGCATATGCATTTTATTTGATGCGTGCATGGAAGTATATTCGGTTCCATAGAATCTCTTTAAAGTAAATATAACACTTAGAACCATTTCTAGGTTTCTGCACACACAGGAAAACGTTTATAGTCCTCTTTCTGCATTTGGCAGGGGAAGTCCTCAAGAGCTATAGCTTGGCAAAAATAAGAAAACTTCACCCAAAGTATTGATGTTGTCAAAAAGAAAAGAAGGGCCTAGACCAAAAAAATGGGCTGATGCATAAAACACCAACATCAAACTGATTTTCCAAGTGCTACATGACAAGCCAGCTGGAGAGTCCACGTCTTGTGCTCCATGGACTGAAATATGCAGCATCCATGTCACTAGAAAATCACTGGAGATCCTGACATTTCAAAAACTGCTCTTCTGCATAAACATCCTTTGTAAGATTTACAACACAGTTATAAACAACTGCTTTTTTCCTTAGGATTTCTGTTGTGTTTCTAAATTCACAGTACTAACTGTCATTTCAGCTTTGTTTACCAATGCTTGCCCCACAGGTAAATCTATGCCTGAAGAGATCTACAAAAAATGCTAGAAAGAATTTTAAAAACCTCACCACTGATACATTATATTCACAGGATGGACAGCATTCAGGTGCTCTCTACTTTAGAAGTCAGATCTGTCCATAACACTTGCTTATTTTCCCTGACATTAACAGTCTATATTTAATTTCCTAGAAATTTTGACAACATACAGCCACAACTCCTGTGAAGTCATAACATCAAGCGCATGCAATAAAGCATCTTTGAAGAAAACAGTAACGCATTTTTAAAAGGAATACAAAAATTCCAAGCTTACACACTTGGGTTTTTTTAGTTTGTTTTGGTTTTTTTTTTTAGGAACTAAGGTTTAGAATTTAAAACAGTAAAGCTGAGGTGCAGAAGGACACAGTAAGTAAATAAAGTTAGGACAACAGGATGCTTTAACCTGAGGCACCTTTCACATCATCTTAAACAAGTTAAGACTCTGCAGCAAAGTACTTCTAAGAGATCATTAAGGATTATGTCAGCATCATGCTACATTTCACTGAAATGCAGCCACCTCTGGGATAAACAAAAACATCAATTTAAAGAGTACATCCTCTGCAAAGTAGTTAAAACAAGTTTCCAAAATTGCGGTGACACAGCAGCACACTGAGCTTAATTGGCCTACCATCTACATCCTTGCAAGCCTCAGCACTGATTAAGTGTGATAAATTTGTGTTTATAGGGCAGGTTCCTGGGACAGCAGAAATGAACTGAGTGATGGAGTTCAATTGTAGTTGTGTCACAAAAACACGTGGACATGAACATCTCTGAAACCAGGAAGGACTGAAACCCCTGAGTACCTCCAGCTGCCAGCAGGTTCCAATTCTGACCCCATGAGGAGAGGATAATATTATCAGTGTATGGTTTGCCTGGTGAACCTTTGCCCCAGGACTTGGAAACAGAACGAATCTATCATTGTCTGTATCAGATATGTGAAGCACGCCCAGGGCACACAAGGGTAGAGGTACGTGCAGAAATACTAGGGTTGGAAATGGGTATTGTATGACCCCTGCATTATTACCCTAAAAGCAAGCAAAAACCCCAAAGGTGGCCCAAGTAACCACATCCCCCTTCTGCTGCACTGGGAAACCACCAGTACCCAACTCATGGCACACCACCACGCTAAATATTTATATAAAACTTCATTAGCAATTCAATGAATTCAAATTATAAAATAATTTGTAAATGTTCCTCCCTAATTTTAAAGCACCACGCAGCAGCACTATGAATTGTATGGGTAAATCTGTGCTGTAGCTCAAGGAGAATAGACTGTATGTTTACATAATTCTGTTCAGATCAATAAGGCTTGAATAATAACTAAACCCATAAAGATATAAAGAGACTTCAGGGAACCTACTTCTACTATTAAGGAACTGCCTTTGCACCTAATTTAAACATACAATAGACAAACTATTACATTTCTGGGATCCTTGTTAATTGTTTTGTTATATATTTAACATTTGTAATGGCTCTCACAAGTACAAAATTAATAATTGATTATCCATTATTTGGAAAATAACCTAAAGTGGCTAAGATATGTATAATTTGCCCACACAGATGTATTTTCTTTTTAATGAAGTATTTTCCCAACTGCTATAGGAGCATCTTAATTTTCACATCCAACATTTATTCTCTGTGAGATTAATAGTAAAGCATTAAAATCAATAGGATTAAAAATGTATAGATAAATAATACCTCTTACACTGCTTCCTGATATTAGCACTGTACTTTTAGCAAAGAAGTGTATTAAAAGGGGTAGGTTACAAATAAAATGATTAAAATTAATCATTTTAATTGTTCAGTTACATATTCCATTAGGACTCCATAAAGCACATTTATGTACAGCTGAACAAAACCTAAAACTCCATTCTGCGTTAACCTTCCTATTTTTCAAGGTGAGTTTTTTCTTAAAGTAGTGCCAGGGTTTATTTACAGAACAGGACTCAGAGGAAGATACTCATCCCCCAAAAAACCCCAAACATTTGCTGCCACACCTGTTGTGCTCAAGTACTCCACAACTCCTGCAACCACGATCATAACTACCATTTTTGCACATTATAAAAGTAAAAAATTGCCACTAAATATATTCTAAAAACTCAGCAGCCTCATATATTTTGTTGTTTTTCTTCTTCTCGTCCTAAAGACTCCAACTTTTATTCTTCCCCAGCTCAAATTATGTATTTGCTTATAGCAATCTGAGTATGTTTTCCTTTCACTGCCTTTTGTTGAGCTTTACCTCACACTCCAGGCAGTCACTTCCTCGGTACAGGAAATTTTGTGTATTTGTGGCTGCACCTGGAGAGCTCCTCCCATTCGTCTCTCACCAGGATATTCTGTCCACCCCGACACCCAGCTCACGGCAGGGAAGCAAAGCAGCTCTTCACCTGCTGCCCACAACCCAGCACCTAGAGGGCTTTTTTTGGCAATTAGTCACTTGATGAGCCACATGCTGAGCTGTTTGTACTCAGGTTTCTTACAGGAAGCCTTCGGGCTTCGTTTGAAATACCATCCCTCGAAGTACTGCTGAAGCTGTACATCTCCCTAATTGCTAACTTGACAACATGCAAATATTTTCTTCCTGTTTTCCTTCACCAACCTTACTGCTGCTGTGACTGGGGGAGAAGGAAGCCTACTCTCTTCCAAGTCCTCCTCCAGCTCGTCTCTCAAATGCCCACGCAGACGGATTCTGCGAGGGAACAGCCGCGTGAGCCCAAGGTGATCCCTGCCAGGTTTACTCACGTTTACAAAAGTTTCCACGGCACACCTTATGGATTTTAACCACAGAAACTTACAGCACAGGCAAAACAAAGCACTAGTGAACACAGCTTGCTCAGCCCATGCCCGAGTTCCCAGATCTCAGGCTCCCAGCTGGAAGAGGAGTCTGCACCAGGAGATGGTGAGGGTTTGGATACAGCACCTCAGACACAGGCTACGCTGTCCTGGGCAGTGGCACAACAACACACCAAACCCTCCCATGTTCCTGACCCTCAGCTCCTTCTATTTTCTTCGATAAGGAATCTCCTCAGAAAGGTTGCAAAATTCAATTTTGTGACATTTTTGAAGGATCCTGCGATGGCTC
The DNA here is from genome assembly GCA_013399875.1 of Gymnorhina tibicen. Classification (NCBI taxonomy): domain Eukaryota; kingdom Metazoa; phylum Chordata; class Aves; order Passeriformes; family Artamidae; genus Gymnorhina; species Gymnorhina tibicen. Next base: position 2,135,363 of record VXAZ01006886.1, read on the forward strand.
TAACTTCAGTCATGCTACGTCTTGAAAAACCCAGTGAGCTACTCTGGGACTGCTCGACTGCAGACTCTAAAGGGAAACACCGCACTGGATACACTCCATTTAAATTAACACGTACATTTTTCTGTTCAACACCACGGGCTGCAAAATTCCTAACGTTCAAAAAAACCTAGAAGCAGTTGTCAGATTATTCAGAGGATGTAGCGGAGCATGTCTTTTATATTTATGCTGCATAAACCTCCACACACATAGCAGGCCATCACATTCCAGCAAAAATATCTCAGTACAAACAAGATTGAAACAAATAGTCAAAAGGAACATCAAAGAGCAAAGCAGCAAGAGCTTGCTCTTCTAAAGTTATCAGTTTTCATCACTGAAGCAGAGAGATGAGAGACAGAAGAGGAAATGCCAGATGCAGTCATGTAAACCAAGCTATGGATCCGGGAATGTAAGATGGCCAACAAGCCCTGCAGTTAGCAGAGACACAAAGACTGCTGACTGAAATACTAAATCTCTGTCTACTTTCTACTTTACATTAAATATTGGTATTTATTCATGCTTATCACTGCAGGTGGCTACAGGTTTATTCTAAAAAAACTCACCATCCCTAGCAGACATTTAAGCATTCAGACTGTGAAATGCATTTACGTGAACTTCAGTTAAGTGCTGATCAAAGAATGCTTTACACATAGAATGTTTTACATACATGAACTTCCCAGCTTTGAATTTCATCACTGAAGAGAAACACCAACAAGGTCCAAAGCTGTCAATCAATTCTTCAAGAACAATTACAGCATCCCACAAAGCCAACACATACATTCACTGCGTGCACAAGAATTAGCGCAGAGCACTCCAGGGTACCTCCTCATCTAGTGCAATATAATTACCTCACCATTAATTTTGTTACACATTATTAGTATCGCAAGAGCACCAAAATTAGGGTCACGTGAAACCACAGACAGAATTTCTCACGGTAGATGTAAAAGCCAAATTTTCCAGCATGCACAAAAAGTTTCTGGTTCAACACGCCAGTGTGGAAACTCCAGTCTCTTAGCACCCCTACAGAGCTCTCTGCTTCTGTTGTTGCCTAAATCAACATACTAAATGGTCTGCAAATTGCATTCAAAATTTTATGATCATTTTAAACAGTTCTCCCTCCTCCCTCCATTAAAGATGAAAGTATTTAAAATCTACCACACAGCTCTTCTCCTTAAACTATGTTCATCTATAACCTAGGGCAAGGCAAGATGAAGAAAAGCCTATAGAAAGTGCAAAGTTATGACACACTTCCCTGTGAAGCCATTTAAAGGTTCAAATATAGCACTTCATCCATTTTAATAACAGCTTCAGGAAATTGAAGTAAAAAAATCCTGTGCAACTTTTAAAATTGAATTCTCTCATAACCTACAAAACATTACTATGAAACAGCTGTGCTCCTTTTTCCAAGAACCACTCCCTTCCCCCTTTTCAACAACCTCAATAAAACCAAAAATAAGGATGAAAAAGAAAATACAAAACTGACACACATCAAATTTCCCTCACTTTTACCCTTTAACTTCCTTTGTACTTAACATATTACTACTGACTACTTTCTCATCTAAGAGCAGCATTCTCTTGTCCTTAAAATGACCATGTAATAATTATGTTAAATTTAAAGCTCCCCAAAAAACAATGATAGTTTTTCTTTTACATTCATAGTACGGCTAAAATAATTTAGCAGGTCTGATTTCCTCCTGCATTCTAATGGGGAAACAATCTACTAAGACAGCAGATTAAAAGGAAGTTTCAGGGCAAATGCTGAGGACAAACACCCCTCCCGAGCTTTACCTTCACACAAAACTGATAGAGTCTGAGGGCTCCCCACGCAGCCGACCTGCCCTTGTCCCCAGCATTCCCCCAGCCTGGCTGAACTGGGGGGCTGCTGGCACAAACGGGAGCCAGTGAGCCCCTGGGCACGGGGATGTGGCCAACTCTTTGCTCCACACCCCATCTTGGGGCTGCTGCTCCCCAAAGGAAGTAAAATCTAGAAAATAAACATGAGGACTCACCTACACCCAAGATGCTGCAGAGAAGTCCAGGTTCTGAGGTTCCTCACACCTTGTATGACAAGAAAACTCTGCCGCACCCAAGGCCGGGAGCCCCGTCTGTGGGTGATTAATTGGGTGATTGGATAATTGCCTCCAGCTGGCACTGCCCACTCACACCTGTACCACTGCCTGCAAACCCTCCAGAACAACTGTGGCAAAATTATTTCCACTGCAAACACCTGTGAATATCGGAACACTTAATAACAGTCCGTCCCAGCAAACAGGTGAGAAGAAATACTAAGAAAGCAAGTCAATTCAATTAGCATAAAAATGCTGTTTGCTTCATTTGCTACATCAGTGCTTCACGGCAAAGCCAAAGATGGTTCTTCAGATAACAGAGATGAACCTAGGTTATCATTTCCAATGATTTTATACATTGCTACAAATACTTAGCAGCTCCCTGGGAGATTAATTTAATTTCTTATTCCTCTAATATCCATGTGTCACACACCTTTGGTCTACTCCAAAAAGAGCCAAGTACACTTTACAGCTTCCAAACAGGACATACACTGGGATATTTATTTCATTTTTAGAAAGGCAGTGAGCAAACATAAATTACCTTATTCAGGCTTCTTTGAAAAGAAGCCTGAATATTTTAAATAGTCTTCAAGGGTTTAGTATTTTTAAATTTTTACACCTCACTGAAATTTGTTGCGTGAGAGGAGAAAACCCCACAAGGTGATCACAGCTGGAATAATTTCAGATCGTCACAGCAACACTTCATTAAATGCAACGGAAATAGGTGAGCAGCGGGGCACTTTTAAGGGGGTCAGATGGCCAGCTGGCCAAGGCAGTGCTATTGCTGTATAAATGATCCTAAAAGTGTAGATGTTATTCTTTTTTTCATTTCTTCTTCCTGGGTGCTTGCCCTTTTGCACACAGACTAAGCGCAATTTTGTTCCTGTTTTTGGGCACAGGACAAGTCCTGCAGTGCTTCCACAACAAATTCCTCACAGCACTCCCCAGCTCCCATACAGTTATAATCACCTCTGTGAGCAGGCTGGAGGGAATCTCAAATATGTACATAGGGTTATCTGTAGGCAACAAAGGGGCATTTATAGGAAGGGCTCTTGAGTGGTTAAAGCAGTGCCTAACAGATTTGTTCACACTTGCACACCCCTTCCTTATTGTGTCAGTATGAATGCAGCCAAGGGAAAATCAGGAAAGACAGTTCTCCTAACTTTTTTGTACCACAGCCCCAAAAAAATACTCACTTTTGCGTTACAAATCTGTGGTTTCATACAGAGAGCGATTTTGTACAGATACAACGTCTGCCTCTCACTGCAGCTCCCCCTTTAATGATGGTTTAAAGGAAGGTGGGGAAATGCTTGCCTTTGCATTCATTGTGTACACTGGCTAAATGAATTTAGCTTGAATACCAAGTTAAAAAAAAATTGCTTCTAAAATATACATGGTGTCCTTCAGATGACAAATAAAGCAGTGTAGACAGACAGCAATTTCCAATGAATTGCCTATAAAGCAGACAGTTCTGGCACGTATGAAGGAACATGCCTCGGTCTCTGATGGAGCTTAATTTGCTTTTGCTTATTGCTAACTCAATTTCATAGGAATGATTTATCCCACGCTCAGAAATGTTCTGTTGAGGAAAAAAAGCATGCCTTTTGGCATTTGAAAACACCAGAATGCCTCATATATCCAGATAGTCCTTCCTCACAATTCCTTATGCAAAGACTAGATAACTCTTTCCGATGTAGCGTAAAAGGGACAGGTGCCTTTTCACAAGATGGAAAAAGTTCTCTCTTTTCACCTGCCTTAATTCAGACATGGAATCACCGAAATCACAGAATAGCTGACAAGACTGTTAACGGTCTCTTTAAAATATTACTTGCTACATCAGTGATCCCACCAGTGACTGTCAGGTGTTCAGGGTTAGGGCAAGATGAAGAGCTTTCCTCCCACACCAGTGACTCCTTGGCACATAGGAGAGAGTGCTCAAGCAGAACTTGACTGCTGGAGTTTAACCTGGCCATCTAACACTGAAACTTATGCAATTCTTTGTTGACAGTCATTATTTCCATATGTTGTGGAAGATACAGAATGCTCCAGTTCCTAGCTGGAATAAATAATTGCTCCTGCTCCTGTATTTCTCTGGCCTGGTGGCTGCATTCCAGGAGCTGTGTTATCACAGGACAGCGTGCTTTCCTCCACACAGAAGGCCCTGAGCTTTGCTTCTCTGAGGCACATTTGCATTTGGAGGATCACCAAAGGGTGGCTGTGGCAGGGTTCTGACAGAACTTCTGAAGAGGAAATCGCCAGAATGATCTGACAGCAATTCATCAATTCTGAGCTGTTAACACCGGGCTTTTGTGACTACATCGCTCAGTCCAACTCTGAATCAGGGCTGTATCCCTACCTTGGTCTAACAAAACATACACACACTCCCAATGCAAGTGGAAAAGCTGATAGGAGAAAATACTGATTTTATTTTAACCCTTGCTCCAACTCATTAATGAGAAATAACGCTGTGCTGAACACAAGCCCCAAACTTTGCCTTTCTAGGTTCTACCTGTCTAAATTAATGTCCTGGGCACTGTGGCAGCTGCACAGCTTAGATCAGGCCATGCAAATACACTTCACTCATTTAGGATTTTCCACAGCCCTTTGCTTAAGGGCTTTCTCCCTTCTCCCATGTTTTGTACAGGAAAGAAAACACAGGTATCTTGGGGCACTATGTGATGCAGGATTCCTCTGTACCTAAAGGCTTCTGCTTTTTCATGCACTTACAGCTTAAAATAAACATTGTCATTATTTTAATTTCGTTGAAGCAACCAAACTCATACCTTTAAACTGAAAAAGGGATGTGGGAAAAAATACCCCATTCTTCAAGTCTGTTTCCTAAAGAGATGGCAGAGATGCAACAAAGTCACTTCAAAAGTGGCCCAGCCCACTTGGATTCATTCCTATGACCAGTTAGAGGAACTTTTCAGTTTGATGCCTGTCAAACATGGCTTTGGTAGAAACATCACTGTAAACACAAAGACTGGAATTTCCAAAGCCATACAGAAACCTGGACTGAATAGTTTAAAGCTCCTTCATGTCCCTCAGGGTAAAATTCTTTCAGGAAGACAACAAGAGTTTTAATGCACTTAACTGCCTCTGGCTATGTTACTACTCCTTCAAATGAAAATGGTGACATTTCATTTAAACCCATAAGATTTTGTGATTTCTGGCCTAAGATGGTCATACTAACAATGACTTGATTTTTCTGTGGTCAGTTTACAAATCATGACAAGAAACATAACCTGAGATGGCACAAACACTAAAAACCTCTAGTAGTCCTATTTATATCGAATAGGTTAATTGACCTTTTTATCATGCATTAAATGTAGTACATATTTCATATTATTATTTCTAGTAAAAAGTTTCAGTAGTGAAAGCAGATATCTGCATTTTTAATGACACTAATGTGCATTTCAGTTCTGCCTGTCAGTGCACAATTAATTCAAAAGGGTCTACTAGAAGATACAAATAATAATCAAAAGACTAACAAAGTGGTACCTTAAATAAGGGCAGATAAACCATAATTTGGTTAATTGGGCTGCCTGTTTAGACAGAAAACTGGACTCTTCCCAGGGCTGCACCTTCAGAAAAACAAATATAAAACTTCTAGTGATCCCTCTGTAGAGTAAGCACAGAATGAGGGGCTAAAGATGCTTGAAAATTAATCTCTTCAGGAGTTAAAAGAAAATGCTGCAGGAAGCAAGAGATATTGTCTGAGAGGCCTGGATATGTGGACTTGTTTTACCATCCACTGACTCTGCTTGGTTTGTACCTGTGCATCAATTATGCTCCATTTTGAAAAAGATGGTGTTTAAGGTGATTTGGCTGTTTGTCACAAGCTCCAGGGAGGGCTCAGAGACTGATGCTGTGATTTCTGTCTCGTTACCTGGGAAACAGTGATGCAGCCTAGAAATTATGACATTCCTGTGGTTGGTCTTAGAAGAAAAGTAGCAGAGGCAAAACTTGAGAAAATATATCTAAGCCTTCTGAATCCACTGTTCTTACAATACACTGCCACTTGTCAGTGCGAGGGGTGCAGGACCACGGGGACAGCGTTCTGTAATCTAAGCATCTCTATGATATTATGTTAGAAGACTTTTTACTTGTGAAAAAGGGGAGAGGGGAACAGCTGGTCTTATCAGATTTTATAAAACCTTTTCCCATTCCATCTCCTTATTCTATCAAAGCAATTTATTATTATTGCTGTTGTTATTATCTGGGGGAGGGTGCTACTCCAGCCAGTTTCCTACAGTGTATTTCAAGCATGTTCACTGGGATGTGGGACATGTTAGAAAACATTGGATGGCTTAGCCTAAAAATCTGTTCCATGTGAAAGATTAAGCAAGTACTAGTGCCAGTTAAAAGCCCATAAAAACTCCAGCTCCTCACTAGAACACTGAAATCTGTCACTGCATAAAAACAAAAGGGAATTTAGATTCAGGTCGTAATTCATGGTCTACTTGAAGGCCTTTGAGCAGCCTAAAAACTTGTCAGAGTATTAATACCTCTTAAGTGGCCTCACTGCTGAAGTTCCTACATTTTCTGTTATTCTTCTTTGTTTTCAAATAATATCCTCTTGTAAATGTCAGCCTGAACAAGAGCACAGTAGTGTAATACTCAATGAGATCTATATCAATAGAAACAAAAGGAAAAAATCCTTCACTTTTTATCAACAGGAAAAAAAAAGGAAGATGGTGGTTTTCATGACTCTAATTAGAATGATATCAGTTTTATCTCTTCCCTCTATAATTTTCACTTCACCATTTTATTGCATCTTTCTATTTTCTGCTTTTTTTCTGCTAATTAAATTTATTTTCTGTTTTATCTTTCAGCTACATCTATAATTTACAATCTTTCTTTCCAGAAGCACAATTTCTTTGCCTTTCTCTATTCTCTTCTGGCAGGTTTAGTATTAGAAATCATAAGAAAAGGGGAAGGAATATAATGACAGTATCAGGCAGATGATTTATCATGAAGATTATAGGCTAATAGGCCATGTCAGAGCCTGTAAGAAAATGTATGAAACACTCTCTGTGTTTTAGTGAGCTCCAAACGTTACATTAGAAAAATTATGACAGGGGATAATTGACAATATTAGTATGGGGATAAAACTAACTGGAAATAGGACAGTGTCCTTAAAGGGTACTCACTAAAAACCAGAATTCAGACAGAAAATAACCTGAGCTACTTGAGACTTGCAGTCAACAAGTCAAGATTTCTTTATTGTTACTTTTTTTTTTTTTACTCTATCCTCTGTATTCATTGCAAAATAGGACAGGAAAAGCATACAAGTTAGACTGAAGTGTGAAGTCTTTTAATCTCTCTATCTAAATGATACAGGCAACTGCCAGCAGAAGCCTTTCTGAAAGATGTTCCTCTGAGGGACAAACCCCTGTAATGCTTCAAACAGAGCCGAACCAGCCAATAGCTCAAAGTCTCCTGCAATGGACTAAGTGGCATACAGAAAACTTTTATCCCTGAATATCATACTGCATGTGCTTGGCCTTCATTCCTTGATTTTTCTAGTAATTCCTAATAAAGGATTATCCATTCAGCAAACCCAGCTAAAGGAACACTGGATGTGTGAGCAGCTGGAGAGTTTTTCAGTGGCTTTATTTAAAGATAATTTTGTCTCCACAAAAAGGAGAGGAATAGGGCATCCAGGCAGAGTTATTGCCACCTACATGAAGGATGCTGTGTTCTACTTCTTCATTTCTCTGAAGCACAAACTAACAGTTCTTCCAAAGAAGTTTGACTGTGTGGAGGAACATCTCACAGGCTTGAAAGTACCAGGTTAATAACTCCAGCTCATCTCTCCAGCATCAGACTACCAGCAGATTCAGAGCTGTACCCATAGTGATATTTATCAGCTCTGGGAAAAAAACCCAGCAAGTGTTTCTCTTCCTCCCTCTGCAGCACAGGACAGTATTTTGCTAAGGTCACACAGAAATCTCTCACCTAAACAAGGTGCCAGTGCAGGAGCCCCAGAAGCTGTTAGCACTCCGGCACCTTTTTCGGGACACAGGCAGGAGAGCTTCCCAAGCACGGCCGTGTTCAGTTCAACACCATCACCCCCAGCACAGGTACACAAATGACCTAAAGGAACCTCCAGCTTCAGGGTTTTTCTTCAGCTTCAGTCTCTGTGCCATGACATAAATGGACTGCTGAGCTCATGAAAAAGGTATCTGGATGAACCCTATGCAATGTTTTTTCAGAGGAAAAGAAACAAACCTTTAGTTAATGGTGCTCTGAAAACCCAACAGACGGGGGCAGTTACATGATAACTGATTTAAGTTTTAGCTACCTTAAAAATACTTAACATAAAATGGAATATCATACAACCCAGAGACGTAAGTGATGCGACTTATTTCTGGGACTCTGTCTCCACTCAATAAAGAAAGGCTGATATGCCTAATTTTTCTAAAGCACAGTAGTTCATCCTTTTTCCTGCTTTAATTTCAGGTATTGTTATTCTATCATTCAGTGGCCACTGCCCAGCCTAATGTAAAGTCATGAAGTCTAAAAATATGGCAGAACCCATCAATCTTCTCACTCGTATTTTTATTAATTTCTGAATTTAAAATGTATTAAATACTCATATTAATTTAATGATCTCATAAAAAGGAATTTAATTCTTTTTCCAAATTAATTAAACCCCACTGAACTCATCTGCTGCCACATCAGCAAGGCTTCAAAAATTCATAAAAGCAGCTGACAGTCCTTGTAAACAATAGCTGTTCCTCATAAGACCACATTAAGCTCTCTATTCCAGCGAATTAAGAAGCATGAAATAATTTTAATGACAAAAGTTAATATTTAAACAGAATTATCATGCCAGCATTTTCTCTACCAGTGGACTCTCTCACTTAGCTTGTTTCTGTTCTTACAGTCTGTCTAGCAAATTAAAGAGGATCCTGACATTCAAGAGATGTGATATTAAAATATTTGGCTTAGCAGATATGAAGAATATAGTAAAAAATTCAGTGGCAAACCTAAAAATAGACTACAAAAACCTAGGTCTCAATAGTTGTTACAATATGGCATTCTAATGATAAAATAAACCACAGATAAACAGAATATAGAATAATCACAATATCTGCCATTTATTCTTTAAAAAGGTTTTAAAACTGAGTATTCATTGAGCAAATAGCTTTGATGAAGAAGGAACAGCTAAATCAAGCATTAGGGCTGGCTGCACATCATCAAATATTTAATTTTGGCAACATTGTAAAATGTGTCTACATGGAAACATTTCTATTAATGTACCCGCTCTCTGCAGAAAGGTCATTAGGAGAAACAAAAATCTCAGGGAATGTATGGAACTGCTGATACTGCTGTGATGTGTGGGTTGCCTGTGTATCTGCTGCAGGGCTTGCCAAGGCCAAACACCATTTTGCCATGATCCCTCTGCTTCCATACAGAAACCCTGTGACTTATGTTTTTATCAATGAAATGAAGAACACAAATGAAAAGGAAATCCTTAAACTCAGGAGTTTAATAATTGCAAAACTACAGACAAAGCAAATAAGCTTTATTTATGGGAATAAAAAAAAAATCTATGAAAACAATTACTACAGTTTTTAAATACTAAGGGCTCAGTACATTCTTCCCCTGTTATGAATCTTACAGCATTTAATGGTTCTGAAGCACTTCTCATCAGGGAGCTGGTAGTCATCAGAATCTCATTACTCCACCAGTCAGCATCCTGATTGCTATCATCCAACAATTTCCTAAATCAGATATGAACATACAGTGAACCACTATCATGTAAGTGGGAGCCCTCAGGGGAAAGTATCCTTGCTATTTACTATATACAGAAGAAACGCTGCTCTTTTTTTTCCCTTGTATAAAATATGTAAAGGTCTCTGAGCCAGGGATTTATAATGTATTATAATTTACAAGCAACTGAGTTGGCTAGCAGCTGTCAGAAAGATTAGACACTTGCATAATCATAATGAAAATCTAATCAACTCCCCAACTAGTATCAATTAATTTCAGGAAGAGTTGAGAAAAACTGTAAAGGTTAGCCAAAAAAATATATCTAAAGTATAAGACAACATAAAAGAATAGAAAACAGAACATAAAGAAAGGTATTATTTAAGTCTATTCACAAGAAATTACTGTAGGTACAGTTAAGACGTAATTACATGTCTGAATGAAGCCCACCTACTAGGGTCACGCTAACAAAGCCTGAGACTGTGATATTTAGCTACAGCCAAGGAAAAGGTCAGGAAGTAGCCACAATATCCTGAATGGGTTCTGAACGTGGACCTGAATCTGAAAGTTTGTGCCCCAAGGAGTGGCTTACAGGGCTTCTCGTGGCACCAAGGCATTCACTGCTGTCCTTGCTATGCGAGCCTTACACTGAGCTCTGCTTTTAAAATGACTCCGTTTTCTACCATACTGCATTGGATTTTTAATTGCTCAGCATCTGCCTTACAAAAGCAGCTCAGTGCAACATCAAGCCAGTTATTCATCACTCTACCTGCCAGTTATTCATCACTCTACCTGTGCATTTCTCCTCTTCTCTCAGCCACCCCCTCTTACACATGTTCTGGCTCTTAGGGACACACACCTAAAGTAAACACACCATATAATTCAGAAGCTTATTGTAATCAAATGCAGTAATGCAAATCCCATTCTCTAAAGTCCAGAGAAATGTAAGAAATTCCAGAATTGCCAGGTACTAACTGCCATCTTAAGGACAACATCCCTGTTACAGAGTCTATAGTCTTTTGTCTTATTACTCCCCATCTTAAATCATGCAGTGTAACCACTTGTGATTCTGGCAGGATCTGTTTGAGCCTTGCTTTGTTCCTCACCAAGCCTCAGCACATACTCAGAAGGAATCATCCTCTTCCTTGCAGCCCAGGGATTTTCAACAACACAGAGGAATTTGGTTTGTGTCTTGGAAAAAAACCCTCAGCCCTCAACAACGACCACTTTTCAAAAGAGCTGATTGAAATGCAAACTGATACTGTAGAAAAAGATCAAAATTTCCACATACATGTGGCTGGACATTTCCTGCATCTCCCTGCCCACTGGCCATTTCTGGAAAAGTTCTGCTTCTCAGAGAAGGAGTTGCAAATGCAATCCATTTTGTCAGCAAATGATGGATACTTTGGTGACCAGGACAAGAGATACCTATAATGCAATCCCTGCTCAAATTAAGAGAAAAAATGTAAGAGTAAATCAGAATTCAGGCAGACATATAAATGCCCTGATGTCAGGCTGAGTTCTTTGCTATTGGCAGAAATTCTTGTACTCACATGGAGCGTCATTCCTTATCGCACAAAAAGGAAAGGAAAAAAAGCTTTGCAGAGTAAATGCCCATCATGAATTGCCAGCCTGAAGTGCTCACATCCAATGCTATAACCCAGTGTCTCCTTTGGCAGAGAACTGTATCATTCTACCCCTCAGAAAAAACTGATCCTAAACAACACGTGGAGACCCAGCGGACCAGCAGCAAATACACCTTTCAAATAGGACAGCAAGCTGTTCTCACGCTGGAAGGCCTAAAAATAAAGACATTTAAAGATTCTGACACTTGAAAAATAAGCCCAGTGAAGCTGATGTGCTCCGTTACACAGGGCACTAAGAGCACACCATGCCAAAGATTTCTATTGCCAGAAGCCTCTCTCTGAATCCTGATAAATTCCAGACCTTTCTCATCTTTAAAGATCTCGACAGATTTAACTGACTATACCTGAGAATGACCCAAAGCTACCAGAGAAAACTATATCTCAGTCAACAGTCAAGAATTTGGAGGCACACCTGGGCTTTCCCTTGCACACAGAGCACAGAGCACTCACCAGCCACAGTTCTGTCAGGGAATTAATAGCAAAATACCTGTAAGCACAATATTTACTTCTGGAAAACCTAGACAAACTCAATGTTCAAGGTATGTACTGTGTTACTGAATGTGCTTATGCTGGTTAAGAGATTCTAACTTTTAAGTTGCAAAGACAAGACTGATGTGGTTTTTCTTTTCTATCTGCATTTCTATTTGGTTAAAGTATTCCAGGCAGTTTGTCTTCAAAACATAGCTCTTCAGAAAGACAGATTAACAGCTCCTCTTACAGAATGACAAAACGGGACCAACACAACAAACAAAACAAAAGACAGTTACATTAAAATTAGATTACCCACTAAAGGAAAACAGTGTAGATGGAGACATGCATGACATTTTATAAACTTCTAAAACAGAACAATAGTATCCATGTTAAGGACAATTAATTAGATGTTAAAATATCCAAACAGTCTCTCTTAATGCTTTACATTTTTGGCTCTGTGTCATCTGGGAAACTGGAAACAAAACTGAGAGAAAGATGCAGTATTTATATATATATATTTTTTATTTCTTGTGATGTACTGACAACAGTTTTCCATAAAAAAAGCTTGTTAAAACAGTGAGACTTCAAACTGCTATTTCTATTCTTTTCCTGGAAATTGCATTGCTTGACACCACACTGGAGACTCCCTGCCATATGCTTTTAACCTTTTAATAGGGTGTTTTCAAATCCTTCATAAAATAACCAGAAGCAGGCTGGAAAGGGTAATAAGCAACTATTTACTCCAACTGTAACTCTAAGAAAATACATTTCTAACCCAAACCTTTTTCAATATCTACTTAAAAGTTTCTAATAACAGAAATGCCAAAAGTTCCTAACTCCTCTAGTCTAATAGTTAATCATTGTTAGCACATCACAGGATTTCATAAAATTAAAATAGCAACGGATCAGAAATTCTCTTGCTGTAATTTCAAAGTACTACTCTTTGTTCTAGTCCTGGTAAGCAGAGAAGCATATTCCTACCTTCCTCTTCTCAACCCTGTCATGTACCTCAAAACTCCTTTGTTCCAGCAGTCCTCTCTTCAAGAGCTCAAATAACCCAAATTCCTTGTAAGATGCCTTCTTGGGATCTCTGCCCATGCTTCCTACAGTGTAGCATGACAGTGTGTGTGTGTGTGTGTGTGTACACAGGAAAGAGCTGCTAATAAGTAATGGGCATAGCAAGAAGTCAGGAATCCCTGTGCTTACACACACAAGGAAAGGTATAATAGCTGTAAAATCCAATTATTAAAAGCAGTCTTTTCATGTTTTATCTTCTTTGTGAAAATTATTTGAAGAGAGTCAAAAGTGAGAAGATTTGATCCTACGAGCCAAGCCACATTTAATTCATTTAAAGACCCTTTAAACAGCAGCAAAGGGACTTTTCCTTGGCCTAAGATCATCTAGTAACAGGCAAGGATGGGGACAAGGAAGGTTCAGCCAGTGGAATCAGGGGCTTACATGAGGAGCAGCACGGGCATTTGATAATTTATGATCTTGAAATCAGAGTTAATATTCAGGCACATGTAAGTTAGACAAGAGTTGTGTGGCAAGAAGGAGCAAAGTTATCCTTGAGATTCAAGTCCAATGTAAATTTCAACAGAATGCTTGCACCTCCAGGTTGTGTTCTGTGCACTCCTCTCAGTTAAATTCCTGGTAATTAAATGAGATTGATGGAATCAAGAATGCTCGATTGGTCATATTTGCTTGTCTTTACAAAAAGATTTCCCTGATTATGAATACGAGCGTGCTCAAATCTGTTTTCTTTGGACATGTTGGTATTTCAGCCAAGTGCCACAAAAGAGATGCACAACTATGGAGAACCTCTGCCATTTCTAGCGAGCATTTTATGAACAATTCATTACACTTCCAGAACTATTTGTGGGAAGATGTATTCATCAATAAAACCTTACGGTGATAACAATCCTCTCACCTGCTTTTGACTTCATTACTTTTCCACTCCCACAAATTCATTCTGGAGACAAGTTTAAAGGAGGATTTTTATGCATTGGCATTTGCTCATAACTTAAGCAGTTGAGCAATTCCTAATTTATGTAGCTCTTGGAAAAACATTAACTCTGAAAGAACTGTATAAAAATGGGTATTGGATTTTATTTTCCAATAAAAACAAAGTACCATTTTCACAGATTACTGTAACTGATTATTTTATAACCTGCCCATTTGTGGCCAACTATGAAATCCTTCGCAACCAGCATATTTTTGATTGAACTACAACCCTAAACATTTTAATTCAATGTTTTAGACATTTGGACAACAAAATAATTACAAAAGGAAACCTTGAATACAAAAGGGAAAAATGATTTTCGTATAAGTATAAAAGAGTTGATTGAGTAAAAGCATTTTTATTAGGTATGATATAAACTCACCAATAGTAGGTCAAAACCTGCAGGTTTCTAACTAAACTCAGTAACCAAAAAATTATTTCTGCATTACTAAAACATGTCTAGAGTGTATTAATATTACAGCTATCAGTTCTTAAAAGGATGCACAGTTATATACCTTTATTTTGTATTGAGGCACTTAATACTCTGAGAACTGACAAAATGGATTTATAATCCCTATTATTTTCTGACATCTCTCATCCATATGGTTTATGTACAAATACTCAATGCTATTGATTACTTAATGAAAGCATTTATGTGAATGTTCAGAAATATCCTGGAGTTAAGGGCCTCAGCTATACATTTCATGAAGATGAATGTGTTTAGTTGTAAATCCATCTGCATTGCTTCATGCATTCAATACATAAAGCTAAAATTATGAACCAATAAAGTCAATAAAATTTGCTGTGTCAAATTTACAGCAAGAATGAATACACACGTTTAAACACTGGAAGCGTTTCAACCAAATAGGTATATAAAGAGCTAACGCTGAGAGCACCTAGAGAACCAAGTTCAAGTAAGTGAAATTCATTTAATTCTCAGCATGCCTGAGAAGGTCAAGATAAGATTATATAAAGGTATAAAGTTTATTGGCTGTGTGCAAATGTCACTTTAAAACAAAAGAAAAAGAAAAGCAGTATGTTTAAAGAATTCTCCTCAGTACCTTTCAAGAAATAAGGAACCTCACCTTGCCAACCCCTGAAAGGTCTCCCAGGAAAAGAACTACGAAGATCTAAGTATAAAAGCAAAGAAATCAGCATCTTAAGCTTTGGTATTTTTTAATTCCAGCAAAGTGATTCCAATCTGTTCTGAACATTCATTTATATATCTACATGCATATTAAAAAAAGAGAGACCAACCTACAATGAAGTTGTGATATAAAATGCCTGTAATTTCAACTCAGATACTAAAAGAAAAAAAATGGTAGAGCAAAACTCTGGATGTTTAAGGCTTCTACTCTGTTTTAAAGCTTTTATTAATATCCATTATTCACTTATTTCCAGCAGCACTGAATATCTTCAGGATCCTACTCCTTATTCAAACTAAGAATGCTAATCATACTGAATTTTGATTAATGCTTTTCAGGCTTTACTCTGCTGATGGTTGCTTTCCTATGTTGGCAGCTTGATAGATAATGCCATGCACATTTAAGTGAAATAATTAACTGAACTGATTTTCCTCCCCTCTGGAAGTAATTTGGTTTATATGCTTGCTCCCCCCAAATCATAGCCACAAATGGAAGCATTCCATTTATCAAAAACATTGGCCGCTATGAATTGTAAAATTAAATATTTAGGCATCTTCGTAGAATGGATTAAATGTCAACTGTGTCACCTAATACCAGGAAATATCTATTAAAAATACATTTGATAGTAGATATTTTCTCATAACACTAAAAAGCTGGGAAACAAAAAATTCTTAGAGTAATGCCAAATTGAAAACCATGCATAATTCAGCACTCAAATTGAATTTTAATCTTTTCATAATGCTTGGGGAAATATTTTTATACTTACGAAAACTAAGGGAGATAAAGAACATTACCAACCAAATAAGCGGTTTTATGTTCAGGCAGAATTGATACAGTAGCTAATAGAAATAGGTTCTTTGAAGCAGTGAGAGGAATAGGAAGCACCCTGGACATTATAGATTCACATCCAAGTTCACAGGACTGTTGAAAGAAATTAAAAAATACGGTATGAGGAACTCAGGAAACTTTTCATCATAAAAGGGAACAGTGGACCCCTGTAAGAGTTTAAACAGAGGAAAAGCTGAAAGAAGCAGCCGCCCATCAGCGGACGCTGCCGCACTTTGCTCTGATGATGTTTACAGTCCTTCCTTAGGACAATTCCCCTCCCTGCACATGGGTTATTGCTGCCTCCTCGAGTGGCCCTGGGCACAAACCACTGGTCTCCAGTAAAATACTGCTTGTCTGTCGTACCCAAGGACTAAGGGGGTTCTCAGCCTGAGAGCTGTAAGGGACAACACTTCCAAAATCACTGCCTTTTGGATTGGTAGAAGGATCATCACCAACAAAAAAAAAGTAATCAAACATCATTACAGTTGGTGTCAGCACCAAGGAGAATCCAACAGAAAGAACCAGGACTGGCATGTCATTCACACTGTGAAAACACAGAGTTTCTTTAGAGATGTAATAAAGATGCTGTTCTTAAATTTACAGCTACCGATGCCCTAACATGAGTCCAACTACCACAGAACCAGCACAGGATATATGTAAAGGACTATTTGACTCTTGAGTAACCCCTCACAGCTGGCTCAACAGGTCTACGAGAAGATATTTGTAAAAGGAACATAAAAACCAGCAGTTACACTACCTCATCCCCTTCAAAATACTGGGGAAATGCCTGCTCTACAGGACCTTCTTCTCCCGTTCCTCCTCAATTTTCATAACCTGGAATAAATATTTCTTCTCATTCCATTAGGTACTTTGGTACTGTAGTCTTGGGCTTATATCCAAAGTAATCCCTCAACATTTGGGGTAAATCTTTAGCAGCAGGGAAGGGTGTCTACCCCTTCTTCAAATTTCAGGCCCAGGTGTCTTTGAGGACTCTGATGTGCAAATGAACTTTCTGTACAAGCTGAGTCTTTGGGAAGAGCTGAGAACTCTGTCCCTGTGTCCCCCAGAGGATGAAAGGGCTGAGCTAAACACTTAACTGCTGGTTTGTAGTGAACAAGGAACTTCCAAACCAGAACTATTTAATTTACAGTGTCCAAGATTTCCATGCCTTGTAGTTGCCCCTCATCCTGATGCAAATCCCAGCACAGGCTTTCCTGGATATTACTGCTGGCTTCAGCAGATGGTTGCACACTTAGAATCAGTAATTAGTCATGGTGTTAACAGAGAAGAAAACACAAAGTGTGTGTGTGTGGGGGGGGGGGGGGGGGG
>VXAZ01006886.1:2152653-2239011 GCA_013399875.1 Gymnorhina tibicen
TTACTATTAGTTTTGCTCATTTTCAGCCGCACTGAAGATCCTGGTCTCCTGTCAGTGATAAAGATTAGATGTTTTTCTGCAGCAGTTGATTCATTTTGCTTTATACATAACTGGATTTTGTTTGATAGTCAATTTTTCAATTCTTCAAGGGCTAGAAATTACGAAGATAAGGTCCATCAGGAAAGTTAGCCCCTATTTGCTGAGCACAGGAAGAAGGTTATGCATTAGAAATATACCATTTTTACAGGGGAGACTGGGAAAAAAGCCAAGGAACCGCTGTCAGCATTTCACTAGAAGAAATGAAAACTAGATCCAGGACTGGAGTCATCATTAACAGAGCAGTGGGTTCAAACAGCTCTTCAATATTTAATTCTGTATGTATAATTTTAAATCCATTACACTTTTGATATTTGCAGATCTAACAGGCATTTATTTGCTGTGATAACACGGCCATAATCATGAAATAAAAGATGCAGTGCTATTCCAAGAAAACCAGAGAGGGAGGGAAGGTGGTTGGGAATTTTGGCTCAGATGAAATTTTTGGCTGTTTCTATTTCTCAGCAGCAGGTGGGATGGTCAGTTTTCCCCAAACAGCACTATTTTGTGTCACACACTTCACACAGACCAAAAATGAACACTGACATATTTTATCATTATTGAGTTTTCCTCATTAGTGTCTAAAACGTGGAAACTGTTTTATTTATCAAGGAAGCAATTGCTTCCCCTTGGAAACCAAGAGGCACATTATTTAAATCAGCCACAGAACTGAGCTATTGCAGCTGTCCACTCTTTCAAGCAATCAGATCTATTAACAAAAATAAATTTAAAAATACACATTTCCTACCTTTGTCTCTGAAAAAAAGGATTCACTGACATCACAGAATGTACCCTATTATTCTTGTCAATTGTATAGTAAATATGAAACCATTAAATAATTTCCTGACTATCAGAAATACCTTCGAAAGGGCTTTTTTAAACAAAGCTGCTTTCCTGATCAGAAGGGAGAGTAAACTGGAAAAAATTATTGGGCCAGACCCATGCACATCTTATTGGGCCAGACTCATATTGCCTTCAGTCTTTTAGGAGAGCACTAATAACTCCTTGTAGATGAAAATCTGACTTATTATCATTTCAAACTGATCGTGTCCATTTTCTTAATAAACCAGAGCTAATCTATTAAGTGCACAAATGGCCTCTGGACTGTTCCAGTGCCAAGAATAAATAGAGTGTCTTCATGAAAAGCTTTTTATTTTCCCTTTCTGAACAACATTCAGAACAAGGTAGCAACAGAAAGCAGTAACTGCCAATAGGTTACACTGCCAACCCTGACATGAGTAATCCTCTTCAGATGTGTGTCAGTGCAAGTCAAAGGTTCTAATGTCAGCAATGAGATCATTATTAGATCAGAAATCCTATGACAGCTGCAGTACTGTGAGGCAAGAAAAATAAAAAAGACAGGAACCACACCATAAATACACACACACTATTTATTTGTGGCACAACAGAAAAGGCAACCTCCATTTAACTTTAAAAGCCTATAAATTGAATTAAAACTGTATTTCCGTTGCGTGTGATTAAGACCACTTAGAAACAGACAAAAATAGACAAAACCTTTGTGTATAACCTCTTGGACATCTCTGTTGAAGTGCCCAAAAATGTATAGCTGAGAATTCTCTGTCCCCTGCAGGAAGGGCTCTGACCCAGCACACGGAGCACTGCAGTTTGCATTTTCTTGACCTAATGGACTGATTATCTGGAATAATTTGATAGACAACAGCACACAAGAATTGTCTTTACATTCTATGTCATGTACAGACTGTGATAAAATGGCAAGAAATCTAAAATTAAATTCTTATCAAGTGAGACAATTGAAAAATTTGCAATAAGCCACGAGAGGCAAACAGCTCCCTTTCAGGACTGACCTAACCCTTTGGAATGTCCACAGTAAATAAAATGAAACACTCTGATGGTTTTAAGTTGCTAAGAATTTTTCCTTTAAGGAGGTGAATATACACAGACATACATCCTGTACTTTGACCAGTTTGGACAGGACCCTGAAACTGAAGCAAGCATGCTCTTGGAAAATGCTAGAAGCCACTTTTCCAAACCAAAAGGAAATGCAAGGCAGAGACAGTTCAAATGAATGCTGGAGTATGAAAGAGGAAGGACTGCATACGTTACTGTCATTAGCTTCGTACAAGGAACATGAACAGCAGCAGTTATATTAACAAGGCCATTTATTTCAACAGATTCCTACACTGATGTTCATTGATGTTGATGGACACCAAATGATGAATGGTAATCAACCTGGGCCCTTAAGTGACTGCCCAAAATCTGTGTCAGATGAAAGAATGACATTTTGATTTCTGAAGTCCTCAGGGCTCTAATTCCTTTTAAGAACAATTACAGATACATACCCTGGCTCAAAGAAGAAATTATAAGAATTTATAATTCTTAAATAAGAACAAAATAAACTGAGTGCATGGGAAAACTGGCTGCCGGGTGAGGTGGAAACACAAGCTATCAGATCACAGCCTTTCTTAGTCAATTCAAGTATTTGTTAACAACTAATGGAAGAAAGGGAAGACTCCTCTCTTTTGCTCCTTTTCTAAGTTGTTCCCATTGTCATCAGCGCAACAGCACGTAGTGGCTTAAGTGCAGAATACTGAAATATTAACTTCTATGCCCTAGTTTTGTGCTCTGTGCATCCTCCTGAAGTGTGCTAAGTTACTTATTTTGTTTGCCTGATAAAAAATTGATCCATTCTGACCAGTGCAAAGCTCCTACAAAGCCTGGTTTTACTCAAGAGTAAACTGAAGAGCCAGCACAATCAAAGCAGCTTTGGTGCACTCAGAAAGCAGAAAACCACAGTGCAATATTACAAACCCAACGGAGTTTTCAATAAATCATAGGGAATGATAGCAGTTCATTCTTCATATGCAAAATATTATTGAGTCTGAACATTTCTCAAGATGAAGACAAACTCAGAATAAATATTATGACTGTAGCATTCACAGAACTACCTGAAATGCTCAGCATGTCTCTCCTTCTGTGTATTCAGGCTTCTGTTTCCTAGAGTTTATCTACTGACTTATCAATCTCAAAAATTAATTATAAGCCAACATCAGTACAGCTTATTTCAGCACCTTAAAGTATTTCCCATTAGTTTTAGGAAACTACAACTCAGCTTTCTCTTTATTTATTCAAAGCTGAACTTTGATGTTTTAAATCTGCATTCACTTCTCTTCTGATGTTTGGATTTTTACATCTTCATCATAGGAAAAGAGTTCAAAACCTCCCATTTTCATAATTAAAGTATCCCAGAATGAACTAATACATATTTGAAGTTATTTATGTATGATTTAAACTTGCAATCTAAAGATAAGTCTGTATCTTCTACATTAAGAGTCAGTTTCAAGGCTGAGTATAAAAACCAACTTCATCTTCAGCACAGCAATTTGAAAAACTCCTAGGAAGTTGTATATTATTTTAAACAATGTATGTTATTTCAACAGAGTAGCTGTACTTCAGTCCCTTATTCTGGGTCACAGACCAATTAATAAAGAAATTGCCCTGTGGGCAAAATGTTACTGAAAATTCAGATTAAGTTTAATTACAATGCAAATTTAACCAGTACCTTAGCTGCATCATGGCAGTGTTGTCCTTCCAGAAAGTGATTGCTGAAAACCCCAAAATGCTCGCAGCCTGTGGCTCCAGATGCCTCACCTGTTTATCTAATGCCCCTTCTCCAGTGTCATTTCAAACCTTGGCAAACCTTCACGTGGTGAGCCAGCTTAAGACATGTCAAAAGAATTAACTTATTTTAGGATGGTGGGTAGCTTTCTGACTTAAGGGTTTATTCACAACCTTTAAATACATTTTCAGAGTTATTTAGGTTTTTTACTCTAAAAATTCTCTTGCTGTTCTGAGAAACTGTCCTTTTTTTATTTTGCACCTCTTAGGAAGTTAGGCCACCACCTCTACACCTGCAGTCACAGCATTAGGGCAGACACACGTGGAAGTGTTCATCCCTGAGCAGTTCATTCCCTCTCTTC
The DNA here is from genome assembly GCA_013399875.1 of Gymnorhina tibicen. NCBI lineage: Eukaryota > Metazoa > Chordata > Aves > Passeriformes > Artamidae > Gymnorhina > Gymnorhina tibicen. The sequence goes on from VXAZ01006886.1 coordinate 2,156,709, forward strand.
TAGGAAGATAACATGATACAGAAACAAAAAACTTTAAAATAAATCAGCACAAGGGGGGGTTATTTCTATATCTAATTCTCCTCAACAAAGCCACAGTCATTGTCAAGGAAAGTTCTAACCAAATTATCTTTTACCTGTATGTAAAACCACACCAAGCAAACAAATTGCGTGGGGACTCTGGAGAAAGTTGTAATTTTAATGCTGTGCTTTCACGTGCAGCATAGAAAAGCGCTTTCCAGTAAACAGTAGGCAGGGCCTGCTACTTAAATCTTGCACGTTAAAGCATAAGACTGTTTTGTTTTCAGTCCATCAGCTGCGTGCTCAGCCCCACACCCAGCAGCCTTTGGCTCCTCCAGTGACACTGATAATCTGCCATATGTGGCACATCCTATAGCAGCACCCCCCAGAGAGACTGGACCAAGATCAGCGCTGCTGGTTTTTGTAAAGGGCATTGAAAAGCTGACAGATGGCAACAGCTGGGGCAAATTCGATTCAAGGAAGGACTTTTTAATCAAAAATTTTCTACAAAGCACATGGGGGTTTTCACTGCACATGATTTCTCTTTCATCGCACATGATTTCTCTTTCATTGCACGTGATTTCTATTGCCTTTCATGCTGCTGTTCTAGCAGGCAGCTCCCACACAACAGCCAGCTCCCACACATAAGGACAGCACTGAGGTAGCAGAAATGGGCAAACATCCATTTGAGCCAACAGAGCTGCAGAATTTTGCCCTTTGCTGTGTCCACAATTTTGGTGAAACGCTGCAGGAGTGAAGCCCTGGGAGAAGAGGCTGTACAGAAACACAGCTCTCAGCTCCAGGGAAGTTGCCAGTTGGGATGCAGAAGCTTTGCTGTCCTAAATAATGTATTCTAGTCCAAAAGCATCTAAAAGCTGATGTTAAATTGCTGTCATCCTTTCAATTCTAGCGTGCCTATTAATTACAGTGTTATATTGAATTTAATTTCTGTACTCTGGATTCCACATCAAATACAACGTTCGCTGTTCCTGCCTTCACTCATGACTTTTTTCATTAGCACACCTGGAAGCTCTCCAAGGCAGCATCAGTAAGGAGCAGAAGTCTTGTCAGAAATATCCATTAAATCTGTCACATGCACTAACAAATCAATCGAGTGCCAATGAGCCTTTCAGAAATTTTTTGAGCAGCTGGCTAAAAAGGGACCCACCTGACTTGAAAACTTTTCAGCAAAAACAAAACACACTAGGCCTGACATGCTGTGGTTATTACATCCCCTGCTGCTGAATCACAGTTACTTAAATTTCTTTGTCATATGAGGGGAATAAGTTAATTTTAAATGCTTGAACCAAATTTAAATTTAATTAATTAAATAATTATAAAGGAAATTAGTTAAATTTAAATACAGTTTTTTACGGAGGTGAATTCGTGTAATAGGTTCGCAATTGCTCTCATCTGTTAATCCAAATTATTTTCCTGTTATTTTAAAATTTATGTAGAGGGCAAGTAAATTAGAGTATATCATGATTTTTAAAAAACAAGAAAAAATCAGAAATTTAAAAATTCAACTCGCTTACATTTTTAAAGGTAATGTAAGTTTGTTTTGCAGTCTGTTCATAACACCATGGTAATTGCACACCAACTAACTGGAGTCACAGTCAATGAAGTAACTAAAAACCAATCACTTTCAAGAACTAGTTCTTTTTCTCTCAATCTTTGTGTAATTTTCTAAACTTCACATAAGAGACAATGCTGTAAGTGAGGGAAACTGACCTCTGATGTGAAATACTTCATTACAAAAATAGCGTAAGGCAGGTGTTTGTGTGGCTACAAAATGCATACGCTGGTTAATTTTGTCCAAAAGATGCTATTACAGCACAGAAGTTTTGAAATAGCATGCATCATGAATGCCTATAACATACCTACCTGTACTTCACACCTAGCAGTATTTTATCTATTCAAGCCCTCCTGGGTTTTCAGTGAGAAGAGAACGTCTCCAGGGTCATGGAAGGGCGTGACAAACAAATCAACTCACAACCCAGGACACTGAAACAAGACATGGAGGCGGGAAGGGAGAAAGCAAGAATCCAAGAGAGTGAGACCACACAACTCTCTGAGGAAAGGAGCAGGGCATGCAGGAGATGACTGGAGCTGTGTGAATGGGATTGGGTGCCCATTTTCCATCATTTGATCACACCAGTGTGTCCTCCTTAATTAAACCCGCCTGAGCCAATTAGCTGGGCAGCTCTAGTGTTTGCCACCCTGGCAGGAGCAGATGGTAACGAGGGCTCTGTTAAGCCTGTGAGTGGCAGAATGTGTAATCCTGAAAAAACCTAACACAAATGATATATCGTTTTCTCAAAAAATTCTGAACTCCACTATGTTTATGTTCACCTCCTCCCCCCCAAGATGGAGGCAACAAACCAAAGAATATCCGGTGTTGCCTCCACTGTATTTTCTACACCGCCTTTCAGTCTGAGAAACAAGAGTCACCCTCACATCAGACAACATTTAAAATACTATAAAGACTTGGTCTTTAATATAGAAGCGTTGGACTTCATTTATAAATGGAGAGGTTGTTTCCAAATCACTGAACAAAACTGCTGTGTGCCAGTCTGGTGTCACTGGCGAAAAACCCAACCAGTGAAGCTGCTGAGAGATTCTTCAGATAGCTGGAATAAGGTTAGAAATTTCTAACTGCAGCATTCTTTTGGCTTGGGACCGTTTTTTCAATCAAAAATAATTTTGATTTGGTTCTCCTAGCCACCATGCAGATTCACGTCCCTTGGAACTTTGGCATGTGTAACTCAGGAAGGTTTCTTAAGTGTTATGGTTAAATTTACTCGTACAATTTTAGATGACATTTTTAACCAGTAACCCAGACCAAGGGGCACTCAGATGACATTTGGTGCCGCTGCAGTGTGACACCTTTCAAAAGGAAGGTTTATCCTCTTTAACTCGGCACCAAGAAAAAAAGGGGTATTCCATCTTTCTTCAGAACAGTGCATCACTGGCATACAAAGAAGCTGGGAGGAGACCCAGCCCCAGCCCCAGCCGAGCCAAACTGGCCAGAGGGATATTCCATGGCGCATGATGTCAGAGGATAAACTGGGGGGAAAGGTGGCCAGGGCTGCTGCTGTGAACTAGCATTAGGCAGGGAGTGGCGAGCAACTGCATTGTGCATCATTTTATATTCTAATTCCATTATCACTTCCCCTTCACTTTCTGTTTTTTAAACTGTCTTTATCTCAACCTACAAATTCCACATTTTTTTCCCTGACTCTCTCCCCAGTCCTACTGAGGTGGGGGCATGAAGGAGAAGCTGTGTGGTGTTTAGCTGCCTGCTGGTTAAACCACAGCAGGATCAACAGAATATAGAAAGGCCAGAAGGGATATTATGTGCAGTAAAAAGTCTGTTATATCTGGTCATAAAATCCTTCTTTTAAAAAGCTCTTTAAAATCAAGAGTAAATTAATATATTGCAATTAACCTGAAACAAAGACAGATGTCCAACAGCATGACAAGTTTGAGTCCCTAGCAGTCTCACAACCTCTGCTCCAAAAATTTGCTCACAACCACAGTTAACCAGAAAATTAAGTCCCACTGATAAACAAAGTCCCCAAATTAATCAAGTGTAGATAATACATATTCCCCTTAAAGTGTTATTCCAACTATTTGTTTAAAGACCGCAGTTTAAATATTTTAGCATGTTTAACTGTATTAATTAGACATATCATAAGTTGCCATTTTTACAGTTACTGAGAGGTCTGATATTTGTGTCTACTTCTTTTTAATACCCATGGGGATAAAGAAACACGGGGATAATGACAACTAAGAGAATATTTCCTTGATATAAAGTGCCAAGGTTCACAGGAGACGCGTGGCCTTTCATGCCTGTTACGTGATGAGGTCAATGCAGAGCTGCTGTACAAGAGAAGGCAATGAGGACATGAGCCCCTGTTCACTCAACGCAGGGGGGTCACTTTGCCAGAAGAGGGAACTCTACGAGTCAGCCTGCTGTCAAATACCTTCAATCCACTTTCCCCTGACTTTTACTTGAGCCTAAGACACGTAAAGAGCATTCCTAGACTAGCAGTCACGTAACGTTAAACCACTGGTATTAAGAATTTTTATTTCTAACTAATATTTTGTAGACGGCCATTTCTGTGTGTATTGTACATAGCCAGAGGAGTTGAGAGTGAATTGTTTATATAAAAAATAAAGAATTATTTTCAAAAGTTATTTGTTTTGAAATAAAAGCATCACAGAACAGGGAAGCCTCCTTGCAGCCTCACTGTATCTCAGTGGGATCAGCACCGTTCACAACATCCCTGTGACATCTCTCTGCACACATAACACGATTAAGAAAATACTTGGCTCTTTACGTCACGTCTTTTGTTTTCATCTTAAATAACTGGATATTTTATTCCTTGATATTAAATCTATAATGGCCAAAACCAAACACAGATCTACTCAGTGATAAGCACATCTAGTATATTGAACACTTTTGGTAAAAAAAAGGATACATTTTGTTTCTTCTTCACAAAGCACAACCCCAAGACTAAACACTCAAGGAATTCTTTTTTAATTTTGAGAACTAACAACCTTAAAAATGCCTAGACGATCCATTTCCCCTCTCTTTTCTCCACTCCACTGTTTGCCAATATTTTGCCTTCATGTCTCTGCCTCTGCCTGGAGCAGGTGTGGCAGAGACAGCTGTGAACCACACTGACGTGGTTTCCAGAGGATTGTTAACTCAGGTTCAGCATCCACACAACCCCATTGTTGCATCCCCTGTAAACACACCTGTATCATAAATGGTTATGGAACAGAAAATAGCTGAGAACACCAAATCCTCCTTGTGCTGGTGCTGCATTCAGAGATGCTCAGTGCTCCACAATCACTGAGATAAAAGCACTTGGTAGAGTTTGTTTTTTATAATCTAAACACACAGAAAAAAGGACAGTGGAGGAAACAACAGGCCAGGAGAACAAATTGGTTTGATCCATTTCACACAGCCAGAAACAGGAGAGTTGAGCAGAAAATCAATGACCTAAACCACCTGTCCAGAGTTTGAATTCTTTATATTCTCCTTCCCCTTTCTCCTTTATAAAAGTAGCATCACGTGCATTTTTTAGGTGGCCCTAGCAAGCAAAGGGATCAACAGCACTTTCAGGCTACTGGGAGTGTTTGTTCTTGTCCAGAAAAATAAGCTTTTTTCAGCTGAGTGGAAAGAAGCAGGTTTAAAGAAATGGGGGGGGTTCTTATATATCCTCTCCACAAGAGAACTGTTGACCAATAAGCACAAGGAACTCTAAAGAATAAATAACTACCTATTCCAGCTGTTCTTTTAAAATGTTTTTAATATTTAGAAACCATTACAAGCAAGTGACATGTCCCTGCTGCTTTACACTAATTCACGTAGTTCCATTCTGAGGAACACATTTTAAAGCCTTTTGATTTTATTTTTAAAGCAAGCTGGAGTCCTGCAGTGCCAATTTTGTTGCAGTAAACTTTTAACTGGTGAATATTCCAGTTCCACTTGTTACATTACTAACACTTCATGGTACTATAAATTATTTTCCTAAGTCTGTATAAAGAATGCTTCATGCTTTTACAAGCAGTCCTTTTTGATTGTCATCATCATGCACATAAGAACATGACAACACAGGAACCCAAACATAAGAGGAAATATTTTGGTAAAGGAGAGAGATGTAATTGATTTAATGGGTGGACCACAGATGGAATCAAAGTGTGAAGAGAGATATTAGAGTGGAATTTGCATTATTTGACTCAGTTTTTTCTTTCCTTTGAGTCCTCAAACTACTCTTTCAGCCCTCCCTCTGAGAGTCCCTTATGTTACTGCAGCACTGGAAGTAAAGATGGGTGCAGATTTTGGATTCTCAGGTTCACACACACTGGAGAGCGAAGGTGAGCAGGTCAAGTTTACTACTTCTTGAATACCAAATAATGAAGAGAATCGAACTACACAACAAGGGAAAATGTCCCAGGGGTGTCACTCTTGTTTGCTTCAACTGGCTCACTGTAAATCTTCGTGTCTTGGAGTTATGCTTGCTAGCATAGTTTTAAAAATAATTTCATTTATATCAATAAACGTTAGGAAACGTTCATTTCTACCTGAAATTGTAAAAACTTAAGCAGTTATGATTTCCACTGCAATCTTAACGATGAGGGATAACTACAGCAGTTTTACATTTTTCACCTGCTCACACTTATTCTAATATATGAGCCTGTTCAAACCTCAGGTAACTCTCCATGTATGACTCAAACCACAATAAGAGAGCTATTCCTTATCCTTTTTACCCCCAAACAGATGTGTTTCCTATGCTGTCCTTCCTGTAACTTTCAGAACTTGAAATCCTTGAGGAGCCATCTCTGATTTTAGAGAATGTCTAAAAAATGTAGAAACCACACTTAACTACATAGCAAAAATTACATCTCAAAAGCAAGTTACAGTCTTAATTCACACTCAAATGTTTCACTGCAGAAAAAAAAATTGTTAAAATAGTACCTCAGCAAAATAAATTACTTTCTGCAGCTCTTAAAATATTTTGTTGAAAATAAAAAGGTAATGGAAATAGTTCATTGAAATAAATGACTTCATATTTCAGCTGCAGATTCAGGCACATTGTTCACAGTGTATTTTTTAATTATAAGCAATGGCTCTCACGCAGCAAGGCTTCATTAGTTTCAAAGGAGTGTGACACAGAATCTACATCCATACTCACAGCATAACAGCAACTACAAATTCTTGGGCCTATAGGCTTAGCAATTCCAGTGCTCCCCACTTAGGTTTCTCTCTTGTGTTCTGAATAGCCCAAAAGTTTAACAACTCTCACTATTTCCCTGGCAACTTCAGTGATAACCTGTTCTAACTAAACAATTTTTTACTGAAATGGTTACCTAGTACACTTTGGGATTATAAAATGCCAGATTCTGTCCCTGTCCTACTGTGTAGGGTTGCAATCCACTGTAATATTCTGCCCTATTTTTCTAAAGATCAAGTCTTCTACATAAAGAAAACTACTCAAAACCAGTTCAAATGTATTTCAAATCAGTATTTTCCATAAGTAGTTTTAAAATTCCAAGTGGATATCATCAGACTGGGATTAGCTGGTTATTTTCCTTGCTTCTTTCTAGCTTCAAGAAATTTAGCATATTTAGGTGTAATAAAGTGTCTCAGTGTTCCCATCCATTATTGGTTTTATCTGTCAGAAGGAACTTGCATTCACTCTCATGCATTCAATTCTCATTTTCTCCCTAACCCCTTCCCCCTGCAATAACAGACCACTCAGCAGCCACTAAAAGCTCCATCAGAACAGCCCGAATCCTTGAACCTTTAGTCTTCCTTGGACACATTGATGTCACCTACTATTATTTCACAGCTGTAAAAATGACTAAGAAAGGCAATCAAACTCAATCGGCAAAAACTTCAAGAACAAAAAATAACCAAACCCCAAAGCCCTCAAACCCCTCATCTCTGAGCTTCAGGGACTAACAGAGGTCACTGTGAGAGTGACTGGTTTTTTGGCGCATTCTAAATCTGAAACCTGAGCATGTTTATCACTCTTAACTTTACTGGATGATGAGCAGCATCCCTTTAAGTCAAAAACAGCATCTCCAGAATTAATTGTGCTATCACCAATCTTTTATTTTACCTTAGATGAGGATCACCGTGAAGAGATTGGTTTTTTGCCTCTGAAGGCTAAAGTCTTAACTAATTAAGTTACAGTAATAAATGTAAGCTTAAAGATAGACATTAAAAATCATTTAAAAATTGTTATAAGCAACTGCAACACTCCATGGCTTTGCCTGCACTTCATATTTTTTGATCATGCCTCATTTTCACAGAGAAATATTTAACACCAATGAATTTTGGGCATCATAAACTGACTCTTGTTCTAAGGCTGGCTGACAGCGAGTAGAAATGTTAATATTCAGAATGACAATTTTAAAATAACTTCTGTACTTTTACTGTTGCACCAAAAGGATAATTGCTGTTATTAATGCCACTGCTTATCAATACAAACAAACAAACAAGGAGGCTGGACAGCTGCACAGTTTGAAGCAGAGAAATGGGATTTCTTGTTCAGCCCCTGGGTATAAGTGGAATGACAACTACTGGATTTGCTGTGGTGCAGCTGAGAATATACACTCCTCTGAACTGCTAGGATAACAAAGAAGATTTGGGAGAGTTTGCGGTTGCAGCCTGTAGTTTAGTGAATATTCAGGCATCCTTCCTGGCTGCTTTTATGGTCTCCTTACTCTTTGCAGTGCATTTAGCACAGCCAAAACATAGTCAGAGACTGGGACTCCATCTGCCAAGGAGGTGTGATCTGGAACCGCTTCTGAGACACAGATTACTTGTCTGGGGGCAGCCAAACCTCTGATCTTGCTAAGAAAGGCTCTCTATAAATTTATCAAGAGCATAAAAGCAGCTGAAGATGCAATGGGCCCAACTGACTCTGGCACAATTATCCATCTCAGCCTCCTTGCTGTGACACGAGGCACTCAAATGCGAGTTTATCAGCCCAGCAATGGGGACACAGTGACAAGTTTGGCTCTTCTCTTCCAAGGTGAGAATGGGCATCCATCATCTCATTGCTCTGGAAGTTTCTCTGCTTCAGGTAACACCACAAACAGCAGAAACCCCCTCCACTCCAGGCTGTTTTAGATGATCACAGTGCTTTTAGGAAGTAACATAAAAGGCTTCTGCACAAAAAGAGTGGGAATAATCTGCTCTGCCTAGCCACTGTGGGTAGGACCAAACCTAATGGGCTAAAATCACTGTACAGAAAGCTCAGACCAAGATTCATGAAAAACCAGGAGTATGGTGAAGTGTGCAATAGATCGCCCAGGGAAGCTGTTGCATCTCTGTCACTACAGATCTGTAAGATTAGGAGAGAGAACTATTTATCAGGAAAGACAAGGGTCCTGCCTTGGGCAGGAGGATGGACTGACGACATCCTGAAGCTCCCTTCAGATCTATTTTTGCACAGCATTGCTGATGAAATGTAGCTGCAGTTATTGGAATGCAGATAGATGTCTTTTCCAAAAGCCTTCCATAATCTCACAGCATTTTGCGAGGGACAGAATCCTGTCAAATTGATTCAGTAGGTTTCACCTTGTTTCTAGCCAAACTACCCCTAAGCCTGAAAGTCAAATCCTTGAAGTGATTACCAGCCTCCCCACCCGAAAGGGAGCTGACTGTTGCATGGCTGACTGTGCCAGTCAGTGCAAATTGAATTAAAGTTACATTCCTTCTTTTGGGTACATTTTATTAGATTTTCTTGAGAGAGATTGCTCCCATGGATGTCCCTAAATGAGGCAAGTCCGCTCTGCACCTATACAATGCTTAGGGTTTCTTTGTGGGTTTTGTAGGGGTTTATTTGTGGGTGGGTATTTTTTGGCCGAGGGGAGGAGGGTTAGGCAATGTCTCTGATACCCTGCAAAAGGTTCCAGGCTTTCATGGTGTGTTTAGTTATTTTAAAGGTCAGTTGTATTTCACCACTCTGTGAAAATCCTTTTTGGGCCAGGACTTGAAAAACTGAAATATGGAAAACTGCTGATACTGAAACTTCTTACAAGCTTATACTGGTATTTTCAAGCTTTCCTTCAAAACTAGGAGACAAAAAAATATAATTGCACAAAAAAGAGAAAGTGAGGTATGCTTATACCAAGATAATTTTAAGAACCAGGACTTTACATATGCTTCTATTATTCACAATAAATTCATAAGATAAAGAGAAACCAAAAGCCATTCATTGCAATCTTGTGAAAGTCTTCGTGCTCCAGTTATGAAATATGCTGATCACATTTGACAGTCAGTATTTTCACAGGCACATTTAGTCCTGTTAGTCTCTCCTCAGTCCTTCCTGGAAACACAGACCTGTTGGGAGGGTAACTGCACAGAACATTCCTTTTTCTCCTGTCATCACCCTTGATGTTAAACATTAGATAGAAGTGAAAAAAAAGTGCAGATTACAGTAATTTTCTCCTGTGACCACTCAGGCTTGACATGCACTATAATGTGTGTACTCCTAGAAGGGGTTGACAGACCTCAGTAGCCATGGTGATGAGAAAAGGCAGAGGTATTAGGAAAAATGTTAAAGTTTCCATAAGTAAAAACAAAAACACCCTTTGCAGTTTGGAGAAGCCTGAGCCACAAGTAACATTTAAACCAAAAAAAATGAGAACATGGGAATGGGTACAGAAAACATATCAAAGCACAAAGGGAAGGTAAGAATCACTGAATGGCAAATGCCTCTTAATAGCTTAGTTCTGCTTGGTAACAAAGCAGTTATCTGGTGAAAAATTATTTGCTCAGGTGAAAAGTACGAAATGCACAAACTGTCCGTGCAGCAGGGCAAGCAGCAGGAGCAAGGTGCTCTGTGCATGGCTCACAACATCCTGATATGCACGGCTCAGAGCTGGAAACTTCCAGACTCCTCTCGCTGGACTCCGAGCTTGCACAGGGAGCGGAGAGCCCGTCCTGGTCCCCAGGAGCCAGGGCTGTACAGCAGAGCTGTGTTCTCCAGCATGGGAAGAGCAGCGGGATCCCATTAGCTGCTGCTCCCTGCTGTTGGTAGCGCTCGTCTTGTCCTAACTGCAGTCCTGGAGAGCACAGCCTCTTACAGACATCCCTGACTCTGTATGGCAAAGCAGAAAGCAGGGATGTGCAGAGAAAACCTCAGGGAGGTTCCCAGTCTCCAGTGCACTCATTTTGACTTGACTTTCAGGCTGGAGGTCCCCTTGCCTTGGCTACAAACACAAGGACCACCTACCCCTGCCTTCCACAAGTTAAGCACATGTCCAAAAGTACTACATCCTCACTAGCAACAGATAAATATGGAATAAATAAGTATAAATTAGTAGAGAAATGTATTAAATAAATACGCATTTCCCCTACCATGACCTGTCACAGCGACAAATCCTGTAAATTTCCCATAAACTTGTCACTGATGGAAGACAAGCACTTCAAAGGGAAGACATTAAGAAAAGCAGAAAGATTTCCCTGTGCACATAACATCCAGCCATGTCTCTACGCAGGCCTGCCCTAGGAACATCAGCCTGGCGGGTTGACACTGTGCCTTCTGTTGTTGGGTCAGTTTTGGTCCTATAGAACTTATGTCCATCTGCAGAGTGAATGGATATACGGCAGCTGGGTTGTTGTCTTTTTTGTTTGCCTTGAGATTTGGGTTTTGTTTTGTTGGAGGGGCTCTTTTGTCAATATGGTTTGTCACACTGGTACTACTAGAAAAAGAAGTTTATTTCTGTAAGGTAACACAAATCTTGATGGAAGAGCCAACAATCTGCCTGTAAACTATTGCAGTGATTGTTGCAGAGGAAGAAATCACATAAATTTAGTCCTACTACAGGTTGCTCAAGGAGATCTCAGCAGATGTTTCAGCACAGATCAGAACCTGCCCTGATATGTTCTTGAATCTGGGCCCATTAAAAAAACAACCAACCAACACGTGGAAAACTTTCCAAATACTATAATTTTTTTCTTCTCCAGTAGTTGCACAAAATATTGAGAATATTAACAGGCTGATGATAAAGGAACTGTTGGAGCTCTGATTCTCTGTTACAATTGAAGACTGATACATAATACAACTTAAATTTCCGCATTTAAACAAAATATGGCCATAAAAGATATTTCACACTACCACACTATGAAAAGTACAGCTACTGAATGTTGTTAATGTTGCAGCTGTATCTGTTTCAGTTTTCTTTGACTAACTACATGATGCAAATTGAATTTTCCATAAAAACCTTTAACAAATTAATGATATTCTGAAACCAAAAAGAAGTATATGATATTAAAGCAAAAATTACAACAGAAATAATAAGTTCCTCCAACAATTTAAAAAGACAAGAATTAAAAAAAAAAGAAGCATAAAAGTTTTTCCAAAACCAGAGGGAATCCAGGCCCTTCAAGGGAGTGAAGGGTTCAATCAGAACTGTAATAATATGCCTGGACTGCAGATCATGAGGCTAAATACTATCAGGAAATGAACTATTAATACCAGGGAATACACAGAAAGTATTTTCCCTTGTAAGAAGTAGATACTTCTCACAATACAAATAATTCAAATCAATAAATGGAGAAGCTAAATTAAAACTACTGTCTAACGTAACCTTTATCACAAAAGCCTAAGTTCAGTATTTCAAAGGATGATTCTCTATGTGAAAAGTAAATCACTATTTAATGAAAAACGTGTTGATTCGCCCAATGTAAAAGCTGAAGAAAATAATTAGGCTAACAAATTCCCCGTCAGCAGAGTTTGCAAAGTGTCAGTGACAACAGCACGTGATAAACGTCCCTGAAAGGACCCTAGGGGAATGCAAGCAAAAGAACCGAATATAAGATGGAACACCCACAGTAACAGAAAAATTTAAAAAAAGGAAAGACATGAAAAGGGCATCTTTTCACTAGGAATTGATCATCGTGCGACCAAGAATCACTGGGCACCATGGGAGACAAACAAATCTTGATATTAAAATAGGGTTCAATGTATAAAAACCATTTGTGAGGCCCTGTTTGGCAGGGTAGGAGTTGAAGCCAGTATAAGCTCTCAGGAAAAGTGACTGAGAACAATTCTTTCAGGATGCTGTAAAATGCTGTTTGGGACAAGCACTTGGACTTCTGCTTCCTGAACATGACTACTCCACGAGAACAAGGACACTCATGTTTAACAGTTCCTTTCCTTAGAAAAGGTGAAGATTCTTAATCAATATCATCTTTTTAACAACTGCACCATCTTAGGATCTTCAGAGCAGCTATCAAGCTTTACTATTCTCCCTTTTCTTCAAAAACTATTTTTAATGAAGGAGGGATTTTAAGAGAAAACTTGCTTGACATGCAGAAGTCCCATATTCTGCTTAAGGGACTCAGGAAAAAGTGTCAGGAAAAATAGACTTAATACAAATGAAAACTTGTATATGACATACATCTATCACACAGCAACCTGAGCAAAAATTTTCAATACCTCCATTAAATTTTCTGTCCAAGTCTTGACAAGTATGAAGTACTTACGCAGCAAGATACGATTTGAGCAACTTTAAATATTTGTCAGGCAGTTTTCCCATAGCCAGGGAGCAGAATAGGAAGAGAGAAAGCAGGGGCTGTTACTGCTGAACAAAATTATGTATTATTATTTCAGGCAATTACAGTGATTTATTTTTATAAAAGCAAATTCAAGTGTAATTGTATAATTATTGTGTTTTCATTAAAAATATGTTGGTAGTGGGTGCCTGCTGTACTATTCTGTTTATTCTGTTCTGTTTCACAACAAATTCAGTGTAGGAAACACCTCATTTCAAGATCTGTGGGCCAGTAGTGAGGTCCTGAGTACTCAGACACAGCCTTTACATGTGTCCTTCCAATTACTCTGGAAATTCCTTCCTTAGAAAAGCTAATAAATTCAAAATGCAATCCATAGGCTCAAATGCTGCTGTTAATGTACATTCCTACCTGCAAAGGGAACAGGTGCATCTTTATCCAAAGCAACCAGGGGAGGATCCAGAATCACAGTGTCGTTGTTTTCAGTTATGATTCCATGGTACGACGTCTCAATCCAGGGTTTGTGTTTGTTCACTAGAAAAGAAAAAAACCATGCCTAATTAATTTGATTTGTGTTTCATATCCATTTAGCTCATTTTATCTATAAAGAGAAATCATTTAACACACTTCCAATATTAATGGCATTACGCAAAAGCCACTAACAAGATCCCTACAATAAACATTCAAATATAAAAGAAAAATGACATGCACATTGTACTGCGCTGATGAGAAAACCAACACTTACAGACATCCCTCCAATTAAGACGCCAAAATAAAAAGGCAATTTGCAAAATATTTTTAATGTGTTCTCAACTATCAGCATAATTAGGTCCCGACACTTCTGAAGGAATTACTTTCAGTTGCAAAGCTCTGGTGCAAGAGAAAGGGCATCCAGAGAAACCCAACTAAACACGACACAAAGGCAAGCAGAAGGGTGGGTGAGAACACTTGGCAACTTCTCACTTGGTATTTTCAGAACAATACCTACAATTACTCTTGTGTTCTGTACATTGTAGAGAAAACGTAAACTTCTACACTTTAATCACTGATAAAAGTCTGCACTTCTTTTCAATTTAACCAGCTTTAGTTATGCTTAAATGGGCTCTGAAGTTTTTCTGGAAAAATCTGTCTTTCAAATCCAGCTGTTGAACATTTGGATAGCTGGTCTTGAAGCACATAGGAAGATCACACAAAAAGACACTTTAAGGATACACCACATCATAAGATTGCCTTATTCCTGAACCCTTTCCATTTACATCCCTCTCACCATCCATCTCCTGTTGATTGGAAAGTATGAAAACACAAAATAAAAAGGAAGGGGGAAATGTAAGAGGCTTAGCTTTGCTCTGCTTATAAATTGTGCTTTCTTCCTGCAGGCGCAATCTGAATGTTATGTCACTGGAACTCCTACATAAGTAATACAATGGTGATAGCTAAACGAATTTCAATTTGAGGAATGTACTCCCCCAGGCAAGAGGGAGCACTGCACCAAGGAATATCTACCACATTTGCAGCAAACTCAGATGCAAGGTAATTTCTATACCTATTATTTAGCTGTGTGTACCAGCTGCTGAGGAAAATACCTGGTGAGCTAACAGAAATCACCTCAAAGATGGAGAGCTGACACTTAAAGTGAAACCAAATTAAAAAAAAAAAAAAATTACAAAACCAAAATCCACAGATATAACCTTAAACTCTTTCCTGCCTTGTCTTCTGTAAAACCCCCAGACATCACTGAGATTCAAGTTTCTCCCTTTGTGAAGAAAGCAGCAAAAACCACCAAGACAACGAGGAGGGCTCTGGCCACAGGTAAACGTGGACAATTAACAATTTCTTTTTTTCACTGGCTATTTGGAAAAAGCATACATATATATTTATGGCAAATTGAAGTTCATTCTTTTCCCTTCTTGCTTCTTTGTTTAACCATTAGGAAATTGTGGACTCGGGAAGACTGATCCTTTTAAAGCTGAATTATTTCATATTCTAGCACTAATCTGGGAGCTTTGAGTTCATTTCTATGTTGCAATATATCTTCTTCCAGAAGAAAGCATACTTATCTTCACAGTAGTTGGTTTTGCCCATTTTTGCAATAACTAAGCAACAGGAAGATTAAACTGGGGATGTGTCAGGGAAAGGTAAAATGGAAAATAGGGATCTCAAATCTCTTTATCTTGTAATGACTGTACAGCCAGAGGAGAGATTGGTGAGTTTATGTAATAGATGAAGGCCAAAAGTCTTGTCGATGTTGAAAAATGAGAAGTGATGGATGCAATTTCAGAGCTTTTTATGGCATTTGGGATTCTGGTTTGCAGGGCAGCTGAAGTATTCTGTATTTGTTATTCGAATACGTGAATTGCCTGAACATCCAGACACACAAATGTACTCCACTGGCACTCAGCTCTGACTCAAAGGCTCTGACTGACAGAGGCTGCACCGAGCCAAAGGTCATCTCTTGATTGAAGGCAGATACAATTTAACCATAATGAAATAGTAAACAGGAACTCACATGAAAAGGGAACTCCTTATGCAACTAAAATTTCAAGTACAAAATTCTTTTCATTCCCCCCGATTCTGTTAAGTGTCTAAGCTCTTAAAAAAACAAACAATCAAATAAAAAATCCAAACAAGCAAACAAACAGAAAAAGTACCGCAGCCTTCCTCCTATGGATTCCTACAGAATACTTCTGATGGCACTTTTACTTAAGAAACTCTCAGGATACAGTGACTGCAATTCTGCAAGCCTCAGCTTTCTTCAATTGGTGTCCAATGAGCAATAACAGCAGTCAAATGAGTGACAGCAACATTATTCCTTAAATTATATTGGGGGGGAAGAAAAAAAAAGTACATTACAAACAAATGCTACAGTTTGGACCTAGACCTTAGAGACTGGTATAGGGAATAAAAAATAAAAACAACCTATAAAGCAAAAGCAAAATAAAATGCCAAATTATTTGCAAGCTCTTATCTTGGAGATGTATCTTGGAGATACAACCCCAAATGTAAAAAATATGGCTATATAAGCTTTGTGTAACCCATGGTGTGGAAATTTTACAATTAATGGAAAACATCCATGCTCTTGGGGAGTGCAAAGCAATTCTTCTGCATCAGATGATCTATCACTTTGAAATATTTCCACATCATTAAAATTATTGATCCTTTTGCAGTGTTTCGGGTACCTGCTTTAAAATAAGAAATCTCTAATACTGTGATGAGTAGCTGGTGTTCTGGTTGGAGGGGCTGTTTATATTCTCCCTGCTAAAGGCTGGTAAAATATTACCATAGAACTAACTGCATAAACCACTCTGTAGGCTTTCATAAAATAATAGATTCTAAAGAAAAAACCTTCATCTGTAACATGATCAATGAATACTTTAAGTTTCTTACTCTGAAACAAAAGGACAACTACAAAATATTAGACTGGTTCAAATCAGTATTTATCCACAGGTTAACACACCCCTCAAATCTCTGATATTTTCCTATCCCTTCGCAGTGTCTTCAAAAGAAATAGAATTTTCAATATTAATTCAAAAGTGTTTTGTCTTGTCCGATTTGAGCTACTGATTCTACTTCAGGATATTTGAGTCAGATTTTAGGTTTCCAAAACCACAGTAATGCCACATTGCCTTTATTTAAACACCAGAACAAAAAAGTTTTACCATGCTGTCTATTTCAGGCTATATGGAACTCCATGTTTAACTAGAAAACAAAAACAAAATTCACATCATTTAAAAAGTCCCATAATTCTGATTATATACAGTGCTTATGAGGATATTTTAAAGGTTAACATGTATCCTTTCTAGAATTCTTTGAAGTTTTAAATAAGATAGGAACTTTTCATTTTACCTTTAAAATGGAAAAGGCAGGAATGGTTAAAAAATATTTTTTTCTTCTCAAAAATGCTTACAAATTCACAGCATTCTATAAGATAAAGTGATAGGCAAACTACTTTTCTTTGGTTTGCATTTGCTAAAGATGATGGAAGAGATCTAGACACAGACTTGTATGTGAAGTTTCAGGAACTAAAAAAGCAGAGCACTACACAGCCAGTGAAGCTCACATGGGCAAATAAGCTGGATAATCAGCAGATAATAAGAGTTATACAAAAAAAATCTTTTCCCTCCTAAGGCATATTAAGTTGCAGTACACTGATATTAACTCTAAAACTAGAAAAAAGTAAGTTTTTTCTTTCTCACAAAAGATCTTCTCTGGAAGCATTTACCGTCTCCCTTTTCCTTGCATTTGTCTAGCTGGGTGGAAGCTGGAATCAGTACAAGGCTTTCACGAATTCAAACATATTTAGTTAAGACATAAAGATATCCATGCTGTGGGTTGTTTGTCCTTTTTAAACTTGCCTCCCTTCCTGTAATTTATTCGTCATTCATATAAACCCATAATATAAGTAATTTATAACATCTAGGATAAGGCAATTAATCTTCTTCCTTTATTACAGCTCGAGGTCAAGCCATTAAAATTTGTCTGCACCATTTACACTGCGTTTTCCTGCTCTGTCCCACCAAAGGTTGTGATTACAAGCCCTTGGATGCAATGAAACCACTGTGCTGGGAAACTGCCTCTCTGTGCTCCCTCTGCAAACGCACTTGGCACGCAGAGCACCAGAGCAGAAAACAGCGAGAGAAAACCAACCCCATTCTGAAGAGTCTGCAGGAAACCTCATGCCCCCAGGACTGCTGCCCAGAAAGTCAGTTTAAGGACAGGCCCCAAAATGAAACAAAATGAATACAGAGAAGGGCCCAGATGATGTTTAGAACCCCCAAAACCTGCTGGTTGCTGACCTCCTACACTGTATTTAAGACTGCAAGACGTGCACGGCACTTTCTGAAGGCAATCACAGTCTGTGCATTAAATCTTCCAAGTCTCAAAGCCTGTGAGCAGCACAGCTGCAATTTGTCAGTGCAGAAGCATTATTATAACAGGACTACAATAAGGACAAAATGTATGAGGACATCATCTTATGAGGAAAGACATCTTTTCTCTAAGCCAAGATAGACACTTGTTTGGGCGGGGGGGAGAGGGGGAGTGGGTGGAAAGCAGCACGTGCACAAGGGACACAGTACAATGGTATTTGCAAAATTCAGATGGTTTCTGACTCAAATCATTTAGAAAATGTCACCGATCCAAAAATAACACATTATAAAAGAATTATGAAAGAAAGGAAAGTGACGATTAGAAGGTTTAACTCCTGACACTAGGGCAGATTCAGTACTGTCAGTTGATTTAACTGCTGATTTCTAAACTTCAGGCAGCTAAAACCTGAGGTAGCAAATTATAATGGTTAAGAATTGCTTTATGAATGCAAATGTTTTCTTTCTTTGTCTCCTCTAAATAGCACAATAGATTTATTTTCAATTTAATTGTGTTGATAATATGTTCTCTCATCTCTAGCTTAAAGAGGTTGTTGATTCCAGTAAAATTGGCAGGAAATTTAGGCTTTCTTACCACCTCCTTTAGCTCTAAGTCTTTTCATCTGCTCACTTCAATGATCTTCAGCCCAGCCTGCTGGAATCCTGTGTAAGTGTCAAAGGCTTTCCCCTCAGAACCAGCCAAACTGAGGATGCTCAGGAAGCCTTTCAGACACACGCCGGGAATCCCATTAACTTCTGTAGAATGTAAGAGACTGAACTTCCCGCCTTGTGCACTCTGCGAGCCCTCCCCTTGTGCAGCAAAGAGATGCTTCTGGAGCCCTGTTAGGGGGATGCTGCACAGCAAATGTCCAAGGGATGCAGCTGCCATGGGGACAGCTGCAAGGCACGATCCCTCCGGCTGGAAAAGCCTCCAGACCCGGACACCACTGACCTGCCAGTCACTCCTCCCTGGGGGCAATACTTGCCTGGGTAAATGCCACAGTGATACCTGTGGGATCAGCAATGGCCAGAGCTCTGGCTCATCTTTCAGGTGTTTCAAAGGAAATGACAGCTCAAAATATGGTTTGTCCATTGTTCAATTCCTGTGACCTGTTCTCTGGAGAGTTTTAACAGCCCTGGGCTCCGGACCAAGAAGGAGAAATTTGAAAGAGGGCAAGGTCAGAAGATGGTTTTGACTCACAAGTGTGGCTTGTGCCATGTTCATTCTTTAATGAGCAAGCGAGAAGTGTGGAAAACTCATATCCTTTACAGAAATTTGGTGGCATCTCCAGTGACTCCAGTTTCTGGTAACTGAAACATGTCAGAGATTGTGGTTTTTACTAAGCAAGTCCTCATCACATGGTTCATACACGTGACTGTGTTGTGCACATGTAACTCTATAACAGAGTAGACCTTAATTCCCCCAAGGCATGTCTTGAGACAGAAACCTGGATTTCCAGAATGAGCTGGGAATAGAAACCAAAGACAGCAGCAAAATCCCAAATCTCATAAAGTAGCAGCTAAGAACAAAAACGTTCAGAAGACAGGCAGATTTGGGGGCTTAGGTCACTAAAGAAATGAGGATTGGAGCTTGAGAAAGAATTTAAGACTTCCTCTGGAAGGCAAAGAAAACAAGGACATGGATAAATGTATTTTTGAGGAAAAAGAAACTAAGAAGGAAGTGGAAACTGAAAACGGCTGGGAAGTAGGAGTGGTAAATAAATGTTTGTATTTTACAGGATTAAATCTTTCTCAGCATTAGGGAGAAAAAAAAACCCTGAGTAGCTCTATCAGGAGAAACTGTGTTTCCCTACCTACAAAAAACCCTGAAAACTTTCCAGAAACTTTCACATATAAAACACATTTTATATGCTTTGCCAAAGACAAACTGTAAAGAAGAAATTTATTCTGTCCCACATGCTTTGTTCTCCCTGTGATGCCATTGCCTGAATTGCTGAAATTCCAGTAATGTTCTAGCTTTATTTTTAGATAGACAACTTTAAACCATAATGCTTTATGTGCTTTTACATAAAATAATAACATGAAACTCCTGCCCCAATTAATGCAATGTGAGTTTTGACACTAAGATCAGTTAAAGCAGAATTTATATGATTTATGATGTGTGATTATGAGATGTGAACTCTTTGGAGAACATTTTAACTGAGCAATACATTATGGACAGTGCATCTCAGCAACATTAAATTACTCAGTGGAGCTCCAGGGGATACCTTGGCATTGCTTTGGTTGTGCTGCACAACAAAACCTGTTCTGCACCAAACACACCGCACAAAGTTTTCTGCCAGAAACACATTTTTTGGCCCCCGAGAGAAGGTCTTTCAACAATGACAGTTCCCATCAACAGAATTTCTTCTTATACTAAAAAAGGGGGAACATTTGAAAAGGAAGACACATTTGTTAGGAGCTAATTCTTACTACAAGCTAATTTGACCAAAAGCACCAAGCCTAATAGACTTGATAATATCAGTAGTTACTCTCCAGTTGGCTCTTTCTAAAGTAAAATAACATGCTCTGTACTTATTCTGATATGTTGAGATGTTTATGCAGCTATAAATATGCTTAATTATCTTGTAAATCTGTTTGTTTGTTTGTTTGGGGGTTTTTGTGAGTGGGACAGAGATACTTCTTAACACTGACCAAATTAATATTAAACATTTAACAGGAAGTTCATGAATGCTTTGCTCAACCCAAACCTGTGCTGTTCAGGAAAAATAGCAACAAATTTCATAAAGCTTCACTCACAATACTGATACGTAAAACTTTCAGCAGCATTTTTTACCTCTGACCCTTATTTCTGAAGAGCACGTTTTGAATTTTCGTATGCATACCAGAATTAGCCTTTACACCATGTCTCACTGCCATCTTTTGGTCATGGACCACGTAGCTGTGGGCTCTGGGCCTTGAAGTGCCTTTAAGCCTCAAAGTTATTTTAATTAACACAAAAGACATTTCAGCTCCTTCATCAAGATGTCCTTACAAATTTATCTATTGATAGTTGTCATAACAGACAGACTTCAGGGAATGCCAACCTGAATTCTGAGCTGCCCCAGTACTAAGACCAGGAAGCTGCACGTGTACCATACCTAAGGAACAACACTGGAATTAGAGGATGAGTCTGTCCCACAGCTATCCATGGGAATTTCAACAGCACTCTATGACTGCATCCTCAGACATGAAATTTATACAGTTAAAAATCTTGGGGAAAGTATCTAATGGTTTAAAAATGTTTTCATTGATGTCACAAGGGCACAAAAAGTCACAAACAAGGTGTTTGCCTATGTATTTGCTTGTACTCAAAAAGCATTTCGCTCATCTTGCTTATCAATGCTGATCTTTAATTCAAAATGAATTTCTCATGAACAGCTTCATTCTCATTTTAAAATACATAAAAGCTTGAGATGCCCAATATTTAACCCTTTTACATTTAATTTAACTTTCTTCAATATTTAATAACTCCATGCTCACTATATGAAGCTGCCCCAGTCTTACACACTTTATCTCTTTTGTTTGGGCTGAAAGCTGTTCAGAACATGGATTTATTTTTCCATTATGAGCATTAACAGCATGCATTTTAAATTAACCTGACTCTAATCCTTATTCCTTAAATAAACAAGAATAGAGTGTTCTCTGAAGGGTTCTGTCAGATCTGAACAGGGCTTCCAGCACAGCTGTTTCACTGACTGGGTACCCATGCCTTGCAAATACTCCAGACATCTCAGGTAATGCTGAGGAACACACAGATCTCTAGTGAACATTTTTATCATGACAGTGTGTTTTCATAGGAAGCAAAAAAAAGAAATTCAATGGTTATGCAGAAAAGCAGGAGCAATCCCCTAACAGCACCAAAGACAGACCTCACTGAGGAGCTGCACACCCGCAGGACGCCCTGTTTAGCTAAAGAACAAATTTGCATCTGTAATACCCCTCTTACTGCCTGAAATACCCAAACCAGGGGATTCCAATTGCTGCTATTTCTTCCTATGAACGTCTCAATTATGACATCTCTATAGTCAACACTGCAGCTACTACAGAACTCTAGACATTTTAACACTGGCTGAGCAGATTTTCAAAGGTTTTTCAGCACCTTATCATTCAGATTAGCACATTTTTCTTTGTACCTTGAGCTGAAGTTTTAAAAAAAGATATTGAAGTAACTTAGGTTTTATGCAATTATGTCTCAAGAGTTTCAGCAATACTCTGTAGCTGAGAACAGTATTTTGAAAAAATCCAAGTTAAAACCCGTATTAGATTATGATTTCATTAAAATAAATGAAAAAAGAATCTTAAAAATTTGTAACCTTTATAAAATTTCATGCCACACTATTTTGATAGCACAGACTCGAGTGCTATCACAAATTTAATCTCACAGAAATCCTATGCTCCTACATATAAGCCTACACATTTGGAAATCTTGGGAAATGAGATAAATCCTAATGCCATGGATTTTAAAGGAGTAAGTAGTTCTTTTTTTTTTTTTTAATAGAAGAAAGTATTGATGTTCATCTTTTCATTATTTGTTCAAAATTACAGATTTCCATACAGCAGAGACTGAAGGATACTGCAGTAGAGAGAAGCTAATCTTACACAGGACAGGTTTTGCTTCAAATTACCTGTCCTTTACTTCATCCAGAGAGATGGGCAGCCAGCATATCTTGAAAGAAGGTCATGATCTTTTTCTTTCTTACGGCCACCACTCGTTCCAAATGAACCATGTTGGTTCTGAAATTGTGACTGCATTATAGAAGAGATGCTTTATTCCCTGATGAAAACCAAGAAACTCAAGTTCTTTACGAGGGAATAATAGGAAGAGTGCAAGAAACTGAGAGAGACTGATAAATTCTAGGCACGTTGGTGTGGGCAAAAGCTCATGAAGCTGAAAAGTTAAGGGAGAGATGTGAAAACACACAGAAATGCAGAGCTGGGAGCGTAAGAACCCTTTAGAGTACATATCCTCTGCTTGTCCTGTTCCACTTGTGGATTACGGGCAAACCACACGAGGACTGCACGTGTCACATTCCCTGTTCCCCTGCAAGTTGTTCACATGTAGGGTGGCACACCTCTCTTCCATGAAAGTCACAGGGTCAGCACAACCTGTCCAACAGCCATGGACCAAATCCACAGATTAGACCATGAAGTGTAAAAATAACTACCAGTAATGTAGGCAGAAGGGCACTACAGAGAAACACAAAAGCAAGTCCATTTGCAAGTATTTATTTTGTGTTCAGATGTCTCTTAAGTCAAAATGTATCTCAAAATAAATGTAGTAACTGACTTTCCATCTTCACTCCAAACCTCTCAGAATATGCCTTTAAATGTCATTTATTACATGGTCCCATACATTAATGAAACAATGATTACATAAGTTTTACCACCATCAATGCACAAGGCAGATGCCAGTTGATGGTGTTGCCCTTCTCGGTCCTAGCAGAGAGCAGGAATGCAGCAAGTAACACACAGCCAGATAAAGACAACACTGGAGTGTCTTCTGCATTGGTACAATTCAGTGCAGTTCTACCCACGTTGGTTGTTTCTTACAGACTCTCTATTGTCTCCTGAAGAACAACAGTTTTTTGGGACAGAGTCCAGCTTCTTTTCACTTTTATACAATGCTTCTTATTAGTTTGTGGTCCTGACTGGAGCTTCTATACACTCCAAAACAAATAATGATCTGTCTACCCCCCAAAAATCAATAGGAATGCAGGTGTTCCAGACATTATAAGTGTCAAGACCTCTGTGTTTCAGCTCTCCAAGACGGAGAATGCACGTAATTACATGGGCTATATAATCCATATGGTGAACACGCTGACATCCTGCTTTCCATAACTATACTGCACTCTTCAGACATATTCTAGCGACACTTTAATTTTTTCTACTTCATTTGTTTTCTTTTAACAGCTTAGTCTAGACCTAGGAACTGCCTGAAAGAAATATGTTTTTAAGCTTTGATGCTGTTTCTGATTATAAACAGCTCTGACTTTATAACACAATGCTTAATTTGATTTTTATGCACCTCCTCATTATCAATGCAGTCTTTCTGTTTTCCAAGGCAATTTTTCTCAATACATTTTCTACAGATTTAAACCTAAAATTATCACTGATCCTATTTGAATGGTTTATTCTTCCCTCAAAACTCCCTCACCTCTTTTTTTGCATTTCAACCTGGAAACAGGCTCTTATTTTTCTTTCTTCCCTCAACATCCTCAAGTGTCTCCTAATTGCTGAGTGTTTTGAAACATTGATCAGTCTATTTACATAGAAATTATACTGCCAACAGCCAAGTTTTAAAATGCAGTTCTTACATTAGCAAGTACTCCTTCCTCGTGTCCACTTATGCATTTAAATAACAAATGTTGAGTACACGTGGTGCTCAGAGTGAAAGTGTGGCAGAATTTGCCTGCATTAGGAGTCAGAGTTCCCAGAGTTCCAGTCAGAGCTGGACCGTGACATTGCACCAACAAGTCACACATTCTTGTCCCCATATGGTTCCAACAACAGCACCAAAATCCTTTTTGTATTTCAGCCTCTTTAGTAATGAGAACAAACTATAAAATTCCACAACAAAGGACAGCTTTCCAGTTCTCTTAAATCTTGACTCTGAATCTGCATCTTGACTCCAAGTAACCTCCCTGTGTAACTGTCCCTCTCATTTTAGCCGTATCATATAAACAGATGAGGATGGAGATATCCAAGTACAGGAAAGTAAACCCAGAGATTGCCCGAATGTGTGGGGTACCTTTTCCCTCCCTCTGTTATTAAACATAACTGAAGCCAGCATTCTGGGGTCTGCATAGCCTTTCATCAGATGCCAATATAAACATCACTCCAAGGTTTCTTTTGGGATTTCTCCTTCTTCATAAATGTTTAAGTTCCTGCCTGCGTTTCTGCCCTACACTTTGGCAATGCCAAAATGCTTTTAGACTTGGGGCACACTGTACAGGGAACCCCACAGGAAACAAAGAACTGTGGCATGACTGACCAATCCTCCTGACCACAGAAAACCACATGATTAAAACCTCCTCCTCCTCATTAAAAACCACATCAAGTCTACAACTGGGTTACACGTGGGAGATGACAAGGCATCAGGTTCCTCTGCTCCGCTGTGGGATGGCATATTTCACTCACTTGCATGGCAACCAAGTGACATCTGCTACAGTGATGCCTACTTGGCAGCTCTTCCCAACAGCAGGCTTGGAGATCCACCACCTCCTCCCTTCCCAGCACAGCCCTGCTGCCTGTCAGGTGACACTCCCAGCATGGGAACGGGGCCATGAGCCTCACGAAAGTCACGTGTGGCTCATGAGTTATGGGCAGCCACTGGGGCTGCTGACAGCACTAAGGCAAATGAAGGAAAAATCAAATGATGATGGAAAACTGCTGGTTTGAATCTTGATGTAAAACATTCTATTGTGTTACAGGCTAGCAAGCACACAAACAACAGTGAAATAATCAATGGTCAGCCAGACAGGAGCTCCCCACCTCGGGCAGCACAATCCCAAGGAATGCTCACTGGTTAGGAGGTCACAAACAGCTTCTTAGCTGCATTTCTTCTCCAAAAACGAAAACAAACATTGGGAGAAAACATCTGATTTTGAGAAACACTGAAACACTATATGCAATCAGTACTTCTTCCTCCAAAACAGGTACTAGATAATACTAGAATAATTAATTGCTCACAAGAAATTGACATGAGTACTTGCATAAGATACATGCTTTATGTCTATAAATTAATTCATTTCTGTCTGTCTAATCTTAAAAACAGCTAAGCTTCCATTCATTCCTTATTAGTATTCCCTGATAATTAAACAGATCTCCAGAATCTCTCTAATTACTGCTATCTGCTGTAAAAAGAGTTTCCAGGGCTCCAGCCAGGGCAGAAAAACTTGTTTGTCAAACAAAAGATAGACTGATGGAAGAAAAATGAAATTGCATTTTCTACCCATTTGGGGTTTTTTTAGTTAATTGGTTAAGTCTCATGACTAAATATCAAACACTATTTCCCCCATCTTCATCACTTGGCCCCTAATTACCAACCACCTCCATGAATTGCTAATCTGAATGATTTTGACCCGTGACATCTCAGCTTTTGTCCTACAGTATTGCAGATGGGACACATTTTATTGCAAATTTCATTTCATGCTTTTTATTGTGAAAGGTATGGGACACTGAACGATAATTATATATTTTACAGCTCATTCATTTCAAACTGATCATTTCATATTCATTACTCCAGTGACAGACATGTCCTGTCAGTTTTACCCCTCATTATGCACATAATATCTGCATTTGAGCAAGCAACAGAATTTTGCAACCAAGGAGGTTGCAACCAAGTTTCCATTTAAAAAAACCCCACCAAAATTCAAAAAAGCTCTGCTAGCTTATCTGGTTACATTAACTTTAGGGCCTGCTGTCAAAGAAACCACTGACTAAAATTACATTTCTGATATTTTTTACAAGCTGGTTAAAAAAACTAGGTTTGGGCATTAAAAAAATACAACTATATAAATCATTCCTATGAAATCTGAAGAAAAGGTTAAAGCTCCTGGACATATTTTCAAGAAATGAACTTGGACTTCAATTTTTCCTAGTATTTCAGATCTCACCAAAAAATCATTATTTTTAGTATTTCAAAAAGTCACCCTGGTGATAGCCAATGATTACTTGAAGATGTGTGTAACATAAAGGAGAACTTTTTTTCTGTGCTTCCTAAAGCAACTACTCCAGCCAATTTCTATGTTCCAATTTTAAGTAAGAGCTCTCTGGATACTCATTTTTTGAGGCTCCTTTCATCAGAAATAATTGCTGATAATCAGAATCTCTTCATCCATTGATTGCATGTTCAATGGTATATTCAAAGGACATTCGGCCCTCACAAAATTAGGGTTGCTAATAGAAAATTGTTCTGCTCTTCTTTTTAACGTCCCCAAGTAGAGGTTCTGGCTCCAAAAGAGGAGGTTATAATAGAAGAAATATGGCATGTTAAACAGAAAATACATGGCAGGAATGAGTACAGTTGGAAAGCAAGCACACACAAAACGCCAAACGAGATATACCTCAGTACAAGCAAACGGAGGAGAAAATGGAAGATGTGTGATAACCACAGCTGAACCACATCAGTCACCAAGCATTTACACCGGGTAACACCAAATGGGACCAAGACAAGACAACCTGTTCACTCCCCAGCCTGGTGTGAACCTTCTCTTATCAGTTTGTGCAGCACAGGCAGGGTGTGGCAAAACCAAAACAATGGGTACGGGTCAGACCATTCAGGTTTTCCTGACAGGAGCCAAGATCTCTACAGAACAAGTCAGTCAGGATGCAGAAGAAACTGCCTGAAGCTATTTAAGTGCAGAAATGACACCATATCGTAAGTGGTAAGGCAAAAAATATGTATTTTTCAAGGGTCAACATTGGCAGTTGGTTATTACCTGATTTGGAGAGACCAATGCTTGAAAGGACAAAAGAAGGAATGAATTAAATCACAGTTATAGGCTTTATTTATTTATTTGCATTTTGCAAATAAACAGAAGTTCTAAAGACCTCACCCTGCATGTATTACCCACTGTGCAACAGCAGAAAGGTCTGAACATGCCATGTCCTCAGCTGAACTGTACAACATTCACAAGTTTTATCTGATCTAAAAGCACACTTGTAACTGCCCAGAGCCTGTCCTGGATAAAACCCAAAATAACTCCAAACAAAAAACCACACAACTCCAGGTTTTTTGTGACTGAAATTTCATTCATTCAAGATCCTCACACAGTAACTCAACAGTCACACCTAAAAACACTGAAACTGTTATATATTAAAATGCAACAGGAAACAGCGGAGTTCCTTCAATGTTTGGATCACGCTTGGGAGCCCAGGGAAGTGCCTGCAGCTACATAAATGCAGAAATGACACCCCATAATCATGTAAACATGAATTTAACAAGGCTGACACAGGGATTTGGCAATTGGCTGTGTTTATATCAGCACATCTTCTACACTGCTCATCAACCTTTACTGTTACAGAAGAGATTAAAGAGGCAAGGGAGGGAAAAAAAAACACCTAAAAATCCAGACTAACTTGCCTTTAGAAAAGAAATGTATTTTATGTTATTTGTGTCAGTAATAGAATCTACAAGCTCAATTAAATAAAGTCACCTGCCTGGCAAGGGTCAGAGGACTGCTCTGGTTCAGCGAGAACAGGCAAAAGGGGCCACTTCTGTTTGACTACTCTCACACATGGGTAGTCCCCAAACACAAAGGAGGAAAAACCCTGCTGTCAGAAGGGACATGTAATCGAGCAGAGCTTGGCAACCCTTCAAAAGTACCTTCCCTTTCAAAGCAGTACTTTGAGTGCCTTTACATCAAGGATGCCAACTTGAATCTCCCCCTAGCAGCAGCAGTTCCGTGCCCCCGGTCCCGCCCGGGTTTGATCTCAGCCCGAATCGCGGCGCGCTCGGATCACAGAGGGCAAACAGCAGGGCCCACGCGTGGAGAGCTGAAAGGCTCTGCAGAACACGGCCCTGGGAGCCACTGCCTCTCCCAGACACACATCACACACGATTATCCCAACGTGCTTAATGTGTTCATACATTTTAACAAGATGCAGATGACAGAGGGAAAAGAAGACAAGCAAGCTGCCCTAACAAATGCTGCACATATTTTCATCAGTCTTATCATTGATACTACACTGCACATTTGCATAACAAAGTGTAAAAACACACAGGCCTCGTGCTTAGATCACTGTGAGGGGGAACACAGAAAAAAAGGCACTGAATTTTCTTGGTATGGTCCTTGTTAGTTAAGCAATACCACAAATAAGAGCCATGCTTACCAAATAATTTATCTGCTCTCTCCTACCTCACAACACCAGCAACAAGTCTTCCTTTCACTGTTCCTTGCTAAAATTAAAACTGAATAAAAAGAAGTTTTAAGATCATCATGCAGATCACATTCTCACTGGTGCAACAAGTCAAACAAGGATTTGAGCAACTGATTTAAAGGTAACAAATATATAGCCACTACGAGCTCCAAGGTTTGCCATACTTGCAGGGCAAGAGTAGAATTGCATGGCTGAAAGTCCTCTGCACTGCCTTTTGCACCATGTTTTTGACAAATGACTCTGCTCCCCCAAGGCTGGGACTTGACATCCCACTGGGAATCAGCTCCTGAACTACTCCACACTTTCAGCTCAGTGCATCAGTTTTGACGAGATCTCCCTACGAAGTCTCAGCTCAGCTGCTTTACACATTTCCTCCCCTGGACCATGACCCATCACTACAATTGAGAGTGCACCAACATTTTGCAGTCTAGGACTGGGATGAAGGAGGACGGAGGTGGTGATTTTTTTTTTCTCCTTCTCCTTGATCAAAGCTGTAGTGGTTGGTTTTGTTAAGCGCTGCTTTTAGGAATAGAGCCTGTTCAGAGAGCTTAACAGAGCAGAAGCACTTTGAGCAGCCTCCAGCCTTTGCACGGAAAGCACTGCCAGAGGAAAGTTTTCTCCTTTTGTAACAGGATAATGCAATGCCAGCATTTATATCGTGCAGGCAGCATGGTGCAGAGGTCCTGCCTTTTTGGGGGCACAGATCTGCCAGCTACCTGCAAAATCTGAGAACAAAGGGCTGAGGGAAAAGGCAGGTCATCTCTGCACCAGTAGCTTCTAGTCTTTGCCACTGAATGAAGGACACTGTCAAAAAAAATGAGTTTAAAGAAAGAAAACGAATGTCACATCAAATACATTATAACCACTGAATTTAAGAAGGGGGAAAGTATCTGCCTCTAAAAATCACCCAGGGCTGTTGTTTCATTTGTTTTGGTTTTTCTTTTAAAATTAGTCATATTCTATGGAGAAATGCTATGGCCAGGTTAATCACTAAACCTTTTTTATCAGAAGCAGGAAGACTAAACCTATGCAAGTCATAATTTGATGGACACTTGAAGTCAATGTAAGTCAGCTCTACTCCAACAGTTTCACTGGATCCTGCATTTTTGTAGCCACTATCTCGTACCAGCATCATCCCCCCTCACAAAGATACCCAAAACAACGTACAACAACGAAACCCTCCCACACCCCCACATTCTCCCCTTGCAAAGGCATCCGTTGGGAAGGCCATTTCTTTTGGAGGATGTAACAAATATCTGGTGAATTGTGCAGATTCAAAAAGCTTCTGTGCAAGAAACGGTGTCACAAAATTCCACATCAAAACTGTAGCAGAGCAATCTGAAATAGCATCATAGACTTCAATGAGATTATTCCAGTTTTAGGCCAATAACCTGCCCTGGTCATGTTTGCACACAGGTAGGAGATAGGATTGAAGAATTTTTGCTGAATTAATCCCAGTAAGACCCAAAGACTATAAATAAATTAACTTTTCAATGTGTATTCTTCCAGCTTCTGATACTGGCTGCTGGGTTTATTCTATGGTCCTCTTGTGCTGTTTACAATAGAAAGATCATTATGAAAACTAAAAGTTCTAATCATCAGTTTCAAATGCAGGTTTCAAACTGCCCCTGTGACAGCCTCAGCATTAACCTTAACCAAAAATGTGTAACTGGGTTTCTTTCTGAACCAAATAAGGTTAAAATGAAAGTTCTTTTTACACAAGAGATTATGAGTGATGGCACACAGCCAAGACAGGGTTCAGCTCCAAGGACCATCACAAGTGCTCACAGTGTCATTTACAGCAGAACACTGCCAGCAGAGAGATCAGGACACAGGAAAACATCACCACCACAATGAGCCTCACAGGACTGAGTGTGCAGTGCACAGCCACAATCACCTTTGCTACTCACCAGCGTTTACACAAAACAATTCCATAGCAGGTTAAAAATCTAGTAAGGTTCATAGGTTGGGGCTTATTTTGCTTGGTTTCTTTTATTTTTTTCTGTTGCCTTAAACTTTTAGATGGTAAAGACAGTGAACTTTATTCCTGTACATCTGTCAGTGTTTGTATTCACTTATCCTTGTCTGTTTCTGGTATCGATCACAGTGTATTTACTTTTTTCTTTCTTACTTTTTCCATCAATAGCTTCAGTTATTTCTTTCTTTATTTCAGTTTTAGCATCCTTTTATATAATGGCCACAATATATCGATACAAATTTCTCCTTCCCAAGGAATGGTGCACATTCAGAGGCTAAAGTATATTCAGGGCTCCACTGAAAAAGAAAATGGACGGGCAATAGTTATGAGTACACTTTTAAGCTTCTAAAATATCTTTTATGAATCTTCATCTGAGACAGCAATTACTGCAAGGGGCCACATGCAGGCAGGACAGACTTTCTTCCAGGTCTTTCCCTCATCATTTCCTTCAGGACATTTCTCAGAATGCAGGATTATAACCAGAACTGTATTATACCAAGCTTGCACTGCAGATCTGATGCTCCCAGCAGTCTCATGGTGAGTGAACAAAGCACTTATGAGTAAAAAAGCTTCTAAATTATGAAAATTAAGCATACATTGCAATCTTCGGACTACAATACACAATTCTCAAGGTTTTAAAGAAATCACTTGGGCTGTGATTTATTAATGTGAATTTATGAATGCTCCAAGCCGTTCCAGTGCAAAGCCAAAGCTTTATGAAATCATGAGTGCTCATGGGGTCACTTACGCCACAGCAGGGAAGCTGCAACCACAAGTGAAAGGCAGAAGTCTCTGAGCCACAACCCAGCTTTCAGAGACCCAGTTCCAGCAGCTGACAGAACTAGCACAGACTCAAACCCAGCAGAACAAGGCAATATCTCTAAACTCAGCAGACACAAGCATAAAGTGACCACACCAAATGACTCTGCCTAATGAGGGGATCTGACCACAGAACACAATTTAGCAGCCCAAACCTAGCCCTGAAACATGAGCATAATTCTTAATGTGGCCTCAGATTTCACCTATTTCTGTTATCAAATGGGTAAAATCTGGACAAGAGACAAAAAAATCTGCAAGAAAAGCAAACCAGAGGTGGCTCAGAGCCCTCAGCTGAGGGCAGCCCGAGGCAGTCATCAGAACCCACACAGGTGCCCAACTGCCTGCCTTTGGTTTGGTCTTGTTTTTAAAACTATTTAATCACTCACAGGTGTTCTCAAAGCCCTAGAACACACTTCTCCAAATTCCAAAGCAGCATGAAAAATGTATGAATTGTATTTCAGTGGCATGACACATATTTTGGCTGAACAGTGACTGGAGCTTAAACTTTGGGATTTCCATTTACAAAGAAAACATCAAGAACCAACCCATTCCTCACAACCTCTTTGCTTGCCCCATGTGCTCCACTCTCAACTCTCCAGCTGATGTTTAACCTCTAAAACATACCCTCCACAGCAGCACTTTAAAGTATAATAAGAGAAAGATTAAATTAAAATTAATCCATGGCAATTCATTACTACACTGTTTCCTTCATAAAGTGCACCTCTTCTCTTTCCACAGAGCACTGAGCAGTCCCCAAAGGAAAGGGTCTTCCTCCTTTTCTCTCTCCCAGTTTAGACTCCGGTTCTTCCAAACACGACTTGCAGGTGCATCCATTCTAATCCCCGAAGGAGGTGAATGTTCCTTTTCTATTAACAATAAATGATAAAAAGGCAGGTACTAGAAGGCTTCAGGAGTGTTTGGCTGTGGAGCTGCCCTGGGCTGGACGTAGTAACAGCTTTGTTTTGTCTTTTTAAAACAGTTTAAAATAAGCAAATTGAGAGTATAAATCCATTTTTTATTATTCTTTCTCTGTATAGCCACCTTATTTCAATACAAACATGCTGTGCTTGTTCTTTTGTTTGAAGACAGCACAAATAGCTTTGCAGTTGTTTGTAGTTCCTGCCATTCTCCTCAGAAATTTGCAGATCTCCTCACCCCCCCTATAATTTAAATATCACTCTTTACACCTCTTATAACAATGAAAACAGAATTCTGAGCAACACGGTGAAGTGTGCACTCAGCAGCCCTCAAACATTCCTTCAAAATTATTTTATTCAAACAGCATATTTTCTACAGCTTTCATTTGTAGCCATAGTTCTATTCCTTTAGGTAGTATCATCTCCTTGATTTGTCTGCAGGTGTTAATAGAAGAGGTTTTTAAAAATTAGGAGTACAATGCCAGTCAGCTTCATAAGACCCGTAAGTCTTAATTCTGTGGAAATATACGGTGTTTATAAATTATTCTTTTAACTGACTGCTTTGTTATGTTAAGCAGTAGGAAAAACTAATTCTATTACTATTTGTTATAACAGTGGCATGGACTTTCTTTTTCTGGGATGTGGAAGATTAGAAGTATAGACACTTGTCCACTCCTATGCTTTTTCACCAACATGAAAGAGTTGTGTCACCAGTGAAGAAAATATCTATTAAGTTGTCAGTTATGATACAATTTGCCTTAATAATGTGTAGCAACTGCAAGCTCAAAAAGTGACAGATAACACACAGACATGTCACAGAAGTGAAACACAGAATAGCAATTAGCATGGAATGAAAGAACACGGAGATGAAAATGAGAAGAGAGATAAAATCTCCTACACAGGCAGACAGAGACTATAGAAGTGTGACAAAACCGAGAAGGGATCAGGGGCCGTTCTGTAACCACTGCTTTGCCAACAGGTAAAGAACCTGCCTGCTTTTATTTTGCTATAGACAAAGACCTGCCTTTGGGCTTCTCAGGCCATTCACTACTAAAGATGGGGTTATTGTCACTCCCTCTGCAGCAGGGGAACACAGAGGAACTAGACAGATACCGGACGCTTGTTCCTGGAGAAGTCCGGACCCATTCCCCCCGGAAGAAGAAAGTGTTTATAGGTAGCACCACACACTGAAGACTCAGGTATAATCATTTCTGGCTGACAGTGCAAGTCCTCTCTTTCCACCTGGTTTTCAGGTGGAAGAATTAAACTTTTTCATATGCAAAGTGACAGTCCCATGAAAGTACTCACAGTAAGAGTCTGCTTTCAAAACTAACACGATTATGCAACCCACAAGTTTACAAATACTGTTACCTGTATCAGTCTCATTGTATCAACATTTTTGAAATGGGTGAATGACAAATAAAAGCAGTAACTCGCACTTGCAGGAACTTTTTAATTGAAGTTAAGGGGCAAGGATAGCAGTCTGTCAGTGTTAGGGGTCTTATCAGCCTCTAAGCTACATCTTTCTTTAGGAAATATAACTGAAGCAGAATGAAATGTTGAACTGACAAAAAGATGTGACATCCCTTTTATAAGAGAGGAAACAATTCAGGCCAGAGGAAAAGATGACCACAGCATCTACTACATACTGAAACTAATGTAACAAATGTAACAGTCCCAATCATTCCAAATTATTAAAAGCAATGACATTTTAATTATTTAGGGGTGTTTTTTAGCTTAAAACTAATACTTTGAAAATTAGATCCATGCCAAGTGGAGTAATACTAAGACAATAGGACAAGTCCTATCTCTGGTACACATTCCCAACTGAACTGAGAAACCAGCAATAGTTAGAGGTAAAATAAAGAGAATATCAGATCTTACCTAGATTTCATCCAGTATGGAGTAGACACAGTTAATAAAAGGGATGCATGTTTAAATAGTGCTGGCCAAAGAGGGTAGAACACACTCAGCAGTGAAAGTTCCAGTCTGAAGTCTTTCAGATGAATTAATTGACTTACGGGTATACACCTGTATATTTTCAGCATACTGAGACTGATGAATTTGCTGGATCAGTATCTGCATAGATTATCTGCCATGTCAAGTGCCAACGTGCCAAACGCAGAAGAGAAGCCTGTCAGAAGCAGCTCTTCTTGCATCAAGAGGTGTCATTTGTAATGAGTCCTTCATACTGGCTACCCTTTGTGCTAGATTGGGTCTTGGTTTGTTTTTATCCAAAACTCTGCACAGAGTACACTGGGATAACTTCTCAAACGGAGAAGAAAGGTGCACACAAATCCAGAGGCACTGAGTATGTATTGAAGCTGCAGGCAGGATGCTGTAAAAATCAAATTAATTCAGTAATTCTTCTTTAACTGCTAAGTTATGGAGAGTCACACCACACACCTGCAGCTGGCCAAGCAGCATATAAAAACAAACAAAAACCAGCCAGATATTAATACTCACAATACAATCTATGCATTGGTTACTTCAGTTCTCTCCAATGCATTAGAGGAACATACTAGATGTGATTTTAATGATGTACCAATACAAAAAACGACCACAGCCATGTTAAAATCCATTTCCATGCACTGTAAACCTGAGTAGGTTTACAGAAAAGACCTAATTTTAAGAAGGAAGTTATTTTCTCTTCACTAACAAGCTACCCCTCTCATGGCAGTCACCTTTAGAAATGAATGCAATTATCCATTCAATTATTCAGTTAGTCACAGTCACACTTTCCTATTTTTCCTCAAGCAGAGGGATGTTAACTTTGACTAAATCTACCCCACATTCACACATATTTTCTACAGGGACAGAACTGGGTACATATGGCACTCACTGCTTGCTTACCCCTACAGGGAACCATCATTGCATCATGCTGTGAGATCGCACTGTAATAGGACCATTTAAATTTCTTCAGGACCAAAATAATTCTTCATTTAAAAAAAAATATAGAAGACGGAGAGAAAAAGCGTTATTTTTTACCCACAGGATTTTGGAATCACATAGAGGGCACAATTTTATGCACAGAATTTGTGAAACACTGACTAGATAGTTCAAGAAAAATAGCTACTAAACAAAGCTGGGCAGAAAAAAGTTCAAAATCAGTCCAGCATTGTTACAATAACCCCACAGCAAAACGAGGACAGTACAGGAATGAAATGCAGAAGCAGGAAGTACTTGTTCACAACAAAAACTTTCTTAAGCTTTCCTACTGATAAAAGCATGTTACAGAATTATTTCTTGAGAGTGTCTCTTGTGCCCTTTCCCCCCACCCTGAGGCCCCATTTATATTCAGTCTGACAATAACAAATTGCTACAGCCTGAAGCTTTTTAACCTCGCACTGACTGCAGAGACTCTGTGCCACAGGGGCCTCAGCCCCCAGGTCACCCTCTCACAGCCCAGCCTGGACCACAGCCACACAACTTGCACTAACACAAGCAGAGAAATCTTCACCTTCTTTCAGCCCTATTTCAGCACCCTGGTGAAAGCTGCTGACATGATTCCCTTCTTCCTTCAAAAAGAAAGAATGAAAATATAGATCTATTTTAGAGTTACAGAAAAGCTCCAGAATAGAGAACCAAAGGAGATTATAGCAATTACTAATTTCAACATACACCCCATGCATTAGTTTGAGGCAATAATAAACTTGATCAGTTACAATTTCATAACTAACCTAATGCCATAGATGTTTTTGCTCAAAGGAGCCAGAGATATGAGTCTGTAATTGGAGGCTCCCACACCACAGGTACCTTGTACATGCAGCTATCTACAAGAACTGCCTTTAATGAAAATGCCTTTAGTTGGTCAGCCTGAGAGGAAGCATCTCCCTCTCAAATCCCCACTCCTTTATTTTAAGTGAATAATTTTCTATAAAATATGAACTATGATGCTTTCCCTTGCTCAGCCTGGCTGAGATGTAATTTGCCATCCCAGACACCTCTACAGCCCATAAAACTCTGTGCCTGTGTTCATACTACAAAGACTTAATGCCTACATGCCAAAGCCACAA
The DNA here is from genome assembly GCA_013399875.1 of Gymnorhina tibicen. Lineage (NCBI taxonomy): Eukaryota > Metazoa > Chordata > Aves > Passeriformes > Artamidae > Gymnorhina > Gymnorhina tibicen. The sequence continues at coordinate 2,193,248 of VXAZ01006886.1, forward strand.
ACATCTGTGCTGTGGGATTACCCGTATCTAAGAGCAGTCCTTCAAAATAATGGATGCTGTACATCATCCCAATGAAAAATCCATAAGGAACTGTCATTCAGAGAAGCACTTAATCTGAGGGGATAGAGATTTACTCTCCTCGTGTTTGAGGCACTGCTTCCCATGTTTGCCGTGTTTACCATGAAGACTCATTTGCATCCTTGTTTGATTGTTTCCTGTGTGGAGATGGGAGAGTCAGACAAGCCCCTTCCCTTTGGTGGCAGGGGGACAATCCAGGCAGCAAATGATACAAGAGCCATATAAAGATGGCAAAGAAATAGTTAACAGATTAAGGACAATATTAAAAAATATCTTCTATTTTAGATCACTAGACAACCAAAGCAGTTCAAGATTTGTTTAAAAAAAACCCAAAACAACAAAACCAAACAAAACCAGAAAGCAAGACAACAGTGCAGATGACATCAGGAAGACAGCTTTAGCATGAAGGCAGCTCCAAAATAATCAGCTGGGATATGAACAAGTCCCATGAGACTCCAGATCCCACATATGAGGCTAATATATTAATCTCTAGCCTATGTGTTTCTCTTGGGGATTTCTCTTTCAAGTTCTCACTTTCATCAGAGACCTGAGCAAATACTCAACAAAAGGTTCATCAAGGCTGGCTGTAAAATTTCACAGTCAATAAATCAGTGTTTCTGATAAAGCATACTGTGCTGAAAAAATTATCATCTTCTCTTATAGCCTTCTAAAGGATAACTTGTTTCTACACTAATGGGCTTGCTCTGAAAGGGTGAGTAGTTTCATTAAAACTTTGTTTTCATCAGTGCTGAAAGGTGCTAAAAAGCTATAAAGTATTGTTCCTACTACTGGCATAACACAAAAGCAGCCTAAGGGTTATGAACTGAGAAACAATGTACTCAAAATTCTGAATATTCAAACTCAAAATACATATGAAATTATTTAAGCACGTGAAAGATAGAGATAATATGGTTTTCCAGGCCCACAACAATGTATAAATCAACCTGATAGCTCCCCCACTGTCACCACTACACTCTGGCCTACAGTGACTGAGCTCTGGTTTGACATCATCCCCACCTTTCCTTGACCCCAGAATCCACCACAGCCACCACAAAGTCCCAAAGCAGTAAAACCTGAGTTATTGCACCCCTGCCTGCCCTTCTTGATTAATGGCACAACTGCAACAGTTAAAAACTGACAATGGAAAGAGCTACATGAAAATTGCAAGTGATAGTAAAAATGTTTCCTAAGAAAGGAGGCTGTGTTTGCAAACAGGTAATTTAATTTCCTTGCACTGCTTTGTAAACTGAAGTTTGTGAAATTAAAGTGAGATTTGTTTTCATGCTAAAATCCACTGGGAAGCTGATTATGCTGAAACACACTTCACCAAGCGTTGAAGGAACAAAGAGGAATGCAAAGAATGTTTCAATATATGGAAACTGCATATTAAGTAACTCCTTGATTTTCCTAAATGAATACACTAAAATGAAAAAAAAAATTTCTTATAGAGCCAAATTAAGATTTACCACAGAGTAATGAGTAACTGCAAGCAAAATTATAGCTCTTTAGCCAGCTCACTTTATGTTAATTTCATTGCTAAATACTTTGAGGAGAATTTCTTATGCAAGAATTGTGTTGCTCTCCTTCCATAAGGCAGGCACAGGTAAACTCATGCTCTGGATTTGCACAAGTCCCAAATAAATTCTTATCGCCATTGCCACAATGATTTGACATTATCTTCACATCCCAGTCACCCATTTTTCCACCAGTTTCATCTACGTATATATATATATAAACTATCAAAGCGTTAGACAAACCAGAACAAGAAAGTTCATTGGACTCCAAGACTTTATTCATCATCACACTAAGAAACAAGTTGTTCTACTTGTAGGTATCAATCATCTGGGATCAAAATGAAGACACGAATGCCTGAACCTAGACAATGATGCATCAATATTCAAATGATTAAGTTCTGGAGATTTATTCCCACCTGAACTTCGAGCAAAACCAAGAAAGGGATATGGAAGAAGCAGCAACAACTGCATGTTTCACTTGAGCTAAGGCATTCAGTACTGCAGAGGTCCAAGGCATTAAACATTGTAACATTAAACAGTGCAGTAGTGCATCCTCACCTATAACCTGTGTGGAAGTTTGGTTTCACAGTCCCTCTCTCTCTCTCTTTCAGTTACAGACAGAGTGGGGGGGAAAAAACCATCTCTGCTGATCTCATGAGCATATCGCAAAATGACATCCAAATCAAGTGCATGCATAATGATCACATGATGTCAAACTTGTTCATGAATGAAAATTTCAACCAATATTTTTGGTAAATTTCGATAAATGTGAAGCTTTGGGCTGTTTAAAACAGTACATTTTGAAATGATTCTCTTGAAAAATGAGAAAAAGTCCTCCCAAGAAATGCTCCTGGGTGGTTCAAGACACAAAATAGCAGGGATGTCTCACCCTGACAGAGTTGCAAGAGTTTCAGCTGAGGGTATTTCCTTTCAGAAGTTTTCTAAATCTCAAATGAATTAGCAGGAAAATGGTGCAGGCATTACCCCCTGGAATTCTGCACTGCTTGGGTGCTTCCAACAAGCCTTCAAAGACTGCCCTTAGGAATCTTATCACAGCAGATGGATTTCACTCAAATGGCCCCATCTGTCATTTCTCATTCGTGTGGCTGCAGCTTGAACTCAAAGAACACCTAGGGCACATTTTCATCAAAATGCCTGGCTAAGCAATCCAAGAGATGAAAGAGATAAAGAAGATAATGCTCCAAATCTTACACTGAGCAGAGAATCTGACCCAAACAAAATGAAATTCTGCCAGATTCGTTCAAGTTAAGAGATGGGAACAGAATATTCCCCTGTGCTCCCTTCGCCCAATGAGCTGCAGAGGTATTTGGCAGAGGGAATTTTCTCCTTCCTGTCATTTCCTATTTTCCAGGGTTTGGCCATCTGTCCACTATTAGGTCCCTTTGAATGACAAACCGGTTTAGAAGCACAGAGTCATTTTCACAACTGTTCTCTTGCAGGGCAGATAAGGATAGAAAGGGATGATTAAAGCTTTTGCTGGCTAACAATAAAATAAAGCAGGAGGAGGAAAAAAGAGCTGCTCTGAGTCTTGCGAGACAGAAGATGGTTTCAAACTACTGCTGCCCACAATGAGCCTGTCTGGAGGAATGGAATCCACCCCACCCTTGGCAGCACAGCAGTACCATTTTAAATGTAAAGTACCTGGGTCTATTAAAATGCTGTCATTTCAAGCACATCCAGTCAGATGCAGACGTTCAATTTCCAGTAAAGAAGGTGAATAATACAGATGATGCACACAGCTCCAGAGCACAAACCTCCACCTTTTCAGAAAGGGGCACTTGGTGCTCATCTCTCCCACAGAGTTCTCCTCTTTCACAGGCAATTCAATATGCTTGCACCTAGTATAACTTATTTTTTCCTTTTCCTTTATTTTCTTTTTTCTCCTGAGAGTTTTGTCAATATCAGTGGAGACAGTTATCAAATGCAGCAGTAGGGACGGATAATACAAGTTTGCTGATAAGGCCGTGTTGTCTGTATCAGGACAGTCTCTGGATCACAGTGTATTGTATTAGTGTAATGAAATAAAGAGGAGATTTCATTTGACTAGAACAAAGAGCTGTGTTTTTCAAAAACACCTTAAAAACACGAAACACCAAAACTTGTTCAAAACGTAGTGCTTTTCAGAAACATGTAATTAAACAATGAATCTGTGAGTTGCCAGACAACATCCAACCAGTTACCTGACCAGCCTTTATGTCATTAGGAATTTAAGTTAGCATCTGTTGTCTGGTAAGTGGCACGGCAATTCTTCAAGATTTGTAAATATATCAACTGTTAGGAAGTCCAGGCACTCGCTTTTGAAGGGAGCTGGCCCTAAAGGAGACCTGCTCCCATCCCCAGGTGAAGAATGAGGCAAAGAACCTGCACTGTTGGGTGCTAACCACAGCAAGGAGCTTTCTCCTGTGGATTAGGGACTGCTGGGACACAGCACATTACAGTTTACTCTTCCTTGCATGGGTCAACAAATTCCAGACAGCATCCATGTCTCTCAAGTTATGCCAAAGCACCTTTTATTCTCAGGAAAGAACCATACTCAGATTCAAACCACATTTTGACACCAGTCTCTGACACTCTTTTTCCTTGACCCTCTAGACTGGCACCCTAATCACCCCCTCAGATGCGAATCTACACATCAGAAAATGTGTGTCTCTTCATATCAGAGGGATGATGCAAATATAAATTCAGCATTTGTACCATGCTGAAACTCCAAGGCCATAAGAAAGTTGCATCCTGAAGAGAACACGATGGAAAGTATGTAAGAACTCTCAGTGGAACAATACCTTCACAAAAAGCAATTCTAAATGCTCCGCATTAATGCAGAGAATTGCTACCAATAATGGCATTTCTGTTGGCATTTTAAAGCTATTTTATATGTAGAACATTTTATCCAGGCAGATATTAGACTATAATCAAGCCAATGCCAGTAACACTTTAGTGTGACAAGATCAATCACAGGAATCCAATAGCTTGGGTAATCATTCTGTTAACTCCAAAGAATTGGCAGAACTCGGCAGCTGTGCTTTCCGCCAACTTTTTATCACTGAGCCACATGATACAAAGAATCTTGTGATGCAGAGTGAAAACCACTTTGATAAAGATGAGAGAAAAGAGATGAAAAATAGGTAGAGCAAGAAATCACTCAGGTAAGATCATCAAGAACTGCTGGAACTACACAAAGAGCTTGCAAAGCATTTGTCTGCAGTAGGCCTAATCCCAGTAAGCAACATCATAGTTTATGAATAGTAAATTCCCCTCACACTTAAATAAAATATTTATAGTAATCAATTAAAAATGTAACTCTATATAATGCCTCTATAAACACATATCTTACATATGCATCTAAAGAGACTGCTGGTGCCAGAGACACAAGATTCACAACACTGAGGTGAATCACTTTACAAAATGTACTTATGAAAGCTCAAGAGGGAATACCTTGAGTGGTGGGTAATTGCTTGTTCCCTCAATAGTGCTGAATTTAGAAATGAACAGTAGTAATGATATTCATAATGAAAATCCCTTAACTGTTTAGAGACCACTACTTCACACACTATTCACTAACTACTGTATTAGTGATTTATCACAGGACAGGGAATTTCAGCATAATTTTTCTTAGAAATGCTGCAGTATTTATTCACTCAATGGCTATTTTCATGCCCTCTAAGCAATCAACTCAGTCTGAGGAAAAAAGTTCACTCAGGAAAGTTGCAATGATCACACAGACTCATTCACCATCAATTTTGGCAGCACACTCTCACACCTAGAGGACCTCTCAAGAGCCCAGTAGAAAAAGACAAATCGAACAGCTGAGAAGTCTGGGCCACTACCAAAGGCAGTGGGCAGCTTAAAGGTAACACACTGAGACAAGGAGGAGGAGAACAAAGCTGTTTTAGATCAGCTGTACCTCGTCTCCTTATCTAGAGAAAACAGAAACGGCATCAAGCAGGACTTGGGACAAGGAGAAGAAAATTCACTTTAAATGTGCACTGATCATCATTCCAAATCAAGCACATCACCCTTGGCTCCAGACACCGCCCCAGACACATTTACTGCTGCCCAGGAACATATTCAGCAGCTCTCAGTCCACCCCCACCCTCCTCAGCAACAGTAGCACAGTTTTCTGCCAGCCCACCCCTGTATCCCATCCAGCTTCAGGTTCCCTGCCTCTTCCTCTCCAAGGCCACACCTTACCTTTTAGGATTCTGAAGCATAGCTTAAATTATGAGGGTCACAGCACTCTATCCTAATACAAATAGCATATTTTGATACATCAGGATGCTGCCTCACAGCATGAGAAAGATTTGCACACAGTTCTCTCAAACAGCCCCTTTACTCAGTTGTTGCAGAATACAGCACTGGGATGTTCCAGGCATTTGCCAGTTCTGAGTCAATCGAGACTGCAGAAAAAGTCATAATTTTAATACCAAGGCTACCACAGGCAGCAAATATTCAGGTAACTGTAATTTCCAATTAAAATACACCTAATTATTTCATTCTCCCACTTTTTGTTTTTAACCATGATTTTTTCTATATGTTAAATTCAGTAGTTAAAAGGACATTGTAATGGCTTTCATCATTCAGTAGAATAAAAAATAGAAATAATAATATACGTTTCTCAAAATCAACTGCACAAGAATTTCACCATCACTTATGAAAACTACTTGACTGTAATTTTGTAATTAAGAGAATTAAAATTCCCTGGAAAATGCTATTAATGGTAACCCCAAACATCATTTTAACAGACAACAGAATCTCAGTGTCCCACATAGGTGCAATAGGGGGTTGCCCAGTAATCAGGTCACTGTTGAACCAGATACAGGAAAGATGATAAAAACTGAATTCTACCTCATAGTCTTGCTATTGCCCACTGAAAAACCCATTTTTGCACAGAATCACAGCAATGGTAACAAGGCCAGACCTTTTAATCTTCCTATTATATTAAAAAAATTAGGTAAGCTTTTCTGTGCTATTTTAAATATGGAAAAAATGTGACAAGTGTACCCATCAAAGGTCAACACCGTTAAGTACAGATTCAAGAGCCATGTGAATTAGGAGCCGACTCTGGTGACACAAATTAGTTCTGGTGCACCTGACTGTTTGAGTGGGGTGGTCAGGACTATGCTGGGGGTGAATTTCAGGCTTCCTGGCTTCATGTCTGAGAGGACACTCAGAGACAAACAGGCCTGGGCAAGCAGCAGAGCAGCACAGTAGGCTTTGGGATGTGGCATCTGTTCCAGAGACTTTGTGCTCCAACCTCAGCTTGAATTTCTTTTCTTACTTTGTATGGTGTCTGAAGCCTCAATAAAAGTTACAGATAAGCCAAGGCTTCGTGTGTGCACACTGGAAGAATTCTGCAGCCTAACTCAACAGGATACAAAATCTATCATGCAGGACTAGCTGTACACAGTGATATATTGCTATTTCCTTTATCATCCTTTGAAAACCACCATTTCAGTCCCTCATGTAAATGTGTTTTGATCCCCATTTATCAAACAGCAGCAATGTCCTCTTCTGCTAAACGAAACTGCCTAATGTGCAGTGGGTATCAGCCTTCCCCACAGCACACTGAACAACCAAGTGAGCACACTCCAAAAGACCTGATCAAAGACGATAAAGGGTTTACCTCTGACATTATCAAGATAAGACTTTGAGATACAGTAAACGGATAATTTTGCTTATATGGTTTGTTTTCACCTTTTTAAGGACAAGATCTAGAACAAAAGAGATTAATTGGAATAAAATGATAGGATGCTGATTAACAAAAAAAAATTACCTGATTTTAAAGCAGATGTAATTTCAAAGATTTCAGGATACAGGTGTAAGTCTTGTATCAGTTTTTCTGTGTAAATAAAAGTAATGCTGTGATTTCAATTGCCAATGCAGAATACACTGAAATAATTTTCATTAACACAAAATACTAAGCTGCTATCAACACATTTTTTTCCGTAAACATCTCTTTCATGTTCAGCCTTTCCATCTTAGAGGCACTGAGATAATTTTCTTCAATAAAACAATTTAATTTAAAGGATTTTATCCACATTTCACAGTCTGCACATGACCTACTTCTTTGTATTTGAACTAAAACTAATCACACTTCCCATGCATTTTACAGAATAATAAGATCAGGAACTGAATATTGGAGAGAATGGAAAAATACCGCAGAAGATGCTTCCACACTGCTTCAAACAACCTTGAAAGCTCCATCTCCAAGTCTGAAACACTAAGTTTCTGATTTGCAGGCCTTGATAGCTTGAGTTTTGAAAATCTGCATAGGTTAATTAACACAGAACCTGGCCTAAGCAAAGCCCAGCAGCCATAGGAGAGACGAAAACGCTCTGCAAATATCATTACTGCAATCACCATGAAGGCAGCCCAGCCCTGGCAGCCTTGTGCATCCTGCTCCTCTTACCAGCACTGCTCCCACTCCTGGCTTTCCATTCCTGGCTCCAGCAGACCCCAGCAGCACCACCCCCAAGCCTCTGCCCCCACTTCCAGTGCCCAATACCGGCGTGCCCAAAGAGATGCAGCATGGCTGCATAAGCATGGCTTATTCCCATTTTGGAAAGTCTCAGCAGGCAATTAGCATTCCTGATCAAGCTGAAGGGTCTAAAACAAAAGATTTGCAGATTTTGACATTCTTCCATTTTTCCAAAGGGCTCACTAGTTAGGAGATTTAATAGGGTCTAATAAACAAATAGACAATTTGAGATGAAAATCTTGCAAGGTCTGAAACAGCATTTTTCAGTAGGGTATAATGTAACAGCAGTTCTACTGTTAAAAATTTAAGTAAAATAAATTATGTAAGTTTGCTAGAAAAAGTAGAAAATATGAGAAATGCAGTTTACAACCCAGGGTTTTTTCCAAAAATAATACCACTGAGCAAGTCCAACGAGCACCTTAGTTTCAGCAGTATCAATAGACAGCATAGAGGTATAAATACCACTCTCAAAACTTTCTGGTATCTCCTTATTATCTGATAAATAAGATAGTGGGGTTTTTCAAGCATACCCTTGGTTCTTTAAAGTAGACACAATAGCAATGTTGACATTTTAGATACAGCCCCTCACAAGTTGATCAGAGAAAATGTCCAGTTTGTTGATTAGTTCCTGGTTTTCCCAGATGATCTGAAAGGCCGATGAGTTGTATGAGCCCCTGTTGAAAGGCTCCCCAAACTTCAGACCTCTTATTACCTTCAAAAAGAACTTTCAGACATTTAATCATCATTGCTCCATTTTGCAGACCAAAATGCGGGGATGCTGGGCTAGAACTTTCTGCTCCTGCCGAGCCAGACTTCGAGCCTTTCAAAGCACCGTGGTGATACAAACTGCTGTGCATTACCACAGCGGACTGAATGATTTATTCATACCTCAGGCTCTCCTTTTCTGCCCTGTATCAAGCCACAACAGAATCTCTACTGGATTGCAAATCATAATGACCTATGACCAAAACCCAAGGGCAAACCTGCCACTTTTATAGATACATAAATGATTAATAACTGGGAAAGAATTGCTTGTATTATTTGCTATATTAAATCATCTTTCTAAAGCGTGTTGTATTTCAGCTTGCAACAAGTGAAATCACAGAGGAATAAAAAAATCTGAGCCTGCTATTTCTGCAAATGCAATAGAGAATGAGCGCCTATGGACCAGCAGATTCCACATCACCACTCCCATTTTCACTATTCCAAAAGAACAAACCCTTCACACTCCTTCGAGTCTTCTCCTTAGCCTTCTCCAAAGAAAAATTTTTAACAGCAGAAATAACAATTGGTTCAACAAGAAATTAAGTATTTAATGAAGTAAAGCAAAGATTGTCTTAAATTGGATAAGTCACCTTTTGGTAATGCAAAAAAATGCAATTCTCTCCATCCCTATATCAGTTTTACCACTATTTGAGCCTGAATTTGTCAGGAAAAGTAACTTGATGTGCTCTGAGGCACAAGGAGCAGCACTTGCCATTTCAGAACTGTACAGATGAGTCAACTGCACCACTGGAAGAACTTACACCAACAGCAAGTGTTCATCATCTCTCCACGAATCATTTCTCAGTAGATTGTACTCTACCAGTATAAAATAGCATATTCAAATAATTTTAAAAATTTCACCATGTCCACAATTATCTTTACATTATTTATTGTTTGCTGCAGTTAATACATGCAGGAAGTTCAAAGAGAACAAAACAGAGCTACATTAGTAGGTTTTCATCCTGTGGTGTGCTACAAAGATGCCTACAAAGCCCAGCTAAAAGCTTTTAGTATAAAGCTTGAGCTTTTGATCCAAACTGGCAAGTTCAAACGTTTCAAAACCACATCGTTTCCATGAAAACACAACTGGTACAACAACAGGAAGGGCTTTCATTTTTAATCAGTACTGTTTGGATGATAACTTCCAACAGTCTTTACCACCACTGCAGCTGATAACACGGCGCTTGCTGAGCTCCCTCATTACAGTTTTCTCCAAACTCAGCACAGCTTCCTCTGGCAACAGAATGCAGGAATCACATCCCACTGCTCACAGGCAGGGATGGGGGAGCAGCAGTCACATGGAACACAAGATACATGAGCTGTCTCTCCACTGATCAATGCAGGAACATCATATTAATCAAAATACCAGCAACAAGGCAAAACATCAGACAAGGATCCAGATGGTAACTCTGCAAAAATGCCAGAATGTGTTACCTGTTTACAGGGTGGAACTGCAGTCATCTACTCAGAGAAGAGGGGTATATAACTTTATGCCAAAATACGTTAAAAATCCAAGTATTTCAGGGAAAATTCTTCTTTTCCCTGAAAATAGGATACACATGCAGAACAGTGGATTTGTGCTTGCCAGTCTTTCTTCTCCACTACCCCCAGTCATTCTACTCTGTGAAGAAAAAGAATCAATTTGATCATTCTGTGTGCCCTGACCAATAAAGTATTAAGACATTCAGGCTGTCAAATACCTTTGTTTTCCAAAAGAGCCTCATCACCTCCTCCATATTAATTAACCTCATCCCCAAATGTAATCCCAAACCAGCAAATGAAGCTAAGAAATACAGAAAAATTTGAGTCATGTGGCACAGGAGGAAACAGGTAGAACAAATGCAAATGTAAATCACTAACAACCTATTCTCAATCACCTCTCACTTTTTAGAGTGTCATTGAAGGCAAGATAAGAAGGAAAAGCGAGGGGGGAAATCCTCACCCAGCCATGTGACTTCAGGAGCCTTTTCCCCCAAGACACCAGGCAGGTGGGACGTATCCCACCCTCAGCAAAAGAAGGATATTGGACTTTGCATGCCCTGCAACCATCCAGGGAAAAAGTAGCCACTGTAAGATTCTGCCTCCTGTAAAATTTTCCCTGGCAATGGCAATCACCTCCGAAACACTCTGCAAAGCTGTTATTACTTCTTCAGCAGCTGGCACGAGTTTACTGCTGAGCAGCAGCAAGTCCTTATTCAAAAGCCTCTTTCTGTTCCTCAAGAGTTTTTTTAGTTAATCCTACCTGGTGCAGAGGGACCACACTCACCTTCTAAAGCCCTGACTTCCCCAGGTAGTGATAATCCACCAAAAGGAGATGGTTTGGATTTCAAAGCACTCAAGTCTCGAAGTGCTGGCCTAAATCTGCCAAATTCAGTCCCAGATGGAATAAAACCAAGCTGGGCCAAACTGGGAAGTTAAACTGCAAATATATTCCCCTGCCCCCATGGAGTTTTAATCCCCTGCTCCTCTGGGGAACAGGTCACAGTTACGTCTTATTATCTTGAAATTGCCTGGGTTTTATTTCAGACACTAATATTTATAGGTCTACACCATATGTTTAGAGTTTAACTTTTACTTGAAATACACAAATTTTAGTTTTTCAAAGTCTCAGTTATTAAAGTTTTTTCTCCCATCCTCTTTTTGTGTTTCTAAGTCCCAAGGAGTCCAAATACACGCTTCTGAATCTCTAATGCTTTACAATTCAAACCATGCAGAGTGTGCCAATCACAAAATTAGTCTGTGATCTGCAAAGGAGGCTCAGCTCAAAAATAGAAAAAAAAAAAAGCAGCATGTGCAATGATTACTCCATTTAAAGAGGAGGTGGGCAGAAATGAAAGTTACCACAAGATCAGAGAACCTTTTATATTGATTAGAGTTGAAAAGGATAACAAGAATAAAGAGGCCTGTGTAGAGTTATTAGTACAGGGCAATCACCACTAATGAGTTATCATTAGAAAATGCATTTTGATGTCATGAGGGATCTCAAGCATGCAACTCCAAGCACAGAAGAAAGGAGGATTTATGGAATATGTCTACTCACAGGAATGGGGAAGTTTACCCACCTCAATACCAGATTCCTCTCTACGGAATAATTAGGTCATTTACACCTCTTTTTTTATCTTTAATCTTACGTTTCTGAAATTGTTTTCGGACAACTATTCTCACAAAAGCACAGTAAACAGAAGCACGTGCCTGTACAAGTTCTATCATCAATTAGCTTTTACATATCATTACGATTTCAGCACACTAAGCAATTGCTGCTAACTTTGTGCAAAGCAGATCAATGTTGCCTTAAGGTAAAAATAACTGATCAGCTCCAAAATCTGCACTGAGTTGCAGTGCAAGGCAAGCAGCTTTTATGCAGTGTCCTTTAGATTGTGTGATGCCCTGGGAGGCTTGGATGTCAAAACGCACTTGGTTTAATTAAAAACAAGGTCAAATTAACAGTGCTTCTAGTTTATTTTGTAACTAGGTATTACATCAAATTTCCTAATATCAGCAAATTGAGTGTCTAAATTTGAGCCGCAAAATTAGTTCTAAACTTCAGGTAACTTAATAAGGGTCATGGAGAGGTTAATATCTATTTAAAAGAAGAAAGTAATAGTGGGTGATACACTTTCCTGAAACTCGTACACTATGTCTGAGGTTCCTCAGCTTCCTTAGCATATTACTCTTTTTCTTTCCTTTGTAGCAAAAATTGCAAATAATTAACAGAAAAAAACGATTTATAGAAATCGGTGCCACGTGCACAGACCAGAGGTAAAATATTTATTTTGCCAGTATTCCTGCAATAATTACAAGTAGGAGGAAAGGAGTGAGCGCTTTAAAATACAATGTAATTACAGGTTTATTTTCCTTCCCAGGAATGCTTCAGAGTCTGGTGTAAACCTGGCTCTGTTTCTTATTGTGATAATAAGAACCTGCAACAAACCTGAAGGTGTACAAAGCTCTTCAATGGTCTGACTGCTGTGGGCATGGTGCCAGCTTTGTGGGAGACTGTCACACTCATATAGAAAGTGCTGAATTTACCAGAGAACCAATGGCCTTCAGAATTTGGGGGAAAGATGTCTCCCTGAATAGGTTTTAGTCCATACAGGGTACCTACTACATTCCACGGACACATCAATTTAAATCTCAGGGGTCTGCTGTGGATGTGCCTCAAATCACAACAGTTTTGACTGACTTGTAGCTGTGAAGCTTCTCGATGGAATTTGGTGCAATTCTGAAAGGTTGATCTGAGCAGTATTTGCAAAGTACATTCAATGCTTTCCTTACGTTACTTACATTGGTCACCTCCAGTCAAAATCTCAGGAGTGGCTGCAGTTACACAGATTTGAGTAAAACAAGCTTGAAGTTTTCTAAGACCTCGGAATATAGAAGGGACCTTAAAAACTACTTGCATTCAAATTACAGACTCAATTAGGGAAGGAAAAGGATGATGGCCTCTGCTGCTTTTCTACATGAGGCTTGGTTTATTAGCATTAACGAAGGGTACTTAGCCCAGGTATCCACAGAAAGATAAAACCAGTGTATTTTTCTCAGAAATGATGCCCTTTAGTGACCTGTACTGGACAGATCTTCAGATCTTTAACTTAAAACCTGTAATTATAAAAGGAATGGTCCTTCAAGGTCTAAAAACCTGACAATTCATTACATTTGTCTTAAGGAAACACTCACGATACATTAAAAACTCACAGTACAAAATAGCCCTCTAGCTGCACCCACACAGATCGTGGGAGGTCACAGGACTTGTGCTTTCAAGGAATGCTGAAGACACTTGCACTTTGTTCATCACTTCACCACCGCCAAGGGCTGCTCTGGAAGGAGGGTCAGGTTCTCCTATATCCCATTTTGGGGTGATGCTGCCCTGAGCTCCCACAGAGACTGGGTTGCTCATCACTCTTCCAACCTGGGATGTTTGTGACTGATGGATTTCTACCCTCACATCCATCTCAACCATCTTCTTTTCTTCCTGCTTCAAAAGCTAGGTTATAGCTTGATGTCTTTTTAATTTTGGTTTGGGTTTGGCTTTTTTAAAAACTCTCTCCTTCCAATCCTAAAAAAAACAAGAAAAAAACCCACAAAGAACCCCAACCTCCATAAACTCAACACCAAAACAAAGCCCACAAACACCCCCACATGGCAACTTTTCTATGTCTATATTCTCCCTCACACCCCAAAGGTGATGTCTTGGTTTTGAGCTAGTATTCCTGTTTTCATACTCTTTACATAAGCAAGTATTTTTGTCATCATTCAGCAGGATTTAACTTCCCTAAAATCACAGTCCACAGCAGAAATGTCACATCAATGTTCTGCCAATTTGTTTTTCATTTTGAAATTCATCATTCCCAAACTCATAGTGAAGCCCTCATTCAATTAAAGCCTCTTCATTGGCTTCAATTAGACCAGTACTGATCCTGTTTCTTCCCACACAATTCTACCTTAATCTGGTTACTTCACGCTGCAGCCATCATATTTCTCCTTTAAATACTTAATCCCACAGAAAACTTTAAATATTTATATCATGCAGACTGAGCAGTTATCCAAATGTTGAAAGAGGAATGGAAGAAAAGCACAGTATTGCCTGTTCTTCTGAGCAGATGTGGGAAAGCTCAGTGCCTTCTTGTCACCTGGAGGGCTGCCTTTGGTTTCCACAGCTATTGGACACTGGCATGATAAGCACTCTGTTCTTCCAAAGTTAAAAACAGCTCACTTCAGTGGCCATCCTGCACTTCCAGTGTGCAAAGCATGGAAACAACTACTCAGTGACACATCCATGAGCTCCACTTGGGACAGGCTGTTCTGCCTTAGGCTAATGCAAGTCTTTGAAATAAACACAGCGTGTTCAGAGACTAAATTAAGCCAGTTTAGTCCCCCATTGCCTTTCCCCCTCTTCCCACTCTGTCTAGATGACATCCCACATCACAGTGTGGGACTCAAGGTCCCAGCTATATCTACTGCCCCCTCACTAACAAAGGTTCCTTTCTTACAGCATATTTCCCAACTTCAGTTCGAATGTTTCAGGTGATAACTCTTCCCCTGAGAAACTCCTCAGCAGCACTAAAAGCATCTATTTACAACTTTTTTTTTCCCTTGGTGTTTGTAATAATGATACCCCTTTACTGCCCTCCTCACTGCTGAACATGAAATAAAAATTGAGTTCTTTATATGTGCTTGCATAGAAATAATATGTTGGCAATTAGATTAATGATATTATACATGTTCTGCTTTTCATAGTTCCTTTTCTCATAGTCCTCAAAATTTATCCCTTCCTTTATTCAATTTTCTGTAATTTTTCACTTATTTCTGCTGTAGATCTCAAATTGAATGTAGCACTCCCTGTGTGGAATCAGAACTGTCTATAATCTCACCCGTAACCTAAACTCCCATGTGTTGCACCTACTGGTTTCTTGGATGTTTCTTTTAGAAATCCCCACCTTTCCCTTTCTTCCATTTTACCTGATCACACAAGTATCCCTTCAGTCCCTGTTCTTATCCAACCATCATCTTTCCCCCCACATATTTCCACAGATCTATTTGGTACCATATTTTTCCAAGAGGCAAGTAATTTTGAACTCTATTCCGATAATGCAGATACAGCTTCTGGTTTACATTCACTGAAAGCTTTGTGCTGTGAACACACATTCCTTCTTCCAGATACTTAATAAAGTTATGAAGTGAGAAATTACCTCATTTAGTACCTCACAAGACACCCATGAAACCCCACCAAACCACCTTACTCTGTCTGTGATCTCTCATCTGGTTTTCCAGAACTGAAGCTGCCAACCATTGGAAGAGAATAAGAGCGAGAGCACACCCACAGCCCCGAGAGACTCAGAGACCAAAGGCAGCAAAAAGACTGGTTTTGAGACTAGGAGCAGAGAATCAGAAGCAAATACTGCCAGGTTCACCAAAAAAGCATAGAGATTTTGCATGGGTTTCCAAATGTGGAAAAGAACAACACAATAAAAATGGGGATAAAATGCTTTCCATGTTGCTTTTACTTATGGTGCAGCAATAATTAAGTTTTTCTGCTCTTTAACCCTGTGAACAAAGAAGGTTTTATGTGGACTTTACAGCTTAAAATTGCTACTCCTTCGATGGATTTACTCTATCTGTTTACAAGTTGCTGGAAAACCAGCAGAAGTAGAGAGGAACTTCTAATAAAACAGAAGCCTCACCCTCAATTACTGCAGCAATTAGAGCAATTATAACCAACTGTCAGTCTCTAACGAGTAAGTGATCACAGAGTCAAAGCTGTCAGGGCGCACGGTGACCTGTCACACCCCCTCTGCCTGGGGAGGGAGGAGCCGGGGCTGTGACTCTCCTGGATGGGTGGAGTTTTCTGATGGGTTATCTCTGCTGTAGTTAGTAAAACCAAAGCACCAGCGCAGGCATTGCTGCCCGGCTGCTCCTCACACCTCCTTGAAGCCAGACAAGAGCAGCTGCCAGCACGGGGTGGGAGCAGGTCACACCCAGGAGACACCTCCACAATTCCTAACCTGTCCCTTGGCTGGAACTTGCTGCTGTGATCAGCAACAGTGTTCAGCAACACGCTCATTAAGCCAGGAAGCTGATATAAATTAAACCTGATTTACTATTAATTAATAAAAACATGTCACCAAGCAGCCCTCAGAAGTCCTGCAAAAGCATCCTCTTGCAAATTAGGCTGATTGAAGCCACCGGGCACATTAAAGCCACAAGCCCTCAGGACTCCAGGGAGCAATCGTGAGGCCAAGCCACAGCAATAGAGTGAAGTGGAACCTGGAGCAGGATCTCCTGAGCTGGGCAGGGCTCTCAGAGCTGCTCTTGTCTTCTCTGTGGAAGGACAAGGACCTGCAGAACCAGTGGATGAGTAACAAATACATTGCTGCCATAATTTGTTTAAGTGAAGTTGCTTCTGCTACATTTTGTAACAGATGCCATGGAGGTCTCGTTACTCACTTCATCAGGATCTAACTCTGAAATTACACAACCAAACTGTGCTTCAAACAACCAATTTGACCCATTTCTATTTTTAAAGCCCCCAATTTAGAGGCTGTAAAGATGCAACACCTTTTCAGTGTAAGTGAACAGTCTCACTGATATAAGGTATAAAGCTAATAAAACAATTAATTCTTTACAGAATCAAAAAGTCAACTCCAAATTTAGGTTTTTAATTTAAAAACTGAAGTGCTTTGCTACACAACAGAGATGAAGGGCACATAACCAGGTTCAGCATTTAACATCAAACTGGAGATTCAAATCTTTGCTTTTGCTTTCTCTCGTGTGATCTTGCGTATCTGCGGTTTCATAATTGGATTTATTGACCTGAATTACTGGAGTGTAAACTATGAAGTTGTCTGTGATGGTAACACTCTTTTTAAAAGTGTTATAATTTAGTTGGTAATCAAATGTGTTTGTACCGTGAAAATCTTAATAATACTCCAAAATAATAAACACCTACTTTCTCAGATAAGAGTCACCAAATGACAAGGTATCATCTGGAAGATGTATTGATAATGGTGGAATAGTATTTTATGGAAAGTAAGAACACAAATTTCAAGGAAATCAAAATATTAAACTGGAAGGTTTGTTATTGTCATGTACTTAAATAAAACAATTGCATATTCCTCCATGTGCCTCTCTCAGGACAGGCAAGGAACCCTGTCCTGAACCTCCTCAAGCATTCCTTTCTCAAAATTTAAAAACTATACTTAATTAATGAGGAAAATATACGAGATGACTTTGAATTTTGAAGACTCTCCGAGAAATGCTGCTTATTTTCATACTTACAGCTCAGGCAGGTAGCCTTAAAGCAACATTTCTATCAATTGATTGCACACAGTCCCAATACCAAGCATTGGAAATGGGCCTCTTACAGTCCAGTCCTGTGTCCAGCAGACCTTTGTTTTTACCTGCACAGGAGGACAATGTTTACTAGCTGGAAATAACTGGATATGCACCTTCTGTCTGAGCATCACATTGCTAAACTCTCTGGAAAGGAAAGTCCACTTGTGTAGGAAAATGAA
The DNA here is from genome assembly GCA_013399875.1 of Gymnorhina tibicen. NCBI lineage: Eukaryota > Metazoa > Chordata > Aves > Passeriformes > Artamidae > Gymnorhina > Gymnorhina tibicen. Next base: position 2,211,112 of record VXAZ01006886.1, read on the forward strand.
CACTCAGATTTAACCCAAAACCTGCCCTCCTTCTAGAAGATTTTTTCTACCTGGATTCTCAGGTAACCAGCTCAGATCTCAGCTGCTGCCTCGGGGTACTTTCCTTCAGTAAAACACGGAATGAAACCTAACGTGGTTCTGGTTTGGAATATTATCTTTCTGGAAGGATCAACCTTTGAGGTTTGTAAGTCAACCAGGTACATTCTGCAGCCACTTGTCCTTTGCTGCCGTTGGCAATTTGAAACAACCCAAGTGACAAAGGCAGGGAGCTGGGAAAGTTTCCAGTTTACAGGAGCATCCCGGGCTGCACAAGGAAAGCACAGAGGTGTGAAAGCTTCATTTCCTGTAAGGGATAACGTGTAATATACCTCCAGGATATTTAGATAAAAGCCATGCTGCTGACAGGCTGGTTTATTGTAGTTCTCGTAGAATCTCAGGGAGATTAAGAGGTTGTCAGAAAGATATCTTGGAGTTGTTTTCTTTGATAAAGATTTTACAGTTTGGATCAGTGGAAAAATAAGTCAATTTTGCTCCATATCAATTTAGTCTCTGTCTGGCAATCTCTTTAGTCTCTTAGCACTAAGGTAAGTTGCTTAGCTCATCTTTGCAAGGAGCCAAGCAAATATTCTTTGATAACATACTAGTTATGAAGGTTTCAGCATGATAAAGAATCTGAAAGGTTACGCAGTCCTAAAAAGTAAGTTATTTTCACACAGCAAGTAGACAATGATTACATTTATTCTGAGTTCAACCAAAAAAAACCACCAAGAATTAGTTAGAAACTATGCAAACTACTTCCATTTTCATGGAATAATTAGTGCCTGTGAAACTTTCCAACATTTATCATCACTTCAATGTACAGTCAAGATGCATGGATAACAAATGCACTGTCTGAAAGGAGGAAAATCCTTATAAATCATCCATGAAGTTAGATCTGGGCATGAACCGAGATGTTTGTGCAGTAGATTTATTTAGGAATAAAAGTGATGTCTTCAACTTTTGTCCTATCAAAACCAACATGTACAATATCAATTTGGGTAAAAATAATCATGTGCTTTCAGTAATCCTGTCTTTCCTAGTATTTGGAGGGGGCTTTCTCTTGCTCACTGGGTTGCTTTCATTTTTACTGACACATTTTAACAACAATTCTCAGGACAGGGGAAACTGGAAGGGGGCAGCAGAGGAAGTGATTGGTCTACAATCATGCTTTTTAATTTAAATTTTTTCCCAAAGCACACCCTGCCTCACCAGGCCTTTGGAGCGACCCTGTAAAGTCTCATTCCAGAACAGAGCAAGAAATTTCCATTAAGGAATGAGATGAAGCTTCAGGTGAACAGGGAAGCTCAGGCTGTCATCCTTCATACGCACTCCGGAGCTCCAGGCTTGGAGTGGGAGCAAACTTCAAGGGAGAAAAAAGAAAAACCATTCAACCTAAAGCTATGAAGGGGAGCTTCAGCTCTAACAAAGGCACGGGAGGATCATGTCTTCCCAGGATTAACTGCATGAGAAATCAGCTGCGGATGGAAAAGGAACCTTTATAAGCAAAGTCCGCGCTCAAACCCTGATATAAAAATACCACAAAACAAACGGGGGGCGTTTGTCAAAGGCACACACTGTAGCAGCTATTTTAACTCTTAGGTTTTCACGTGCAAATCATGATCGAGAACCTGCATTAGTTCATTCAAGCCCCTTCAATTAAGAATACAAGTTAGACATAAAATAGCAGCCAAATTAATCCATTGTAAGACTTTTCCCGCTGCTAATCCATACAACATAAATTACCAAGAATGAAATTTGGCCCTATATATGTTTCTGTGGCAAAGTGAGGACTGTTGGAGCCAGGAAACTTGTTTGATTATATGAACTTTGATTGCCCATGTCATGCAAACGATCTCCAAGCTATTGCCTACAACCAGCTTTGTGGAGAACAAAACCAAAAGAGACACTAATTATTTCAGCAAGGTAGAAACAGCATTTTACTCATTTAATTCTTCTGGATTTTTTTTTAAATATTAAATTCAGTTTTAATTTCATATCAGGAATTGCTCCTTCTTCTCTCAGTACCCACTGCTGAAAAGGGCAGACACTGAAGCTAATTAAGCCATGAGTGACAGAAGAATATTTGGGCAGCGTTCCACTCGGGAGGCTCTCCCAGCACTGCACTCCTGCTTGTCCTACCTGCCCACTTTGCCATGGCTCCAGCAGAGAAAACTCACCCAGGACCAAGGCAGCCCCTCCCTCAGCAGAGCCAGATAAACTGGGAGAGGACGAGGAGAGGGTGAGGGAGCACCCATCTACCCCAGAACACAACAGCCAAAGTCTCTCTCACCCTGCACTGTCCCTTCCTCCATTGTCCCTTTTATGCCATGATCACATTTTAATTTATTTTGATTTGCATGGCTTTGGTATTATCTAAACAATATTGTTAAGTGGTGTAGGATTCCTAATTTTCTACTAATTCTTAAAACAAATAATAGGAAAATAACATGAGTCATTTTGGCACATATTTTACTTGCTAAATGTAGTTTGAGGTACAAAACATAGTAACCTATTCAACAGCTTTCATCTTATATGGAACAAGGGGTTGATGAAAAGCAGTTTAGCAGCTTTGATAGCAGGGAACACAAGAAGTTGCTCATTCTGACTCATGCTATGTAAACGGCAACAGGAGATGGGCAAACCTTTCAGCCTGGGAGCTGGGACAGAAAGATTCTACTTGTGAAATCCTTAACAGGTTTGCAAGTCCTGAAAACCACAAATGGGACATTAACAGTATAAGTTGCTTGGGATACTGTTCGGAATTTTTTAGGGATTTTTTTTGCTGCTGCTGTCAAAACAGGAGAGGATGCTTAAAAGGGGAAAAGAGCTTTCCAAAACTGCAATGTTTTGTAACACTGAAGATGATTTATAAGATGGCTGATCATAAAATACACATTTTGCTTTCAGATCCTACAGACCAGGTGCCTGTGCTAAACTATACCCTGCATTAATTACAAACCAGCATTACGAATTTGAAATTTTCCCATATAGACTGTTGGCACCTTCCACAGATTTACAGGGCTAAGGAAAGAACATTAAGGTCTCACAAGGCAAGTAGGTTTGAAAAAACTGGGGTTAAAAGCACATTTAAATCTAGGCACACAAAATTCTTCAATTCTTCATGTAGTAGCCATCCCAAAAAGTGCAGAAACCTTCACTTTCAAACATGATTTATGAAAAACCCCGTGTCCAATGTAACGTGGCCTGGCTGTTTGTTAGTCAACAGCAAAATGTGCTTGCAAACACAGTACTTTAGTATTTACCATTGGTAACGTGATGCCAAAATCCAGCTGCTCACTTAGAAACTGATCCACCAGGCAGTGGGAAGGCGTTTTCTGAGGGGATTCTTCAACCTTTTGCAAGAAATGAGCACTTAACTCCGTGACCTTTTGCAATATTTTCTTACCCAGCTGCCAGAATTACTATTTTCTTTCGTCTTTTTCTGATATGCCCTTTTATCTTATGACTTCTGATCTATTGAAATGATAAACTGCGTAAGAAGAAAAAGAGAATTACCTACTTCCTCTAAATTTCATTGTGCTTTTTTTCATGTTAAAAACTCATCATTTTCACAATTACCATCCTGAAACAATCACAGATACAACTGAAATATCCTTTAAAGAGGAGTACAAAAAGATCTGAATTCCGTAAAATAAAAGTTCAGCTTGAATTGTTCAAATATTGAAATTTGAAATCTGTGCTTGTTTTAAGTATTTCAATTTCAGAGTTTCAAACTGAAAGTAGAAAGGAACCTAAAATCCTTGACTGCCCAGCTCTGTCAGCCAGGGAAGAAACCCATTTTTGTATGAATAAACCCTGACAGGATGCTGGCTTGACATCTCCCACTGAAAAGCATTACAGCAGAAAGAGTCTACTTAATTCTATTAACTGTTTCTAATATCCCCTCATTTCAATTTCTAATTCAATTTCAAATTGTAATAATTGGATCCCATTACTGCTTCTGGGGTTTTTGGTAGATTAGAGAGCTGCTAACTATCAAGAATATCTCTCCCCCCACCCCATCCTGGCAGTTATATAATCAAGTGATCCCTTATTTTTCTATACCATAGAATGCCTGAACAGATTGAGGTGATTACAAGTCTCAGTACAAAGCACTTTTCCTACACCTTCCTCCTGACTGAAAGGACTGATATCACATGACAACTGTTTATTTGGACAGCTCAGCTGAGCCAAGTCTTTTACTCTGCTATCTGGAACACATCACCATTCCTCGTCCCTGCCTTCCCTCCCTTTTGCCTTTTTAGATAAACTATTAAGAAAAGACAGAACACAGCAGTTTTGTTTCTTAAAAATGTCCTTTTTCCCAGAGGATGCAGCTCCCAGCCCAGCCCAAGGCAGGAGGTGCTGCACAGCAGCCTCCAAGCCGGGCTCTGGAACGCCCCTGCGTTCCTGGCCCTGCTCAGGCAGCTGCCCTGGGGGACGTCACCACCACCTCCAGAGCACAATGCCACACTCCCAGCAGAAATCTGTCACAAACCTCTGCAAAGCTCACGCCTCTGGAGAGCACTTGGAGCCACACATCCTGCAGCAATCCTTGCCTTGGTAACCGAGCTGCACTTCACCTCTCAGGAAATAATCCTGAAGGATTTTCCTACCTTCAGGAACTATGCACGGCAGAACCAAAAGAAAGGCTGGATTAGTGACCTGAGGGACACTTTTCCATTGAAGTGTCTCGAGGGAAAGACAGTCCATGCATCAAGAACACATTTGCTTACCAGAGGTGCCCGAAAAAGAGGCACTTCAGATTGCAACTCTCACACACATCAGTTATCTCAGTGGTTCTTAGAGTTCTGAACCTTTCCCATACTCGGTTCCACAATCCTCCAGCTGCCATCCAGCACAGCTATTCCAAACAGCAGAACTAAGCAGGATACACACCAGGAATACCATGTATTACTTTCTTGTCGGGTCATATCAAGACTAATTTAATCCCTTTTCCTCCCTTCCCTCCCAAAAAAAGAAATAATTCATGACTTGAAAAGGCACTTTTGGGAACAATCCATTTTAACTTCACTAAACTTCTGTACCCAGCAGAGTGCACTATGGCAGGCATGGATGTGCTGGCCCACATCCAAAGCAAGTTTAAGTTTACATAATAAACTGATTTATTATATATTAAACAAGCAACTGAAAGTACATGGAATTAGATGAAACTTTTATCATGCATCTTGAAAAAAAACCAAACCAACAATTAGTCTTCTCACAGAGAAGCTGCTGGCAAAACCAAGCTCTTGGTAAGGAACTGTTTACTCTTTCCTAAAGATCAACAAGCATCATTGACAGAAGTATTTAAACATGATTTTTTTTTTTGTTCATTGGCAGTTATTTTCTGTAGAGCAATTAAGACAAAGCTTGATTGCGAGGAAAGCTTAATTTGCAAAGAGAAATACATATTTCATGAAAGCTGATAAGGTGTTTCTAATTGTGGAAATTGCCTTACCTCCAAAAAATGCTGTAATCTCTTCTTTTGGGGAGGAGAGAGAGATTTCTCTATACCCTAAATATCCACTCCTATTGAACTAATCAGCCAGTGATGCATGAAATTAGACTTCACCTGTCAGGGTGACCTTGTAAAGGTCTTTCGGAAGCTATTATTTAACAAACACTCCAGGATAATTCATCAGGGAGGTCACAGGACTGGACACAGAGCTAACTCACACCTAATGAACAAACACGGCTGGGTTTTTTGTAGCTCCATATTATTATAGAAGCAAATCACGTTTTGAGGAACCTTCCATTGAATCTTTACTTTCATACGGCTTTAAAGAGATAGAAAACTAATTAAATATAAAAGCTTTTCAAAAAGTTCTCTTTTTTTTCAAATTTGATACAACTATATTACTAAGCAGTATTTGATATCTACATTGATCAAATTACCAGTTGCTACAATGAAATCCATGTGGGTAGAAACAAGTGACATTACAGCATCTTGTGCTACTGAGCTTCCACACAGCTCCTGCTTCTCCTTCTGAAACAGGAAAAAAGCTGGGAAACAGCCCTAGTGAACACAATTGCAGAGCTCAGAGAGGAAAGGAATCAAGGTCACCCTGTGCCAGTGAGTCAAGCCCACACCTCATTGTCCAAAAATCCTACACTGGGTAACTTGGTGGACTGAGACAGAAAAACAAAACTTGCAGTACTTTCCATTTAAATGAGGAGTCCTCAGGCTTTCAGTAGGAAAGGTGGCTGTGTTTTTATTTGTAGGAAATTAAAAGGAAGTGGCAGCCATAAATTTAATTGCAAACAACAAAACAGAATAGCTCAAGCACCTGATACGACAGATAAATGATTAGCTAATGAACAGGTGTCTTTAAGCTGGATCACAGGAGTTTCTTGCTGGTGGGCACAGGATACGTGATTTTGACAAGACCTACACAGCCTTTGGTTGTAACACACCTTTACTTTTTCAGTGTGTTTTCTCCCTTTTCTGTGCTTCTGTATAATCTGACACAAACTCTGGATAATTATTTCTATCTTTAAAAGGCTGCGTGTCTCCTACGATTGCAGAGGACATTTAAATGCCAAGGGAACAATCCAGCACAGAAAAAATGTGTATGTGTGTGTATAAATATATATATATATATATGATCTCCACTTGTCCTTAATAAAAAATTAAGAACTCTACAAAAGCAAACACAACCATCTCAGATCATCCACTTTCCTCATAAAGCTTCTTACTTATTGAGTTAAATGCACAGTAAATTGATTTATAAACTAATCAAAGGGTAGCAGAGGAAGAGAGAAGAAAAATAAGCCCTGACAGCTTTTTTTTCTGTTTTACCCAGGCAGTCCCTGTTTCTCTGCAATGACCCATCCATCCCAGCAATGTGCTGCAGACTGCCTGAGTAGGAAGATGAACTGCAGTATCCATGACAGAACACGCAGCTTAATCACCAAACCATCCCCCCTTAATTCTGGTTATGGGCTTGTGTGCAAGCTGGAGCTTTCTGATCAGATGTGACACATCAGTAACAGGTGACCACCCACATTCCTACCTTTTTTTGCTGATCCCCATCAAACATTGGCACATGTAAACCATTATCACAGCACTGTGCTTAACTTACAGCTGTTTCTCAAGTGAAGCATTTCCTAGGAGACTTGTGGGATAGCCAAGTGTCAGCACTGACATGCCAGGTGAGCCAGCACACAACTCCTAGGACCAGGAGCTAAGTTAACTCAGCTTTTTGCATTATTCCAGCTCTCCTGGGGACTAACAGGATCAAAGAGTCAAGCCTGGAGACACTCTGTTACTCTGAGCTACTCTGTCGGGCATCTCTTTCTTCCCCCAGGAGAATGGCTCAGAAGGAATATTGCAGGCTGAGGCCCTGGCTGTGCCAGAGGGTGTTTCATGATGAAAGACTGCAGCTGGCTGTGCAGATGGCCATTATCACAGTCCAGTCAGAGCACACTGCACTAACTTACTTTCCCACTGCACTGACATGGTTTAACTTCTTGCAAAGCAGAATTTATTTAAAGGGAAAACTGAAGAAACAGGAGCGAGTTTGGAGCTGGCTGGATTCAGTTCGCACAGACAGAATTCTGGGCAAAAACGACAGAACCCCTTAGTGACAAAAGAGATTTGAAAACATTGATAGACATTTTCATGAACAGAACTTACTGCTTTCACCCAGCTCCAGGTGTGCTAAAACATCCTGACAGCTGAAATGTGGACTTGAGGAAAACGCAATTTAAAAATGAAAAATACTTAGATCAATTTTTGTAATCTTTAAAAACTAAAAATTTCATATGTTGAGGAAAGTTAAATGCCTTTATTTCATTCAAGGCTAATAATACACAGTCTGTCAATGACCACAAAAAAAAACCTCCGAAGAAATTTCAGAACCTAGCAGTGTAACACAATCTCTATAACTCCTACAAATCCTCATTTTTATTGACTCTTGCAGCAATAGCTTTGAAGTACAGCCCCAGAAAGGTGCACAGAAAGCTGAGTTTCCTCATACTGTGCAGCTTGAATTGGGAATTTTCTAAACTTACTGTATGTACCCACAGGAGCTACGAGAAAAACCAAGGCAATTGTCTGTTATTAGGTGTCCCTCCACCTGCCTTTCCCTCTCACACAAACACCAATGGTGGCAGACCCAAAGGCAGAGCAGAATCAAGACTAAATTATAATGGTAGAGAAGTTTTTGTTCCAACGTTTCCTTCACAAACTAATCGCGTTGCAGACTTTGCATTTCTGGGAAAAGGAAATGATGCTACATCATCTCCCTGTTAAAAGGCATTCCTGTGCAACTTATTCTCCAAGGCAAAAAAAATAACAAACCAAAAACCCAAAAACCACCGCCACCAGAAGAAAAAGAAAAAAGCTTCAAGGAAAAAATAATCAGCCATGTTGTGCCCCCTCACAAAGAATTATTCATTACATTTCAGTAAATTATGGCCTTGAGACCACTGAAGTAGTCATGAAATTACCAGGCTGTATTTATTCTCTCCATTTACGAAATGGACGAAATGCTGCAGCACAGAAAGGCTTTTCCGCTCAAGGCTTTTTTACATTATTAACAAATAAATGCTGGGTTTGTATTTGGAATTTGATAAAGATTACCAGTTTAATTTCACAGGTTTCCAGTGACATGTTCAAGGAAACTGTTTAACAGGGAACTAAGCTGACATTTGGCTTGCAAAGCCTTTGAACTAGCGAGTACATTAATTCCACTGCAAACATCCTAAGCCCACAAAGGCTTATGCTATTGTTCCTGAATTATCCACAAGCTTTGAATTAGCACGAGAGGCCTCCCAGAGGGTCACAGATCATTGATTCTGCCTAGACGAGTCTCAAGCATGCTGATCAATGAGAGACATAATTGGAAGGTCTCAAATAATTGGAAATTTCAAAGGACTGCTGCAACCTCTACAACACACAACTGGTACAGAACCATATAAAAAATACCAGAGTCTGAAGGGACTTTAAAACAATGCTCTAGCTTCAGTCTTAAAGACTTTGCCCACTCAAAACATCCTTCTTCATCATTAGAAGCTGGCAATTCCACCCATAATTTTCTGAACAAAGTTACTTCAGGTTATGAATATTCGAGATTTGAAAACTCTCTTCTAACTTATACTGGAATAGCACTGTCAAACTTCTGGGGGAGAAAACAGAAATAGCAAATATGCTTTATGGATTCTTTTTCTTTTTTACAGAACTGGCAAACTTCAAAGTAAAATCAAATCCATAGAAATGAGATTACACATTTCATAGAAGATTTACAGTACGTCCTGGTCTTACTGAAGTATCAGAGTTCTAACAGTAATAATTTTCCCTGTCCCTGCTGTGCCAACAGAAGTTTATCTGAGTTTTGAGCTTGGATGACATCTGGGATTTGATGGTGGTGCCAGAGAAAGCACAGGACCTGAATTGCCTCATCATCATACACCATTACAAAAGTGCAAGAGCACCAACACCACAGCGGGTTTGGTGGAAAAAAAATGAGCTGTTGATGAGGTGTTCCCTAATTTCCAGAACAAACTTCAAAGGTTCCACCAATAGTGTGGAATTACCTACTATTCAGTTTTGTTATATTTGTACACTACTTCCACATAAAGAAGGAAAAAAAAGCAAAGGTCATGACTGTTCCATTTCTGGACTTCTTACTGCCTGTAATCCTGACGGGAATGATTCTGTCAGTCCTACTTCTACAATGCTGCTCTTCAGCACCTTCCTGGTTTTGTTGTTAAAGCTTCAATTCTTTCTCGAGAAGATCCGACAACTGCTCATCATCTGCTTGAATGCAGATCCTCACGTGAAGTAAGGATTAATTGCCAAGAAAAGGAGTGCCCACTTGAAGATGTCTCATTTCATGTTGAAGCAGTCTGACAAGAGCAAGAAAAAATTTCCAGCAGAAAGCTAAGCAGAGGTCAGAGCAGCCACAGAACAACCAGTCTCCAGTGCAGGTCTTATGTTCTGTCACACCGACGAATGAATGTTTCATTCTGCCTGGGGGTGCCATCAGCAGCCAGAGTGCTCAAACGATACAGAACACTTCTGTCCTAGAAAACTTCCTGTCCAGGATCTTGCAGCTGGAAATCCAGGCAGGCAGGAACAAGCGTGTGAGGCACCTGAGGCAGCCACGCTGGGCAGTGCCAGCCCGACCTCCCTGCCTGGGCTCTGGGTGCGTTTGAGTGTGGGAAGGAAAAACACTTTTCTCCCTGCACTGGGATGCAGAGGGTCTGGAGCTGGGAGGGGCCACATGAAGTCTGCAGGGACCTGAATTTGTTCACTTATCTGATTTATACCCGAGCAAGCCATGGGAAGGCTCTGCCACAGCCATAAGTCCAGCACAGCGACCTGTGCAGAACATGGAGCTGGACACCGTCCGAAGGCTCCCGGCTCCCTCCGCAAGCACCCGGAAAGCTCAGATTCATGCCTTGGAATAAGGATGCTTTTACATGAAAATGTCAGAAAGGAGATTCAGCTCCCCACACAAATGAGAGCACAGGATGGAAATGCTGTGCACCACTGGGCAGTGGCTCAGGGCCCTCCATAAATAAAGCTTTCTCCGGGAGTCAATGGAGGGCAAACCATGCTCTGAGCTCTGAGACACACAAAGGCTGTGTCCTCACTTCACATCCACCACAACTGGGGACTTTCTTCCCTCACTCATATCGGAAAAAGAACTGCACCCACAATATCATATGTTACATTAGAGACTGTTAATCTGCTTTGCAGCAAATATATGTCTTTTCTTGATAAAATACATGAGATACTGCCTCAGTTAAAAATTATATTCCACCCCATTCTAGCAATAGAACTTCAAGAGAAAAACAGACAAGGGCTTCCAATACCCTCAGAAAGAAGAAAAACAATTCATCTCCTGGAAAGTTCCTAAATACCATGCTCAACTGAATTTTTTGCTGAACTATCCCCTCTGGAAATTGCATTTCAAAGAACTGAGAGGATACCTAAAATGAAGAGCCTAAAGTACAAATCTTGAAACTCAGCACTTCTCCATGTTTAACCATCATAAATTCATCCCAAAATATGAATCAGTCAATAATGCAAAGCAAGTCAGTTGTGTAACAGGAAGGAAAAGAGAACTGGAAACAAAGCCCAGAAAAATCAAAAGAAATATCATATTTTTAATACGACTGTGAGGCATCTTAAAATATTGAAAGATAGGTAAAAAAAATAGCCCAGTTGTAATTAATTGTCTTTGAAACTATAAACATGTAATTTTTACACATTTTCTGACAAACCTTTTATTTAGCCATTGATGTCATTTTGCAGCTCCTCTCTCTGATAACTTTTAATGCCCAGCATTTCACTGTGACAGCAGCTGTGAGTCCTCTCATTAAAAGTAAAGCTGTGTTAGCAGCCAAATACTCAAAAACGTAAAACATTAAAATTTAATGATGGGGAAAAGACTTGTTCCAACTTAACAAAAAACTCAGAACTTGAAGTTTGTCAGAAACAGCAGTTTGCTATTATTTGGAAGGAAAAAGTTGTAGGTGTTAAAAGGTTTATCAGGGGTTTAATACATTGCCAAGAAGTTGAGGGAAGAAGGTCAAAAAGAACAAAAAAAGGATTATATAATCAACACTTGCAGGACAGCTCTAGGTTGTGAAAAATCACCGGCATCCTCTCTAAAATAATTTCTTCTGACCAGTGTCTTTTTCCCCTCTGGCCTCTTCTGGTACAATTTATTATTCCTATTTTGCTTATGTTCATTTTGTTTGGGCCATCTCACTTTGGGATTTGCCAGTGAGAAAGAAGCTGTAAAAGCACACAGTGCATCCATCCGTCCATCCATCCATCCACACCCCCCAGCACGGTTCTATTTAAGCCAGCAACTAAGAGAACAAACTGCACACCAGGCTTAGCAGAACCAGGGCTTTGTGCTCAGCACAACAGCAAGAGACCACTCTTAGACCAGAGGAGGTTCCAACCAGCTCCTTTTTCCCTTTGAGGATAACCAAGCTTTGGAGCAGGGGCCCAGAAGGGGAGGCTCCTTCCTTGGAAGTTTCAACACCCAACAGGACAAAGCCCTAAACAATCTGAACCCAGAGCTGAATCTGCTCTGAGCAGAGCCCTCACGGCCCTCTCCAACATGAATGATCCCACGGTCACAATTCAAGCAACAAACCTAAATTTGGGAGCAATGCTGGACGTTGAGAAGTCACGTTGGAGTTCTTGGGAAGAACCTGACCTTCTAGAGGTTACCTCAATGCACAAGAAATGCATGTCTAGCATCTGAGAGGACAGTTCAACGTGTACTTATTGGTGACCCTTGCTCCCCCTCAGGGATGTGGAGCCACAGTTTCCCATCCAACCTTCACATCAACATTTCCAGGTCAAAGCATTTAAAGAATTCTCCATCACAACAGCTCCACTTTTTCCCCTAATTGATACATTTCTTTTACCATTTTCAGTTTGTTCCAGTGACATACTCAATTCCTTTCATGGACTTAATACTAACATTCTAGAGAACCAATTAAAATAGACAAACAATAACTTAATTATTTTGCTTCAAATGTGGTGTGAAATATTTTAATCTCCTGGAAACACTCTAGAACAAGTTTAGTTTTATACAAAGTAATTTTTTTTCCCCTGAATACAGCAAGAAGTTTAGTTTCCCTTTTCTAAAAAATAATCACCTTTTTATGTATTGAAGAGCTCAACTAGAAAGAATTTTTTTTTTAATTCTTAGAAGAATAACTAAAAATTACATTAACTTACACTCACCTGCTCTATCACACTCAGAACACAGAATACATGGCTAAATAAGGGGATGGGGGTAGGGGAAATTTAGAAACATAAGAATGGACTTATTCCACATGGAAACACTATGACAAAGTTATAACAAAAAATCTAGTTTTGACTGAACATTGAGCCTTTTTAAAGAAAAGACTAATCCCCTTCATTCCAGTCCTCATCTGCAGCGCCTGTGCAAGCCACAGCCCAGGTCACAATAACAGCACCTACCATATGGCACCTTAAATCCAACAAATCCAAACCCTCAGGCCTCCTCTGCCAACAGCTGGCAACTGTGAGCTGGGCCACTCAATACTGAAAACTGCTTAATAAATGAAATAATCCCTCTCCACCAAGGTCCATAGATGGGACCATAATACAGAAACCCAAGGTAATGTGAGGATAAAGGAGGGGGATCACCTGGGCTGCAACTCTCAAACACAGTAGTGTGAATTAACTGGGGAAAAAAAGTAACTCAGATAGCACTTCTCCATGAAATAAAAATTCTAGAAAGTGAAACAAGCATCTTGAACAGACTGCTGGAGGAAGGTAAAGGGAAAACACCCAAAGAAGCGAAGCTGATACCCTCAGCTGATTAAACCCAACATCCCTGTTAGCCACTATCTCCCTCTCCATTTTCAAGAATCTTTGATCAAACATAATCAAGGAATAAGCAGCATTTGCATTCTGATATTTATTTCTGAAAATAAACTGTCTTCGGAGAACTTTTCAAGTCTTATCACAGCCCCCTCAAAATCATCTTATATTCTGCATAGGCAGAGGGGAGAGGTCAACCAGGATCAAGATTAGAAAAGCAAGATTCTGAGAAAAATGTCATAAGAGACAGATTAGAGTGTGTATGGTATAAAAATACAAACGATCCTCAAGGATTTGCTCTGTAAAAAAAACTTGTGAGTGCAAGTGCTCCCGGAACTACCTATTACCAGAAGATATCCCGCTCTAATGGACACTCACTAAATCTTTCACTCCTAATGGAAAACATTGCCTTTGAGGGACACGTTTTTATGACAACACTATTTCTTCAGAAATAAAACTCACCTCATTCTTACTTTAACAGAGCAATTTTACTTGTGCCTGGTTTTCTTCGGTGAAAAAGAATAAAAGGCTACTAAAATATTCCAATCATCAGAACAGCGTGGTGCAGTAAGTGCTAATCGGGCATACCCCAAGCCATGCAACATTCCACCTCTTCCCAACACAAATGCAATTGCCCTGTATTAACCACCACAATTAAGTACTCACACAGGTTATACATTCGATCAAGTTTTATGCAGCCCAAACTGATGTTTTAAAACAATAAATTATAATTTCACGTTGCTTCTGCCTCTTGCATCTAATACTAAGCAAGCAAGCATTAAGGGGAAGCAGGATACAGTTCAGAGACATTAATTCAGGTGACAGAATCAATAGACAATATTTACTGGTCAGCAGAGTATCAGCCTGAGCTTTACGACTAAAATCAAAATTATTGACAACAGCAATTCAAATAACTTCACCCCTCCCAAGCATCAGTGGAACTTGCTCTCCTTTGGCATTAATTTCTTTAATGGGAGCTTTGGGAGTTCTCAAATCCAGATGGCTTATTTAGGTGTTTAATTTTAGGCACCTGCACTTGCTGCGATCCAGGCTTTGACGAAGATTTGTATGCATTTGCCCCAGTTCACTGAGTAGAGAGCAGGATACTTTGCAGCAAATGTTTACAGGAACAAGCTCCAATACTTACATTCTCATTTTAATTATGATGTCTAGCTCAACACACTCTGCCCACATAGATTTTATAGCTCTTGGTTTAAGAACACGAGTCCTAGAGTGGATTGAACACCAAGGAGCCTTCAGACTGCGCTCAGGCGTCCCGACCACACGGAGTTCCTGAGGCACAGGATTTCAGCAAATCCATCTCCGATGCAAAAGTCACTTTTAGTTTTCCAGAGTCCCTAAGTGTATCTACTCCTTCATCTATATCCCTGAAATAAAATGGCTACTGCTCCTACTTTTTTTCCTCCCCTTCTCAGTTTGCTCGGTACTGACCTGGTCACAGTCCCTCCTGTTCAGGGAGGGATATCCCTGGCTCTGTTCCACATAACAGAGCATTCCCTCAGAAGCATCCCAGTTCAGCTGCAGACACAATGTCACAAACTGGAAAGTTAAGTGTCTACAATATTTCCTGAAAGAGACAAGGTTTATTCCACACTTGCGTTTCACGACAGAAGCTTTATTACACTGGTCTGTGTAGTGCCTCTCCACAGAAAAACAAATGCAGTATTTAAGGTTAATCCAAAATACATTTTTCTTTTATTCCCACACAAATTTTCTAGAATATTACTACTTTCAGGTAGAACAGCATTTTCCTATTTTGTCTGTGAAATGGTTTTTACCTACAGAAATCCACTCATAACAACTACAGGTAGGTTTCAAACAAAACTCTACCATCAACCACAGCCTGGTGTCCTGCTACTTTCCCAGCCTTTACCCAGAGGGATTATCTAAGCAGCAGAATGATAAAATCATCCCACCACATCTCAAACTCAGCCTGCTGCAGGAGGCACAGCTCAGAAGGAACACAACTTGTGCAAACTTAGTTATCAAGATTTGTCAGGTACAGACTTTGCTCATATCTGGCATTAATTCAGGTATCTTTGTCTTTTTAAAATCCAAACGCAAAGTTATGGGGTTTTTGTCTGGATAATACAAACTATTCAAGAAATTGTGCTCCCCTGGTTTTATTAAAAGGGTATTTTATACTCTAGATCAAAACCTCAACAGGTTACTGTGAATAAGCTGATCCCTGGCAAATTAATTGCACAACTTTTTAACTTGCAATGAATGTGAGGTAAATTGACTCACCAAGAAACTACAATGCCCTTGCTGTGAAGATTGACACAAGTCGTGAAAAAATAAATATTCATCTTAGAATTCATCTTATTCTTCGGATATTCTACAGTATTCTTTCCCTCCTAGCACATCTTTCTTCCAAGCACTTTCAGGTAACAGCATCCTCCCCACCTTTCTCACCATTACAGAGACAGAGGTGAGCGTACACATGTAAATACACACACATTTAGCTGGCTGGCTTTTGCCAAGTAGCTTTTTGTTTTAAGCTTTCAATCTATTCCCAGTTGTAAATGAATGCTGACTATACACTTTACAATATATTATCCCCATTAAAACCTTACTTAATGTATCAAGACACCCCTGGTTCATTAGCTTCATTGTTATCTGTGTTCAAATGTTCCCAGAGCACAACACTTCCTAGAGGAAGTGACAGAATATAACCTGAATTTTATAACCTTTACTATTTACCAGTGTAGATTTAAGCTAGATATCATTTGGACCAACAAAACCTGTTTGTGCTATGGAGGAAGTCTTGCTCTGTATTGATGGGTCAGGTAGATCCCCATAAAACTGAGGTAACCAGAAATATATAGTTTTCCAGGATCAGGCTGTTAATTCCCTTGGGGGACAGTGGCAGTCCCACAGTTAAACACTTGGCCTACGGGAGTTCTCACAGTGCTTCACAAACCTTATTCTTGCCTCAGAAATTGTTACAGATCCTCTCAGACTTTTAACAGCCACGAAGCCCAGCTGGTATCTGAGTTCTGGGGACTGTGGTGTCCTTGTTGCTGCTGCAGAGGCGTCTCATCCCCAGGCAAAGGGAGCCAGGCTCACTGAGCTGGGGTCTGTGCCAGTGCTGCCTTTCAGCTGCAAATGCACCTTCTCTGACCAGCACTCCTGAAACCACTGATTTCCCCTTGCAAAAGGGAGCCCAGATCTGACTAAAATCTGCCAGACTCTACTCTCTGTAAAGGATACCAACAAAAACAAAGCAACAAAATCTTCCTTATTTTTTGTAAGAAATATCTATGGCAGGAATATTCCTCTGCCTTCAGAGAGACAGAGAATATCCTCACTGTCACCTTAACTTTCCCGAGGTAATTCCAGCCACTGCTGCTCCTGAGGTTTCATATTTCTCCACTAGAGATTATACAGTGAGGTGTACAGGGACAAGGTGAGAAATAAAACAGGGTCATAGCTGTTCTTCCAGTGAGGACACATGGATGAAACTGGGAACCCTGGGTCCTGGACTTTGTCTGTGAAGTGAATTGGCCAGGAATCAGATAAATGCAGGAACAGCGGTGATTTACATATGAAACAAAGTAACAAAAGTGTCACTTGCAACAACAAAAAAGATTACTAAGTATCACTCCCATCCCCAGCTTAGCCTTCAGAGTTCTCAAAAGCTGCTTTGGATGCTCAGCCAGCCTAGAAAGCAACCTAGAAAGCTCCTGGTTTAAAGCAGGACACGCATTTCTGCTGGAGGAAGTAACAGAGCCTGGATTTCCAGTCTCAAGTTTTAACCGTGAAAAGACAGCTATTCCTCAGGACACAGCACCACACCGTTGCTGCTACTTCTGCTCATGATTTGCAAGCGTTTTCTTATTGTTAAATTAGACTATTTGCAGTGTACCAAATGTGCACACACGGCATTGCAGGATTTCCAGCAGCTTTGAACAGTCTGCGCAATTACGACGTGAAGGGCTGATTATGTTTTACTGCAACTGCTCTTTCTAGCAAATGCCTCAGCAAACTGCAGTGGTGCAATTACAGCATGCTGATGATCAAGTCTTTCACACCATCCCAGCGTTTTAGGAAGTTTCACCCGTTTTTATTTATTCTGTTAGGAAATACGTGAGCAATATAATTATTTAGCCTCCTTTTGTCACTTCAGTATCAAAATTAACTGTTCACCCCAAAAAGAATACCAGCCTGTACATTTTCTCTGTTTTCCCACTCTTTAAGCTTTATCAGCCCAGACCAAATACGGTGATGGGAGTTCCCAAAAGCATTTTTTCTTTCAAAACCATCAATCCAGCTCAGCCAATAGAACTGTTATTGTGGTTTCACTAACCACTGTTACAAATTTGATCTTGACAGTTTCCAATGTAAATGGCAAGGTACAACTAATGCAGTGTTTCGCATCCGAGTCAGTTTTGCAAATGAAATACGCTTGCTACTGGTAGTATTTTTATACATAGGAACATGGAGTCATAGAATAAATTAAGTCATAAAGAACCCTTCAAGGCCATCTGCTCAGCCACCTCCTCAAATCAGGGCCAAATCTGAAGCTAAATACACTTGCTCAGGGCCTTATACACCCTGTTTTGATTATCTGCAAGGATGGAGATTCCACACCCTCTCTTTTCCCTCATCTCTCCTCAAGGGAACCTCAAGGGATCTCAATGTGCATCCCCTCTTAGGCTTTCCTTTCCAATTTTATATTTGATTTAGACACAACAAATACATTTTTGGGTGTTACATTTGGGTATTTGGCCTAGAGCCACATGTTAGAAACTCATGAAATGTATGAAACTGCTTCCAAAGGATACCTTATTTTCAGAAGCAGTTCACATTCACTGAGCCGACAGACTGAGATGGCTGGAAAGCAGGTACAGGCACAATTCTGCCCACAACTTTACCGTGCCTGATCATCTCCCAGCAATGAAAACACTGTGCTGTGGTTGTGGAAGGACAAGACTGAGGTCCTCTCTAGGAGGCTCTGGCCTCTTCTCATCTCTCAGTTCCATGAGGTGGAACATTTCCTCCCAGTGATGGATGTATGGAGGAAAGCTACCCACAGGGTTACAGGTGAAGCATACAGTAAATATCTGGGATTTTAAACCCCAAAACAGATTTTTAAAGCCCCACTAAATCCAGACACAGTATTTTGTTTTGATGTTATTGATTCCAGAAGCTTGAGAATAGAATCTTGAAAACTAAAAAAGCACCTACTGTGATTAAGATAAGCCTGTATCAGGTCTAAGGCAATCCTGCCTTATTCCTACCATGTCCCAGAACCTGATTTTATGGCACCTGCTAATTCAATTCCATTAAAATTTATTTTTTAAAAATATCTATAAAGCAGTTATTTATAGATGATATACCAGTTTGAGATGCAGAAATTGCACTTTTTCTGAAGGATACCAAAGTAAAAAAAAAATTCTAAGCAAATAACAAGAGAACTGTACTGGTTTTCATTTCCTTCTTTCTTTTCTCAAAGGTTTTCCAAGCATGCATCCCCCTTCCTCCCCACCTAGACTTCATGGCCAACTCTTATCAGATCTGTGAGGAAACCTGGGTTGTACTCTGCTCCACTGCAAACACCTTCTGGCCTTGAGGATGCGATGTAGGAGACACATCCTCCAAGGCAAAGCTCCGAGTACCCACCTGACCCTACCACATTCTTTAACAGCAAAGCCCTTATTCAAAGGGCTTCATTTTCTTCCAGTGTCCTGCCTCTTCTTGCCACTGCATGAGCTCACAAAATCTGAATCATATGCATGAGGTCAGTTTATGCTGCTCCACATTTTGAATTTCCAATGTCACTCGGATTCTTTTGCTGATTCGGAGGTGAAGGACAAGCTAATTGGATCAGGACTGGTTGGACTAAGGAAGGTGGGAATCAAGTTCTAATTTTACTTTATGTCTATTAATGTGTCAGCAAACACTAAGATTAGATGCCAATTCAAATGCTCATTTTTAAAGAACAGATGGCAAACCAATCAGAATCCTTGAGATTTTTAGTTCTGAGATGAATATTGTCCCCTTTTACTTTCCAAAACAATCTAGCTCAGCTTAAACAAAACTAAAAATGTATATATACACATTATAACCAGGTTACAGATTGATTGATCACAGCTAAAATTTTATATTCAACCACAAACACTCAAAACTTTTTTAATCTCTCCTCCATACATAAAATTCTAGGATCTGCATTACAATTCCACCACAATGAAACTTTCAGTAATTACATGCAAAGCCAGCAGCTTCCTTCATTACACCTCAGTTTGCAATAAATCGAAAAATAAATTGCAAAAATAAATTTGTAAGTATTTCTCAGCAAAACAGTAACAGCAAACACCACCTAAAATTAATTTGTAAAGCCATCATTCCATTCAGATTTATGAAATAAAATTACTTGAATTCTTCACATGCATCACTTTAGATTTAAAAAGGCAATAATCCATTTCCTTCTGTCTTGTCACCACCAGAACCAGATGAATGTTTTCAGACAGCTGTTAATAGAGGATCACATTAGAAAGGTTATTTTCTTTTTCACCCATAGAATTATTTCTAGAATTCTACATAATAGAGGAAAAAAACCCCAAACTGTAAGAATCCTTAAATCCTCCTTCAACTAATGTTTAGATGTAGACTGGTATGATAATAAATCACTAAAATCTCAGCTGATGCAATTTCTAGTTTGAATAAACCTTGAAACATAAGTGAATCACCTTCATTATGCAGTTGTACCAGGATTTCACACATTTGGAGCTCATTTATTGCAAAGAATGAGGTTCTTCAAAGTCAGTCTTCCACAAGTCATCATTTCTATACATTATATACTCCCTCATGTCAGGAACAACCATCCATGACATATTTATCTGAATTATTTGGAGCCATTATGAGAAGAATTCCTGTTACACCTGCTTAGAAATACTTTTCCAGGCCATATGCTCTCAAAATAGCCTCTTCTGTGTCGAGACAAGCACAGCACAGTGATTCAGGAGAAAGGTGAAACAAAGTCTACTTGGAATTTGTGGTGCAAATGTCCTCAGACCATCAGAATCTCATTATGTTTAAAGGTCTCTTCCAACCTGGTGATTCCATGATTCTGTGATATAACTTTTGTATTTGTGCAACAGTGGCCAGAAGAAGAGTTTCTTTCGACCCAAGTTGTTTGAAATTTAGAAAATTTAATATTTAAGAAAAATTTAAGAAAATTTACGTTGATGTTTTCCTTCATGTAATTTCATTCAGAAAGCATACATTTTTCCTGTTCACACGTCCACAAAAAACAACAGCAAGTCAAAACAATCATTCATGACTCCTAAATCTCGAAGACTGTGCTCGGTTTGGCTACAAAAATACCACATAGAACATCGTCTTCAAACATTTCATTTGGGCAGAACATGGAGATGCAGACAACAAAGAAAACAAACAAAAAACTCCAAACCAAACACACACAAATTCAACAAAAGGCTTAATGAAGCTGTTGATGATCACGGTTTGTTATAATATCACTTCTCCAGCCTTTGAAAATGAAGAAAATGACAGATTACACAATTCTTCAAGTGCAAAGGGTGGTGTCTAATGCAGATCATTTTCCCTTTTGTTTAAATTGGTTCTGGAATCACTCAGAGCTGGAAACAGGCAGGTAACATCTGCAGCACTGATTGAAACTTACCAAAAATTCAAGTATCAGGCATTCACTGGATTCTCTGTTAGTGGTTTCTTTCATCATTACTGCAGTGACGTCTACTTGGCAAAAGCCAGGATTTAAAAGAGCAAGTCACATTCGCTTGTTGACTCTGTCAAGCGTTGCCAATGAGAAATGTTGGATTAAGACTCACAGGGTCAGTTTACCTACCTCTAAACTTTCATTTTAGAAGAAAAACCAGATTTCTACTTATTAAAATTCATTTCAGCTATGTAATAAAAGCAGTTTATTGCCCCTGCAGATTAAAAATTATCTGAGGGGGTTTTGCAGTCGAGATGATAAATACACACATAGAAGATGGCAACATTTGCAGCTTTATCTTTGTGGCTGCTGAGCACAAGGCAGATGTTGGAGAGCAGAGGTAGCACAGACTCTTCCAGCCAGTGTGAAATCAGAGAGGATTCCTGATACCCAGGAAGCAGAGGACCATTTCCATGGATATCTGCACCTCTATCCCACAACCCAAGAGATCCCACCCCCGGATTTGGGCCACACTGACTTGCCACAGAAGAGAAATCATCAGGTTTTTCCCCACTCCTGGGTGTGAGAAACCATATATATGAAAGCACAAGTGAGAAATCACATTATTATCTTTTTTAGCACTCCTGTAACTATATGTTACCACTTCATCTTGTTTATCTAGTACTCCTTTGTAAGAAATCTCACTGAAAACACTATCAGTGATTCCATAGAGGGAGAGAGGGGTCTGCCACCTCACTGGTCATTTTTAGCTTCCTTAAGGCCAAGTTATTCTAGCAGTATAAAGAGAAAGATCAGATTCAGGGTGAAAGAAGCAGAGCTTGGTTTAATCCATGCCTAATGCTCTGTGTGGTGTTTTTCAGAACTTTAAAAGATGCAAGGCCTAAAAGACTTCTTTAAGAAAACAAGAAATTTACCTTCCTAGAACTAAAAGTATTGACTTCTGGATGAAGAAGTGTAAAGTGGTTTAAAATGATGGTATTTCTTTGTTCAGAAATACCCGTTGCTGGATTATGCATAAACTGAACACTTACATGCCCAAGCAGTCACTTAACTGCTGGATTATATCCCCCTTACGCTCTTATTTATGGTATCTAACCACCACCTACACTTTCACTGTTCCAGAAGACAAACTCAGTTCTGAAGAGCTTTGATGGGTTCTGAAGACCCTGGAATGACAGATCTGTAATCTTCAGGCTTGATGGCACTGTTATGGTAAGAGACAGGTGTATCAGCTAATTACCCACTGAGCCTGGCAGGGATGGAGTTAATTGTCCTCCTTGCTGGTGGGCTCGGTGCTGTGTTTCTGGCTTGTGACTAAGCCAGCCTGAAAACACAGCAGTTTTGGCTGTTGCTGAGCAGTCGCTTGCACATCATCAAGGCTTTTTTCCCTTTTTCCCCACTCTGCCCCCACAGCAAGCAGGGGTGGGCAAGAGGCAGGGAGGGCACACAGACGGGGCAGGGGACACGGCCATCCTGATTATAAAATTCAAACTACCTAATTCAGCTCTATCTGGTGCCCCTGTGCCTTGCACAAGACAAACACAGCCTTGGAGAATGCTCCAGTTCAAACCAGGGCCCCACACCTGAGTCACACCTGCAGGCCACCAGGGCTGGGTGGCCAGGCTGAGTTACACATTCCCACCCACGCACAGGTGCCGCTGCCGCCGTGGCAAAGGGAGAATTTCCCCAGGGGAGCAGTTTGCGGGTGGCTGCCTGCTAAAGAATGGTGACACTGTTACCACAGCAGTGACAAAAGGCACAAAAAGAAAGACAGCAGCTTCAAGTCTTTCAGGGCAGTTCTCGACACTGGTACAGTCTCACTTTCCAGAAAGGTTTAAAAGAAAAAAAGGGGATAAAAAAAGTCTTGGAAGACAGTCTATTCTTCTGCAACCCTGCACTTTCTTCTTAAAGACAGGGGCAGGAAGAAAGATTTTCTCCCCCAGTATCCACAAGTACACTATCTTTATCACATATTTTTTCTTTCCCTTTTTCTGCAGTACAAGTGAAGTCCTTACTCCCAGTAGTCTTGGGAGCAAAAGAAAATGGGAATTAGTGACTACACTGAACTCTCTCACTCCTCCCCTCCACCAACCACCCAGTAACTCACCCCAAACACAGATGCTGTTCTCTTTCTCAGTAAAGCCAAGAGCCAAACCCTCTCTTCAGTTCAAAGACCCAAAAATGGTTTTGACTCAACAACACCAGAAGTGATTTTCAGGTTCATGTTGTCTTTAATACAAAGTTGTATTTTGGTATTACAGTAACTTCTGCAAATATTCGGTAGATTATACTACAGGAGGGTGACCTTTCCCACCACCAACTTCCCCACTGGAATAAAACTTTTAATTTGCATTTGCAGTAAATTGGCTTTTAGAGCTGAAAAATCCCCCTTCATCTTGACACAGAATTTCTTTCTTAGATAAAATAATCTATGAATATGCATTATTGAAAAGATTGCTTTTTGCACATTTCAAAAGATAGAGCACAGATACAATAACTTGAGTATTTTTTGTAATGACTTAGCACATTCTTAGACATAGAACTTAAACTCAAAATGAGCAGAGGTATAATCTCCAAGGGAAAAACATCATTATAATTTACAGAAAGAACTAAAAAAAACCAAAACCCATACATACTAAGCATGTAATTCTGAATCTGCTAAGTACTTCAAACACTTTTTCTGCCACTAGGGCTTTCACGGTGCATTTTCATAATTCTCCATTTTAAAAAAATAATGAAATACTTGTTCTAGAAAGTGCAGTGCAGCAAAATTTATTTCCAACTCCCTAATTTTGCCTGTGTGTCCCCTCAGGGACGCCAAGGCCTGTCACTGTGCTTGGCTCCCAGTTCCCTTTCCCGTGGGGAGCTGCTGCTGGACAAAGTCCTTGCAACCAGGGAGCAAACTCCTCCTTCTCTGGACAATAAGCCTGGACAGAAGACTCACAGCACAGTAAAGCTACAACTTCCAGAAATCCATGGCCCTGGAAGCCAGGTCAGCTCCTCTGAGGCTTTAGAGGCTCTGATACCACTGAAGTCTAAGCCCAAGTCACTAAAAGAGATTATCTGTTTAAATGGTGCATATACAACCTGACAAGACCATTAAACCAGGAGGGGTTTTTAACTTATTTTGCAGCAGCTCAGAAAGCATTTAATTCCTGAACCCCTGAATTTTTCTTGCATTAAAAAAAGAATCAGACTAAACCAAAAATTATTACCAATATATCAAGTTTATATGAACATAAATTTCCTCTCCACCATCTTGGATTTGGAGGTCAGCTGTTGGTATCCACCCATTCCTGACTCATTTCAAACAGAATCTAGGAAGCCATGATTTATTCCCAGACCTCACAAAGTGGAGGAGGAACTTAAATGGCCAGATTGTGATTAGACATGTTTGCTTTTCCTTTTCCACGGACCAATTGCCTAAAGGAGAAGACAAGGAACAGACGAGAGCAATATTATCTTTAATGCAGAGTCCTCTCTCTGTGGAAGAGACACCTTGGAGGTGTCCAAAGAAAATGGCAAGCAAACCAAGGACAGACTCAAGACATGTTAATGAGGGAGAATGAATGGAACATTAATACACTGCAAAACAATTTTTAAGTATCTGTAGGAATCTGGAGCCTTTTATTCTGTCTGGTAATAGCATTAGTCCCTGATCTGGACCATCACTGCAGCAGAAATTATTACTACAACTAGTAATCAGATACATAAGGACCTTGGCTCCAAAATAGCAAGGCACTTGGAAAAAGAGTGAGTATGAAGCCAGGGAAAGGGGAAAACGAAGACAAAACCAACAGGAAAACCAAGCTAAGTTTCATGTCCGTATTTTTAATTCTAAGATAAACCAGTACACCTTGACCAACCACCACTCATCTAACAATAGTCAAAATACATAGCTATTATAACCTAGCTATTTATTTTTAGTGGGCCCTAAAGAAAATATTTCACTGTGTCTTCTTGTTTCTCTCAGTGTTTTCCTAGAAGACAATCTTCAGGAGTATGATTGCACAAACTCAGTGTAACACTCCCAGTGCACAGTAAAGCCAAAAGAACAATAAAAGTGGAATATATGTTGCCTCCTATAGTGTCAAGACAGGTTAATTTTAGAAGGCAGTCCAGTTAAACAGGATAAATGATTTAAAAATCCAGTTTGATCCCAGTAATTATATGGGAGGTATATTTTCCATTTGAGAATTAGTTTGTAAGTGCAGTGATAATTAGACCCTTCATTATCCTTGTACAGACAATTTTTAAGAAGGCAAGGTGCTTTGAACACATTCTGACCAAGACTATGCTGTTTAATAAGTTGTTGAAGATGAAAACTGTAACACAGGAGAACTACCAAATGAATTTTCCTCCAAATGTCCAATTAAGAAAGAAATGTAAATATGAGTAATGTGGTCATTAAAACCACAAAATGAAAATACAGTGCAGTTATCCCTGCAATGTGCAGCTAGAACACAGGGATCTCTCACCTGAGAGCTCGAACGTGACAGCAATCATCATCATTTACTGACCTCTGCAGCCTAAACAGAAGACTTGTGGCCCCTTTAGTAAGTGAAAGCATCTCATTCTCATTCCTCTTTTTCCAAATGACCTGCCACCTCACAACAAACTTGTATATTTTCCAAAGCAGCTGATATATACACTGAGACTTCAACCAGAGAACGCTGCAGGTATGCAAATCCCAAGGGCATTTTTTTCTGTTCTGAGAAATGAACACCCATTTTTCAATTCTTATTGGCTATGTGAAAAACAAACAGTCTACAAATGACAGCAATAAGCCTGTAGTCTCTTGAATTAATATCAAGGTTCTTTTTTCAGTTATTAAATTTTGATTTGTGTGTGGGGAAAAAAGATATTCTTAATTTACATGTCTGTACTTGTCTGGGCAGCTGTTCTTGCACAAGAACGCTGCTCCCTTACAGAGGGAACACCAATCTTGTTTCCACATTCACATGAAATTTGTTGCAAATACTGGAGGTTCTTTAAACAGTGCCTTCAAAATAGTTTTGATTAAATTTCTCCAGAGACCAGAACGGGATTACAGACTACTTCACAACTCATTTATCTGTCATTTAAACAGATCTACACTGAAATAGGTTCTGACACAATACAAATAGACAAAAACCACATAATTTGAACAGTATTTCTGGCAAAACATTTATTTAGTGTTTGCCCTGTTCCTTCGGGTGCTTTTTATTGATTAGATGAACTATTTTAACTGCTATGGCTGAAGCAGCTGGATGAAGGGTGAGGATGTGAAATATGCTACCTGAATAAAGTTCTGGGTTAGACGTGCACCACGCCAATCTCAACACCAGCTGTGAAAATAGGGATGCTCAACATCACTGCTATGAAACTATGCAACGACTGAAATGATATGACACGTAACCCAGAGACAGGGGAGGAGAAGTAGGAGAGAGGCAATACTACAAAACATTTTTGTCTTATAATACAACTAGGAAATCAATTCAAATCTGGTTTTGGGGATTTTTTTTAATATGCTGCTTACTGCTTCTCTTTGAAGATAGGTTTATATACAGTGCAGAAAATAATTCTGAGTAGTTTCCTGCCTTTGAGCAGATCTGCTATACTTTCAAGCACAAGGATCCTTTGGTGGCAACAGGCATGCAAAGACAAAATGTAAAAAAAAAAGGCAGACAAGCACGTGTGCCCTTGCCTGCTGGAGGAGGCTGCAGATTGCACACAACAACAGAAAACCTGAGTTTCAAAGCAGAAGGTGACTTTTTGGCAATTATTCAAAAGAATTACATCCTATCGAGGGATTTAATCACTTCTCTAAATATTACTGGAACCTCCTTCACCTTACACATTAGTCACAAGTGCAGAAATTCATTTGATATCTTGACAGAGTAAAGGGCTTGAAGAGCAGGCAGCTGGAGGCAGACAGCCTGAGAGTCAGCCTTGAAAAAGTTCCAAGTGTGTGTAGATATTACAGAAGAACAGGGAGCAATTAGGCTCAACTACCCACTCCAAGGGTGTTAATAATATTGGATAAGTAGTCTCAACACAAAGGTGACAAAACCTACATCTCCTTTATGCATGTGAGGCCACACACAGCTTTTCCAAGAAGGGAGAAAAGAAGCTGTTGCCAAATTAGAGCAGCCCTAAGCTCACTCCTGCAAGCACTCCCCAGGCTGCCAGCTCTGGCTCTGCTCCTCAGCACTAACGCCCCACCACAGGCTGGCTGCCAGCCCATCCTCACACTCTGTAAGAGAAAATTTGGTGGGAAAACAGCACATGACATTTTCCTAAAGTAAAATCCCAATGAACAAGTCCTTACTGCGGCTTTAGCAAAGAAACCAAACTCCGTACAAAACCAGAACTCTAAGACGTGCTTTAGCAGCTTCCAACTTGTTTCAATACCTGCTCACCTTGCTACGCTGGCACCGGGGATTCTGACATGCAAGAGCTGCCAAGGGGAGGAAACACCCATCAAAAGAGGAAGCTGAAATTTTACAGAAAGCCTGCTAAGTAGTATTGGACTTGGCTGTTGACTTTGAAATGTGAAATGTGTCCCCAGCAGAACTGTTCACCAAGCCTTCAAAGCAAGGTATTTTGTCAAAATATTGCAACATTTGCTTAGGCATTTTTGATAAGGCAGGATGGGGATAATTGCAGTGAGCAGATAGAAGTGACAGATTAAATCAATTAGATTTCCATTGACTTCAGATGGCAAAAAGCCTCATTTTAACCATCTTCTTAACAGGCCCCTAGTTACTAGAAATGGCTAGGAACCAAGGCATCGGAAACCTTAAGAAGTCTTCCAAATTCTGAGATTCTAGTCAAAGCAAATGATGAAAAATCATGAAAACTTGAAACAAAA
>VXAZ01006886.1:2239109-2304513 GCA_013399875.1 Gymnorhina tibicen
CAAAAAACCCCCACCCCCCAAAACCTAAGAACTGAAATCTGTTCCTTTCCATATCATCCTGTTCTCTCTGCCGGGTGATTGCTGCAGAGATGCCTGTCCCACTTGTCTCCAGAAGCTCCTGCAGAGCCCCCACATTTCTCCTGGCACACAAAGAGAGAAGTTTTTCAGATGCTCACCAGGTCCTGCCAGGGACCACCTGACCGCACATACATCAAATACTCATTTTTATCAGCTCATATTCTTTAGCAAAATCTAATCTTCTTGGGAATTAGCTGATCTCAGTTAAATGAGCTGTTGATGGCTAGTCAAAGCCAACAGTAATTTTAAAAGCTATGAGAGAAGAAAAACCAGAAATAAGTCTGATAATGAAACACAGTTATAGGCAGTTCGATGTAGCATTTTTGTTCCTTTTACAAAGAGAGACTGCAGGTAATAAAACCAAGCAGATGTTTTCATTAGTGGATATTCTATTTTGCCAGGAATTATATATATACACACACGTATATATTATTCTTGTTAAATATATCAAGCATTTAAGCTGTTTCAGCAGGAACTATTCACTGTTACACTTGGCACAGCTGCTGTGATGTGTCTGTACTACAGCAGCGGTGAAAATCGTGCTTGACGTGTCCCAGGGATCTCTCAGAGGAGGAAGGAGGCAATGGAAGTGCTCAGGACTGAGCAGCTCAGGGGCTTCTGTGAGCTAAGGACTAAAGGCTCAGGAGGTGTTTGAAGGGTGACACCTTTGAAATTCATGGTTTATCCTCAGGAGGAAAGGGAGGAGCTCAGCAAGCTGTTCTTCAGTGAACTGCTCCACAGCGTTTGAGCCAAAGCACAGCACAATTAGCAACACTTCTTCCAATTTCCTTCAACAGATTATGGATCAAATCTTCTATGTAATCTCTCACAAGACTGACTGACATTCTTTGAAGGATGAATTGAACCCTAAATTATTTTGGTTTTCTAAGAGCTTCACAAATACAGACACACTATATTCACAGGACTGAAGCTGGCAAACGAACATTTGCAAAAAGGTGCTCCAAAAAAATCTGAATAGCAGGTTTATTTTTTCAGCTGTATTTCACAGATCTCCCAAAAGTAACTCTGCAGAGCAGGAGCATCATCATAGAGGAGTAGAATTCCAGCTGAAAGGCACAGTACAAGTTACTTTCGAGTGAAAAGAGCTAAATAATGTTAGTAATTATATTTATTACTTATAATTTAGGTTTCAACTATTTATTTACATCACTGCATTCCACTGGTACCTGAACATTCCCTTCATAAGCAATGCATCTTTATTAGCCACTTTCATCCACATGCAGAAAAAACTGGGTATTTGTCTGATGTCAGTGGAATAGAACTGATGGTTCCTTTGCACTACAGGAAGGGATGTGTCCTTTGCACAGGACATATGCTCCAGTTATCCCAGGACTTCAATCACAGCAGGAGCAAGCCTCGAGTGCTCCTCAGCTCTGCTGTTCTCCCTGTTCCATCTATCAAAACCAAGCCAGGAAGGCTCATTATAAAACACAGGGTGAAAGGGCAGTCCAGGATTGGGTCTGTTGTACTTGTTACAGACAAGAGAAACAACCACTAAGCTGAGGATTTGTTTTTAAGGCAGTTTTGCAGGTGGGCTTTGCTTGTTCCTAATCAAAAAGAGGACTGTGAGGAAAAAAAGTGGATAGAGCCAAATACGTATCAACAGACAAATTCAGCTCAATTTGATAAATGCACTCTGAAGGAGAAATACTTCAGATTTCTTATTGCATAGGATTTAAGTGTATCCATGAAGAGCTTGAAAAAAGCCTGTTGTTGTATTCTCAAAAAGATCCAAGTTATTATGAATCAGAAGGGATTGAATGCATGAGAAGAGTATTTTTAAATGTATTTTAGTGGTGAAAATGAAGGTAGCAGTAGTTAACCTTTGAGAGTGGAGGGCTTTTAAAAAAAAAAATATCAAAGAGGTACCTGAAAATCTTGATCTGAAGACAGTGTTATAAAGTTAGCTTAAGAGAGACCACAGGATCTTGTTCCCCCCTCCCAATTCCTGTCTAACTTGAGCATGCCCTTGCATCAGATGAGTGGAATGGAGGATTCAGTGTTAATTGTTTCTCCCCTTCTTGTATCTTGCAGTCCTGTCTGAATTTTGCTGGCTGTAGTTTTCTTGTGTAAGATTTCACAAAGCTACTTCTTCCTACACTGCAGAGTTCCCTTTCTTGGAGTGGGCCTTTTAGGAGCATGGAATAACAACCTAAAGAGGAAACCATTAATCCCTCTAGAACATGAATGCTTAGCTCCACGTGCCTTTTGCATGGCTAAAATTCTGTATTTCCTTGTGCTTATTACAGATGCAGGTTCCAAAGGATAATTTTGAGAATATGAGGCATTTTATGTGAAAAAGGTTATTTTTAATGAGCAAAGTGTCCTTCATGTTTGAATATCCAATCCAAGACTAGACTGAGCCACATTTGGGTTCTCTGTATTGCATTTATATTTTCTTCTCAGTAACAGCTACAGTTCTGACCATGCAATCCTTATGCTCTGCCTTATGGTGAGTAAATAAACTTCAAAAAGCACAGCAGCCAAGTTCAGCTCAGCACTGCATTGCACTGTTAGAACTTGTACTACACACAGGCAGTACCTGCTCACACTACTCTTCACCCAAGTGTCCCCCCAGGGCTCTCCAGTGATGGCACAACCTACACACAACCGCACTTCTTGGTGACTTAAACCAAAAGCTCTCACAAAAATTCCAAGTACTTGTTTTTAAAAAGGTATTTACAAGTGTATTTCAGTTTTGGTCTGGCTGCTGTGCAGCAGGTTTACATCTGGTGTCAAGGTACTACCACGTTACACTACTACTTCTGCAACTCCAATAGCACGACAGATTTGCTATCTTACTCTAGTTCCAACTCAACTTTAAAAATAAACATGATAAAGTAAAAGCTCCCAACAGGTCTGAAAAGCTAGTGGCAGCAACTGGGAAACTTCCTTTTCACGAGCAGTATCATTCCTGTGTGGTTTCAGTACCGTAGCCATGCTCAAATCCTACTAGACCACTGTAGTCACTACTCAAAATATCAAGTAAATGCAAGTCTTTGCATCCAGCTGTGTGCACTGTGGAAAGATCCCTTCTGAGATTAACAGAGGTGAAGATTTAGGAAAGGTCTCAAGGCTAGTTAGGGACATCAAACCTTTTAGGGTGTATAGAGAGATAAGACATTTTCATTTCCTCATAATGATAAAGATGCAGATACACCATCACTAGAAGACACTGATTTATGACCAACCTTTTCCTAAGTCCCTGCAAGGTAATACATTTCTGCAACATCTTTTCAATGTTTTTGGCATGGTTTAAAACCAGAGTGACAAAATATACAGATGCCACTGTCTCCTTGTTAGCTGAAGCACTGGGACCCACTTGCCCCACTATAAGGCTACAGACCCTGATGCACTTTCTGTCCAGGGCATGAACTTGCACCAGTGCAGAACCACCACGGCCACATTGGCATGGCTTGTCTTAAATGGAGTAACTCTTGGTACCATCTTACCAAAACCAAAGCATGCAAGTTGTGCAAAAGGCTGAAATAACTGTGGCAGCGGGGAATTACAAAAAGATGGTATTGAACTTTTCATAGACAGAAAGAGAGAAAAAAAAAATCTTTAAGTCAGAGCTGGATCAAGATTGTCTCATCTATGGGGGAAAAGCCAAAGTGACAAGGCAGAGAAAGAGGTCTATGAAAATGACAGCAACCACTCTATAAAAAAAAGATGGTACATAATAAAAAAAAAAACCTGGAAACAGTATTTTAGGTACAATAGTCTGGAGAAGGTTTTATTTACTAAGTCCACATTTCATTCATGATACACACGGCTGAATTGGCAGCAGATTAATTTCGCACTACAGCAAAGATTGAAGATAGCCAAGGAAGACATTACACTTAGCATGTTCCCATGTTCCAGAGGCTGACCAAGCAGCAAGATAAAGCAGATGAGAGGGTTTTCCTTAAAAATAGATGGCATGATAGATATAGATCGGGAAGTAGCATAATGAAATACTGGAGGTTCTTTCCTGAGCAAGAGGACAAGACTTTACTTCTGGATGGTCTGGCATAAAAAGCAGATCTGTTCACTACTGCCCTTCCATGAAACATTTGCAAGGATAAGGAATAAAATGTCTAAGTTATAATCATCTGAAAAGACATCAATTCATCACCACCTTCTCACACGTTGCTAAGACTTTGCTTTTGGATTTTCAGACTTAGGCTCTTGCTCCTTTCTCAGCTGATTCCATTGAGGATATTAGATGATATCAGCACCAATTCCAAGAATAAGGAAAAGGAGTTAACTCTTGATTAGGACTTTATTTACTTTAAAATCCCATAACCAGGTATCACGTCTTTAAATAGTTTAATTATCAGCAACTAATTTCTTCAGGCAACTTTTGATTTAGCTCTTCATACTTTTCAACATTTTTAACAATCATCTGTGATTACACCAGGGATCCTACTCTACACCACATCATTTTTAACTTCCCTTTCCTAGGTTATCCCAAGATAAAAATAGAATGTCCCTTTAAGATCATTTCATACACCTCCTTGACTCTCACAGAGGAAACAGTTGAAAATAGTCTGTTCTACAGGGCAACTTGGCCTGGATATGTCAGAGATATGAAATAAGAGGGTGAAATACTTCATCAGCTTTACCTATCACAGGCTCAACAGCAAGACTGGCAGCTGTGGGGACTGAGCCAGGGAACCATTCAGACAAAAGAACAAACTGGCAGCAGCTGGACCCATTGTGAGAAGGTACAGACAAGACTAAAATCAGGGAGCTAAGTAGTCTGACATTTCCTGGGGGAATAATCAATGTAAAAAGCTGAAATATCACTTTGGAAGAGGCTGGGAAAACAGAAAATGTAATTTGCAATCAAAAGCCAAAAAACCAGATCTAGGTCTGTGTGTCTTGAAGTGCATCTCAAACAGTTTAAGACATGTCTTAACTAAATAAAAACTATGCAAGAAAGAGACAATGACCTTCACTGTGGCTACAGCTCTCAAATCTTTAGCTCTGTACAAATCCAAATTATCCTTGAAAAGGTGTTCTGATTACATTTTCCACTCATATAAAGTTCCAGCATCCATCAGTGTAACAAAGAGATGATTGTCCATAGCTCCCATGGAACACCTGCAAAGCTGTGCTTTCCTCTGTAGCTGAACTGTCCAACAAGCTACAGGGAGTTTTTTGATCTTTGGTGATATTTCAGTGATAGGATTTATGTTTAGGTGTAACAGAGTTCATTGACAAGAAAAATAAATACAGTTGGTTAGGCCAGACACTACAATCAAGTTCTCCCCTGCTTCAGGACCCTCTGGTACCAGTGATTCTCATGCAAAATACACTGTTCCCCCCAGCAATATCAACATGTGCTTCTAAGCATTAATTACCAAAAGCAAGACAAGCTAACTAAAACAAAATATATCAGCTTTCTAAATTTCTGATTTCCACGTGTGCTGCTGTGGCTCAGGCTGGGCAAAAACATTTCTCGAAAGTAGTGAATTCACTAGGAAAAAAAGAGATCTTTCAAGCACTTGGAGCTTCTTAGATGTTGCAAAATGAATTGTCTTTGTAGCTGGACAATAAGTGGGATAGCAGATTATCAGAAAAGTCAAAATACAGTGGTTTGACCTTTCCTGAGATATCCTGAAGGAACTCACAATAAAGCAAAGTAATAAATTACAGATTTACAGAACTGGAAGTCCATTTCCCTCAACCTGCATTTAGGACAGTCAAGATGCAAGACACACTCAGCTTTCCTTCACAGGTCCCACATCTGCTCTAAAAATGTACATCTACACCTTGAATGAAGTACCATGACCAGTGTGCAGTAAAGTATCCTGGGACATCCTGTTCTCCTTCCTTCCACAGAATCTGCACATCTGTAGCAGTCCTTAAATGCTCAGTGACACAGTAAGATATTTTAATGCTGTCAAAAGTTGCATGACAATACTACAGTTTGCACTGAACTGAGTTTAAAATGAATCGAACTCTCTAGAAGTCACAGAGTGCTTAAATACTTTCCCCCCCTCCGCTTCTAACACCACAGAAATAAATACCCACAGGTCTTCTGCCTCCAAAAGGGGGTTTTCTAAATGAATCTTCATAAAAATCACATCATCTGAGATGCTGAATAATGACAGAGCACAAAAAAATTATAAAGCAACTTCTGAAATCTAGATTTCAAGGCTAAGCACAATATTAAAAACATCAATAATTTTTTTCTTAACTTAGAATATTCAAACCTGGAAGCATAGCTTAAAATTGTTCTTTTACCATGTTTTAGAAATGTATGAGCTGAAGACAGCTGTTGGAATAAGAATCATCCTATGCTGTTGCTAGAACAGTCTTACATCTCATTCCCAACATTTCACTAATGAGCACTTCCCAGGGCAGCCTCGTCACAGGTTACCCAGGCAAATTCCAGCTATGAACATAACTGAATGAAAGTGCATGTGATTATCAGAAAGAATAATAGGTTTTATCCAGACCTGAGCACGGGCTGTCTCCCTGGAGCTCTATATTCCCAGTCCTGGACAAGCACTAGGGTGTAGTTAACAATTCCAGTGGTGCTGTCTGCTTTGATGGGGTCGTGGTCCAGGAATGCTCCAGAGCACGGTGTGTAATTAGTACCACCAGCCAAACAATATTTTTTTAAATCTCTATGGCTCACCACAGGGTGCTTATGTTAAGAGAAGGTTTGCTTGTTCCTACATGGAAAAATAATTTATCAGTGTAACCTCTGAACAGAGTCCTGTATCAGCTCACACATACATACCATAAACAGCTTTATTCTCGCTGCTGTGATCGCAAAGCATTGTTTTCTGTTAATACACTCCAGTGTTTTCAACTGATTTTTAAAGG
This sequence comes from Gymnorhina tibicen, assembly GCA_013399875.1. Taxonomy (NCBI): domain Eukaryota; kingdom Metazoa; phylum Chordata; class Aves; order Passeriformes; family Artamidae; genus Gymnorhina; species Gymnorhina tibicen. Next base: position 2,246,031 of record VXAZ01006886.1, read on the forward strand.
CTCATTTATTTAAATACACTCATGCTACTATGTAAATACTCAGACTCCATGAGTCCTAGGATTTTTTTCTTAGACTTTTTTTTTAAGATTAATCATGACAGCTTTGCTGCTCCTCCCAGCACTGGAAAATACACCGGAGAAATTAGAAGTGTGCCCTCCATTTATGTCAAAGAAATATGGTGTGTAGTTACTGAGAGCTCACAAGACCCTGTGGAAGTGCTGCACAAACAGCTGTCCCTCAGACTTGCAGAACAAACAGACTTTAGCAAATACAAGCTGTACAAGCCTCCACACACCTCATGCCTTGCCTGAAGTTATCACATCTATTCCCTGATGTCTGTGATCCAGGGATTGTGTATGACAAAGCCATCTTTTCATCACGTTCTTTGGAACAAAGACAGGCTTAAGTTATTATTTCTATCTTATTCTGATCTGACAAACCCTAAGCCAAGGTTTGAATGCCTAAAAAGTTCCAGGAGTCCTCAAAGACCACTGAGCACCAATTTATGCAGTTCCATTGCTGAATTTAAGCCTTCCACCTTATTCCAGCAATGCATTTCAGCCTTTCAAAACTCACTTCATGGTTTTTGTGTAACTTGTTGTAGTATTGATAATCATTACTGTTATTTCTTCACAACAGCTTTGCTCACCACTACCTGTCACAGCTCTCAGAGGCCACTCCATGCCCTGAATATTTGAATTACACACTGGCAGCACAGTCCTGTTTCAGCCTGTTGGGTGGATACCAAATGGAGGTCTTGCTCTCCAGCTACATAAATCAGTGGAGCATTTCAAAAAGGTAACATGAAAGATTTATTATCCCATTTTCAGGGTTCACATATATTGCTTCCTAACAATAGTTTAATAGTGGTATATAAAATTCAGGTTTTGGAAATAATTCATCATATTCTGAAAGGGCTTCGGTTTGCATTCCAAACTAAAATCTCCAACTCTACTTCATACTGAAGTCTGAACATGCCTCCTCTGCTCTGAAATCTGGTGTTTCCCATCTTTAGACCTTTCCTTGCACACCAACTCCCATGAGTTCAATGAGTGCTTTCAGCAAGCAGCTCACAGAAAACTGTCACCGCTAACGTGGCTGACAAACCACTGGGACCAACACACCCCCAGCGAGCTGGCACCCAGGGTCTCACTTGTGCTAATAGCTGGTGATGTCTCTCAACAAAGGTTTCTTACAGCCAATATTATTCCCTTCCGTTGGGACAGGCTCTCCATCCAAATAAGCAGCTCCTTGTGATCCTCTGCATCAGAAGGGCAGCAACTATTATTTTCCTGTGACTGCCCGAACTGAAAGCAACACAACATGAGAGCACAGGATTGGTAGCAATCATCCCACACACAACTCCACAGCACTCTAATGATCTATCCATCATTCAGAAATCAATTCCGGAGATGTGCTGGCTTTAAAATGGGCTACAAAAGCCCCACATATGAAAGTTTTAGGTAAACAGCTAAAAGCATTATGTTCTACAAAACACATCCTTTTTTTTTTTTTAAATCTCCATACCTTCCTTCTCTTTTTTTTTAGATCACAGATTAACTTAAACCAATTACAAACATATCACACTTAATAATCACAACCTTTTTGGACAAACTTCAGTTTAAAACTCAAGCATAAAACACTGTCTCTTCATAGCCTTGAAAACTTCCTGAACTTCTCACCTGCTGTGCTGGGCACAATAGCCATTGTTCCCTTTCCATACCAAGAGAAACAGAACTGAGACAGAAGCAGTGTGCACAAGCCAAAGGACCAGAGTACAATAAAATAAAGAAATTCACAGATCTATACTCTCAAGAAGTATTTGGGGATGGTGAACATACAAAGAATGAAATAAAGTCTGAATCACTGTAAAAGCCAGGTGCTTTCTCCTTTTAAGTGAACTTAAGGGACTGCAGCCTAAACAGCAAGGAACCAAAGTTAACACTGGAAACCAGACTTCAAATATATGTCTACACTTTCAAAATATATTGGCATTTAATTTCTCTGATAATGCTATATGGCTATTATTGTTATATATAAAAAGATGTTGCGGTTAAGGTCAGCTTACCTCACTATTTTTCAGGCACACAAAACTCAATGCATTGGGCAATACATAAATGGCCTAAAAATGTATTATCATGTAGGCTTTTACTTTTTGGCAGCAACGTATAATTTGTCTGGAAAAGATCTTCCTTGAAGTGTGTTCAGCACAACAAAACTCTTCCCTGCAAATCTGTGTTCCAGTACGTGACTGGTGGGAACACTTCATTGCAATTCTTCACCCAGCCAACATTTTATGGCAATGTAGTCTCATGTCAAAAATAGGGAAGATGTGCAACTTGAGCTCATCAAATACAGCACCAAGGTTAGAAATCTAATTTATTTTCTATATCTACTGAACAGAGATGGAAAAAGGGTTCATCTGGGTGAATAAGCCATTTATTTTGTTGTCCATAAGACAACAGAGTAACACTCCAGCATAATCAAAAATTACATATTCAGTTGCCTTGATGCTGAATGAACTTTTTGCCTACGGGTAGGAGCTGAAGATTCACACTTGTTCTGCTTCCTCGGCGAGTCTATGAAAGTACTGTTATCAGAGCTAAGCTACAAGATGCACAGACTGGCTGATAAAATATGTTCCACGTTTTCATGTGCACTGCTAGATTAACAGCTGGACTTAAAGGTCTTGATGATCTTAAAGGTCTTTTCCAACCTCAGTGGTTCTGTGATCCATAGACCTTAATCTAATGAGAATCATCACTGTTTTCAGGGAAAATAGTGCAGAGCCATGTTCTGCATTATGAAAACAGGCTCCTGTAACTTGGAGTACAACTGAATTTCTATCACAAGTGCAGGTTGTTGCTAACTGGAAGTGCTGGGACAAATCCCAAAATGCCCAGACAATATGGGCCACAGCCATATCAGGCAAAGACTGGAAAAACAACAATAAAGCCATCTGCTACTTTCAGGAAAGCCTATGATGAAGCAAGCAATATTCCAGGGAATACCCCACCTGGGAAATAGCAGAGTGCTTGCTCATCTGAGACAGTCTCTCTACTTAAGTAAACACAGTTGAGCATTAATCAGGGTCTCCTCAGCCTGGGATTTCAGCAGCTAGAAAAATGCTCCTGTATTTCTAATACATCTTGTTAAGTGGTACCTTGAAAGAGAGAGAACAGAGGATTAATGAATGGTTATTTTGCTTATCTACCTGAGGGCAATATGCACAATAGAAATGTTCTCAATAACAGGAGAAAGCTCAGCAGCATATTTCAAGGTGGCCTGGCTTCGAGGCAGAGTGCTAAGATGACCAGGAGATTTACACCTCAACCAAGATGTAAATAAATGCCAATGATTTAATCCCCAGTGGTTGTTTTGAATGAATCAGCTCCATGCAGCAGATATGATTTCATTATACCCACAATTTACACTAACCCTTAAATGAACACTTTGGCACAATGGATTTTCCTTATATGTCAACTTCATACTTTCTCAGAAATATTTTTATATAAAAAAATTCAGACTTCATACCACAGACGCAGAAATAAAGCTTTCTTTAGGAAAGAGTGTTTTGCATCACCCATCAGATGTGTGTCATCTTGTCCCTGTAATTCTACACTTGCTCTGAAACCAGGTCATATAGGAAATTACTGTAACTTGTCTTCCTTTGTCAACGGGACAACCAACTGAGCCAATTCTATAGTTTTAATTATCATTAGGGGATGATTTACCATAGCTTTATACTCAGTAACCTTTGAAGGCACTTCTCAAGCATGACTACAGCTGCTGGAAAAAATTTCCCCAAAGCTCAAATGCAATCTTTTGGCAGTACCAAAACCAAACAAAAAGTTGAAACCGGCAAAGGGAAAACTCATCTGAGCTAGAAGACAGATCCCTGTGTGTGGGAATGCTAAGCAAGCCACTGAGGCAAGACCCACTCACTGAAGTAATTCAGAAATGCATCATCTGTCAGAGAGGATAAACAGTTACATCGTTTGCTGCCTAAAATTCCAGGGTTTTCCTTCCATCATGTAAGTATTCTTTTATCGGCTAACAAGCACCTAATTCTCATGAGAAAACATTAATGACAGGATTTTCTTTATTCCTCAGCAAGAGCCCTGAAACGTGCAGGATTTATCTTGCTGGCTCGGTAAAACAAAGACAGTTAATATACTGTGCTCTTCCATTTTTCACCTTCTTCAGACTAGTGCTTTCCCCTAAAAAACCCAACCTGTTGCTTATGCTGTTGTAGTTAATGAAACTTCATCACTGAACAAACCATGCACAATTTCCATGGCAGCTACAACCTTCATTACAAATAAACTATTTCTACACGTTGATTCTTACAGTATTTTGAGCAGTCTAGCAATAAAATTGACTCTTCATTAGCGACATGATAAATAATCCCCTGGAATTTTGCAAGAGGTAGCAGTAACAAAGCTCTACACCAGGTAATGTACATCAACACATCCTTTCTGCAGTGATATCAACCACATTTCCTTGATTTAAATACGGTCCTTGTCCTGATGATCTCAAAAAATGTCTTTTTACTCAGCTACAGTGGAAGAATTTCCCCCAGTTCTTATTTTTCCTGCAGCAGCTCCACTATGATGAAAAGATCACTTCTCCTAAACATAATCCAAGGCATGGAACTCGCATAGAAGAACTTGGGATTCTGCCCCTCCTTCCTTTCAGCCAGGCTGTGGCAATGCCAGACACCAGCATGGTTAAATGCTCCAGGAGCACGGGCAGCACGGAGAGCAGGGCCCCTAACAGGTATTTTGTAATTTCACCAGCTACTGCACCTGCACACCGAGCAACACCTTCACTTGCGATTCCTTCAGAGTTCACACACTGTGAAATTTAGGGAAAAAAAAGAAGTTTCTAAGTGATTTTTAGTAGACAAATAATGTTCCCAAATATTAATCCATCCCACTTTATACCTTTTTTTTTTTTTTTAATTAGACTTTAACTTCTCAATCTTCCTTGAACCACACTTTTCTAGTGGTTTATAGGACTCACCAGTGGGCTGGAAATCAGTAACAGACAAAAATTTCCTTTGCCTTCCTCTGAAATTTACTGCTCTGTCCCCAGGAAATCTTCAAATGTTGCATGACAAATGGGCCATGACTTACTGGCATTTTCACATACCACAAGGGTTGAAGCTGAAGGCTTTAAGCATTGCTGAGTCAGCCATGGTTGCATTAAAGATTTAGCAACTCAGAGCTGTAAACTACAGTTTATTCATTTTCGAGTCGTAAGTGAAGTACCAATGCCTCAGCTCTAGAGTAAAACGCTAATACTAATAATTTTCACATTATAATCTGAGTTGTTTATCCATTGCTTACATGTAAAATTGCCACCAAACCCATTTCAGAAAGGTCAAAGAAATGGAATAGGATAGGGCTGAGCATTCTGTATTTTAAGATGAGTTTGAAAAATCAGTCTATTTTCTGGTGAAGCTGAAATAACTTCAAGCTCTCAAAAGGAGTGCTTTTTGCTTTGCTTCAAGACCCATCGTTCATCTCCCATTTGAGCAAACCTCAAAATACAGAGAGGTTTAGCTAGAATGAGCATTTGTGGCACTGTGATCCTGCTAGCTAGCTACAAATTACTTTGTAGAAGCACAACTGGTTTGGGGGCTGCACACATTTTGCTATTTGCTTATTGCAAGTGGTTAAAAAAAACTAACACTCTTTGCAGAGCCACCTCCTGCCCACTTGGCAGGCTTTTAAAAGCATCAACACAGCCACCGTTCCTGAATTTGGGATAAGAAATAGCTACAAATACTGCATGGGGAGCACAGAAGACACTGGTAAATGTTTCCACTTGTGCTCAGGTCAGACTGGAGCTCTAAGATAATCAAGCAAAGGAAAGATGAATTCCAATTACAGCATGAGAAAGGAATAATTCACTCGGTTTTTCTGTCGGAGTTGTCCAGAAAACTCATTTAGTATCTTGCTATTTCAGAGCCCTCATGTCTCACAGTCCACTCGTGTATTAGGTGCCTGCTGTGAAGACTCAAAGCAGCACCAGAGAAGCAGCACTCACAGAAATGAGTTTACAGGAGTACTGCAGATGAAATACATGGATATTTACCACTGTTAACACCCCCAGGTTCTGGAAAGAAATTATACACATACACTAATGTCCCATCCTCCACTGTTCTCTGATTAGGAACTGACAGATGTTGCATTACTGATGCATTATTTTGCTTTATATGTACCTTTGCAATCTTCTATGATTTACAAGGCTGAGGAGAGTCAGGAGTTTTTCCAGTAGGATGTGACACAAATTAGTGCAACTGCTTTGCAAATACAAAAAATTTACGAATTTCAATGACCAGCATGCTATGAGACCAACTGAAACATGCACACCTACTAAAAAGATAAAACCAGAACCTGCCTGCAGCAGTGACAACATGAATTCCCTGACAATCACGCTACCAAAGCAAACGAGTAATTTTTTCTCTAAATCCATAACTATTACCACAAAACACATAACATGACAGCCATGTAAGTGTTTCTTTATGTCACACACTTCCATATTGAAACAAAGCACGCTAAGGTTCATGAAGAGGCTTTCTCCATCTCCAAACACCAATGGATGGTGCATGAAATAGAAGCACACAACAACTCAGAAAAGCTGGGCAAGTCATCATTAAATACTGGCACGTATCACAAAAGATTAGGTGCTTTTTAGATGTGCAATAAACATTCAAAAGTTAATTACTGATAGTCAGCTGTAACACCATCTTGTCCTATCAGCATTATTAGAAAGATTAAAATAGAGCAGAAAAAAAATCTGCTTCAAATTTAAAAAAAAATCCCTTGGACACTAAAGTCAAATCAACAAGTGGGAAAAAAAATCCTAGATCTGAACCACCTGCTTACTGTCTTAAAAATAGGAATATAAAAATTACATGAAACTAAGTATTACACCTATACACATAGAAAAACGTCCAGTTTTGTGCATTTGCATGGTAAGCAGTTGCAGGAATAAAAAATGAAATAGGCATTTCAAATATTTCAGAGACGTCAAACTTCAAATGTATCAGTTCAGCAGTCAGCCATAAAGTGTGCAGCATGGCAATATTACTGCACGTCCAGAGAAAGGACACAGGGGCAAACCTGGGATGTAAATCTACAGGTGAATAATTTGTTATTGTTGGTCGCTGCAAAGGAAGGATGGTTGAGGCACGAGGCTGCTGAGGCTTTGCATCCCCAGGGAACGACAGGCAGCTGTGGGGGGCACAGAGTCTCACATTGTAATGCTGAGAGAATTCTGTAGTGAAGAAATCAGTCTGGGATCAGAGGGTAAAAAGGCAGCTATAAATTTAGTTCTGCCTGAAAACAAGAAACATAGGACAGATGCAAGAGAGAAAAACAGGACTGAATACTAATGAATCTGTAGTAATGGAATAAGACCAGACAGCAAGGTTACTAAAAATAGCTCTCAGTGTTACCTTCTGAAGATCGTTTCAGATTAAATCACAAAAAACATTGAATAAAAATTTGAATGCTTTTCTGACTGGAAAACAAAGGAGACAACAAAACTGCAACACTGATGAACAACAACATTACTATTAACTCGGGAATGAAGAATCACAAATCTGAGGATCATCCCCCACCTTTGCAAAATTTCAACCACCAATGGTCTCTCATTTGTTCACTTATGGCAGCTGCTGCAAAAAGAAGGAAATATAATAAAGCATTATAAAATTCTAGGAACTCTTAGTAGCAGCTCATTTTGCATTATCTGGATCATAACATGCTGGGAAAGCAGACCATTAATACTCTGCAAATAGGACTGGGTGCTGTTTTATTGCAGGCTGGTGCTCTAATTGTCCTTGCTGCTAGAGCCATCATTCATATTGGAAAGCACTTAGCCCAAGACTAAATAAGAGACAGTTGCTCTACTAAAAGCTGTGAAAGGTTTCTTTAATACATTTCTTTTAAACAAAGTACTTGGAGGAGCTAATGTGAAGCAGATGTTTTTGAATTACCCCAGAGAATACAAAAAGACCTATTTCATCATTATATGGAATAAGATATTACCCAAGGCAAATGCTGGTAATAAAATTTTCCCCCAGGATTCCTGTTGATATTAGGGATATTAGCTTACCCTAAATATTACAAGAACTTAATTTTCATAAATGAAGCAAGTACACAAATTTGCTGGAAGGCAATAGCAAGACATTAAAGCACCTTTGAAAAACTAACGGGTTTCCTACACAGTTTGCAAGTTGCAATGGTTTCCATAACTTCTTTGAAGAGCTTCCACAACTCCAACGATGCCAAACTCAAAAGATATGTTTTTATATTGCCTAAGAAATGGGGAATGATGTGATCCTATTCACTCCAAAGAAAGTCCCAGAAGTGCCACATCCTATCCCAGGCCTTCCTCAAGTCTCCTAACTTTGCTGTGCTGTGATTAAATATAATCAGATAGTTAGCTAAATAAAGCTAAAGCTACCTTTATGGCTGGATTCTGTGGGAAATCTAATAACAAAGCATGGCCTGGAGAAAGTGATGTGAAAGGAATAAACCAGCAGTGGTTTGAGGTAGTTCTATACCAGCACTTGTACAGAATGCTACTTTTCTGTTAAAATGTGGTAGTGTCAGGTGAGGGAACTGCTAAGCCAGGCAGTTTCTTCATAAGAGCTCCAAGAAATTTGGAAGTTCCGTGTGGAAGAAGCAGATCCTCCCTTCCAGCCTGGATAACCAAACAAGCCGGGCACAGAGCTGTGCCAAAGAAGGAAGTCATAACCAGCACCACAGACACAATGACCTCACCCTCCTTTCTCTTCATGTTGAGCACGTCTGAGGCAGCAGACAACCAAACCAAGGAATTATCCTTTAAGAAGGGACAAGGCATAACAATTAATGACTACACCATCCATATAAATCAGCTGGAACAGCTTTTATTTTATACTCAGGAACCTGTAAACAAATGACAGTAACTTTTTGCTGTGCCAGAGGGCACAGCTGTTGAAGCTCATGGAGCTGGGGTTCTGCACTTGTTTAGTAGGCCCAACCCAACACCAGGAAGGAGATTTGGACCAGAGAGCTCATTACAACTCGAATTTTTGTTTAGAAAAAACAGAGAGTAAGCAATTTCTAAGTCTAGCACTGAAGCACAGAGCATAACACCCACATTACACATCATGTGTAAAGGAGACACACATAGAGTGCCAATTTCTCCCAGGATCAGATCCCTGACCTGCTTTCACACCTCTCTCATTAGTTCACTTCTCCAGATATTTGCAAATGTAACTTGATAATATATACTGTTGATTCTGATCCTTAAAAACCACTGAAGTCAGTGGAAGCCTTTTGAGCACACAAAACTGTTCCTGAGAGCTTTCAAACATATGAAACCCCTATAGAAGCACTAGAAAGGAAAACCCTTTCCCCTCCATTTCCAACAAGCAGAGGAACAGCTATGGCTGTTAAAATGGCTCAAATACTTAAATGTTCTGTGTCTGTGAGAATTGAAAAGCATCAGCTGGGATATGGTAATACAAGCATGGAAGAGAAATACACAATTGCCAGGTAATTATTTATGATGCAATGTTTTATTATGCAATTTGAGGGGCATTAGTGCAACACAGAAGAGTGATTGCTCCTATATTGCTGCAGGAAAATTCATATGACAATCACAGCTTTGTTTTTATTGTTTTCTGCTTATTAGAAAAAAAATCCCCTCTTTTCTTTTAGACATGTTTTTCATCTGAAAATATGAAAACCAAAATGACACTTCCATTCTGAGATTAATGGCCACGTATTTTTGAACAAACAATTCTGAATTTTAATCTGAATATCTCAATGCATTATTTATATTTATGCAATCATTTGAAAAATACTCCCTCACTCCTATCCTAGAATTTTCCTAAAGCCAAGAAAAGCAATATTTCAGAAAATTACTTTGTACTTCTAATAAAGAGATTTTTCCATATTAAAAACCCAGGCAACAACTACAATCACAACAGAACAGATTGTTTTAAGGAATGATTTGTTATATTATAGGAAAAAAATAATGAAAAAGTTGGCCTTAGAGCTAAATGAGCTGAAAGTTTTCTTTTAAGGACGACAGTGCAGTTTATTACAACAGTCTACAGTCATTTCTCTTGCACACAGAGGTGTTGCTGCCGAGCCAACGGTGAGAGGCACTGATCAATTGGGCAAAGATGTGTTTACATCATTAAACATTATCTATTGCACAGTTTATAAAATACTTGTGCTTTTACTTCCCTCAGATCTATTTCCCTGGTATACTATAATCCTTTGAATCATTATTTCCACCAAATATGAAGGCTTTAAAATTAAGAGGAGGCAGATACCAACATATTTTTTGTCCTTCCTTTGGAGCTCTAAGCAAAAACTATCATCTCATGGAATCAAGGCTACCCGGTTACACCAAATCAGTCACAGGATGATCTTTGCAGTGATCATTAGGAATATAGATAGAGGCACTTATTATTATTTATGTCTTTATTTCCCCTGACTAAAGATGAACACGGAGCTTCCATAGTCTGGTGGAAAAGTAGAAAAATTCACAGATACAGTCAAACCGAACTTTGATTTTAGAACTTGATTCTTCAAAATACTCCAAAAGAGCATATGCATTGTGATTACCTTGGGACCTGCTGTGCTACCTCAAAAACAGATGCTAAATTGAGAGCACTAATTACAGAATAAGTGCCCACTAAATCAGACCTGATGCTACAGCACAGTTGTTACTGACATTCCTGTTAGTTTAAAAGAGAAAAGTACATTCCTAGCAGGCAAATCCTATTTTGTGCATCACTTTCTGCCTCTGCATGGGTGAACTTCACACCTTAGCACCACTCACTGGTAATACAATCGAGCAGTGACATCCCCCTTCCTCCTTGGCTGGTTTACAGCTGGTTTCAGTCAGGTTCACATGGTGCCCCTTGTACAGTGCATCAGGAAAGGCCACTCTCAAATCGTGATATAATTAAATAACAGCTCTCTGTCAGGTGGTGACAGCTCCCTCAAGTCTCACTTGAAGAGCCAGGAAAACATTATCTCAAAAGTCAATGAGAATGAGGAAACAACAATAAAGAAAGGCAACAACTTGAAATTGTTTCTAAGAGAAAAACCAAGACACTCAAAGACAGAGATTCTTAGAATTTTGTGTTAAAAAACCTTTTCCTGTGGTCCACACACACACACATTGTTTTTCCACATTTTCTGCTCTGAACAATGATGCCATTTTCAGAACCACTAATCCCACAGACACCACGGCACAGTTTCTTCCTTTATAAATTGAGCCTAGGATTTCCCACAGCCACAGGTCAGACAGTAGCTGACAACATTTAATTAGGCAATATGTACTGCAAGTGGAAAACACAGATTTAGAGGGAAAAAAACAATCAGCTACTAAGTATTAGATGAGAAGTCATACTCATTTCAGCAGCAGCCAAAATCATATTTCTGTCTCTCCACTAAGCTGTTTCCTGGAAAGCAACAACTTTAAAGTACAGTTACACTGCAAAAATCCAACACATACAGGAAAAACAATGATTAAGACAGATCACACCTTTCCATCCCACAGATTCCCAAGCTGCTTTATAAAAACTAGTCATACCACTTGAAAGAAATGTGTTTTTCTATCTAGAAACTGCACAGCACAGAACAACAAAGGAGCAAAAGGAAGTTCTGGCAGAGGACGTACCAGCCCTGTATTTACACACAGCAGGACTGATTGGACTAGGAGGCTTTAGCAAAAAATATCAAATAACGGCCATTCTCCCTTAATTTCTCTATAGAGCCTTTCCTTATCACTGATAAATTACTTTTTCTTGTGCGAACTTACCACTACAGAAGGACTTCTAATACTTTTTTGAAACAGCTATTTTGCCAGGCCACCTTTGTCTGATGTCCTTGGCTACACCTGATCTCTCCCCATTTTCTGCCAGGATCCAGATGGCCAAAGGGAGCATTTGTTAGGATTCAGTGACATTCTCAGTAAGCACAGCCCCCTGCAATCAGTCTCTATGCTCCTCACAGCATCCCCTTCTTGGGCTGAACCTGCCAGTGCTGACACCAGGGGTCTTAGCAGACATCTGTTTAAATTAAGAGACCCAAATTCCTGCTGATTAATTACCTTTTTCTGGGAATAAACACGGAGTATCATGAGTTAATTATGGTACACATTCAATTAATCTAACTGGTGTCAGGTGCACTACTCCACATCAGATGGAAGGAAAGAAATCCTTTGGCACTTCAGGACACAGCACACACATCCAAACAGACTAGGGTTTATCTGGGCAGACACTGAGGTCAGCACTGGGCAGCAACCCTGCACGCTCCTGCAAACCACAAAATTAAGCAGTGCGCAAGCTGAATTTATCCTATCACGTATTCAAAAACTTCCCTTCAAATGAACTCGACTCAGTCCTAAAGCTTTGTGACTTCCCTGTGGTAGCTTTGAGAATTAATGCAGTAGCGACAAAAAAAAGGCGCCATTTACTTCTATGCTTAATAGTTCAGGTCGTGAATATTCAAAGTTATTTTCAGTCTGTTCTGGGTCTTCAGCCTACCCCAAGGAACTCCTGAATGGTGCAGCTGACTGGGGGAGGAATCCCAGGCAAAGACATCTCTGCACACATGGCTCAGTGAGTCATGCAGGAGGCAGCTTGGAGCTCTCCTGCAGCTCCAGGGGCACCGTTCATTCGCTGCTCAGGCTTTCCTTCCGCAGCATCTTCAGTACTATTGCCAGATAAATGGTACAAATTCCACTCCAAATAGCATTCTTGACTATAGTCATTCTATCCTTTTCTGTACTGAAGAAAATCATAAACTGTTTGGTCAAGTACATCCATTCTGAGAAATAAAACCAGACTCTCTATTAATGGCATTAAATCTACAGTGTCCCTCCAGACAGGCAACAATTTGAAAATCTGTTTAGAGACTGTCATGAGACACATAAGAAAATACCAGAAATACACGGACTGAGAGTCCAGGGCCCCATGTCACTCATGTGTAAGCAAAATAATACCAATTTTTAAAACTGGTTTACTTTCGTACAAGCCTTAACTCAGAGCTGGAAGTTGTTTACAGCTAGGAGAGCTATGAACATGAGAGCCAAGAAGCCCGTTTGCCAAATAAAAGCTGAATTTTAAACGCTAGAAGGAACAGGAGAGCTTACAAAGTTTCTAAGCAAGTTTCAGAGGAGCACATTGGCCATTGCCTCGGGATCATTAGGTTAGATTACAGGAGTGCAGGTCATTATTTCTACAAGGCTGATGCTGTGAAACAAAAGATGTCACTGCCATTCTTAGTGTCAAAAAGACCAACAGAAACAATAAGTCAATATTTATAGACAGAAAACGTGATAAATCAAGAAAAGGAACAAACCAGAACCTTCACTCTGGAATGCCATGAATTTCACATCCCTAGAGTCGCAAAGGCTTTCAGAGCAAAACCCAGCAGGGTTTTTACTGCAGTCTTGCAAGCTCTTTAATAACAGAGGTCGTTATTGCAGTGCTTTGCATGGTGGTTCTTGGCTACTTTTGTCTCACCCTCCTCATCAATAAAAAATGGCTTAAAGAAGCCATGTCTCCAGGAAGTTCACACGTATTACTCTCAACATATTGCACAGGTCACAGTAGCCTACGAACAAATTGACTCACAATGTAATTTTCTGTCTACTAAATAGAAAACTGAAGCCTCTTAGAGCATTGTTGTCTATTCCACTGCTCATAGCAGGTTTTGAACCATCCTTCTGGAAATGAAATAGTATCAATATAAAGATGCTTAAAAGCATTAATATAATTGTGTTTCTCTAGTTAATCGGCAGCAGCAGAAAGAATTGTTCTCATAATTATGCAGTCTGCTTTTAATGCCAATACTAGATACAAAACCTTGCAAAACAGCTGCTAGAATTAAAGCCAGTTTAAGTCAGTCTGTTGCTGTCACTGATCTTGGCACCTTCCAAACGACCATCTTCCAATGGTCTACCTCTCCAACACATCTGTACAGCAAATAAACCTTCTTTCTGTACAGCTTTAATTGTGATTTCATGTCATACACCTGAAAGACTCCAAGGACATTTAATGCCTCCTCAAATTGTGTCCTTCATTCTTCAGTCTTCCCACTCTGTAAGGCAGAGGTCCACCCCTTCCACAAATATTTCTTCTTTCTGCATTTCTCCAGCTACAAGGAGCCCTTCTTCTGCCTCCCTCCTGCTGGCTTCCCTTTGCTGCCTCACCTCCAGTCCTTCCAATCACACAGCTATCAGCCTCCTCTCTCCCAGAAACAGAGAAACTTTCCTGCTGACATAGCCTGAATCTCTCCTTATTCCCAATCACCCTAAATCCTCCACCTTAAGAAAAGCTGGCACCCTTGAATGAGGTCCTGCCCTTATCTTCTACAGATATTTGTGCTTGATTTTAGCAGACTGAAGGACCTGGCAGTCACTTGAGCAAGAAATGACAGAGATACAAGAGCATACCTGCTTTAAGGTCCTTTTCTACCAGTTCTGTTAACCCCTTACCTTTTACAGAGTCTGGGAGTGGACAAGTCACAGCACAGTTTCAAAGGGTAACCCACAAAAAGGCCGAAGATCCACTAACGATCTGTGTCCGTGCTCAGTGTGCCCACACTGCAGAAGGGCAAACCACAACACTGCATCCAAAGGGGATGAACAAAGGACTGAAGGAATCATTATGGTGACACACAAAGTTTCAGTTCCAACAAGGAAATCAGCAGAGAAGGAAACAAAAGGTTACATTTCCAGTTTGAAGGAGAAAAGCACTTCCCCACCTACTGTACCCCAGGGAGCTCCCATCTTTTCTCATACAGCCACATTGTACAACCTTCTCCCATCCTTATCTTCTTTCTTTGGACCAAATCACAGACCCAACTTCATACCCAACTACCCCAAAGAGATTCTGAGTTCCTGGCACAACAACTAAATGGCATATTTGACAATTCCCACTGTGCTGGATGCCCATGGAAATGAGTTCTCTCCAGCACAGCCATCTGGGCTCCCCACTGCAAGTCCCGGTAACCACAGCAAAAAAAGACATCCACTAAGTTATGCTTATATTCAAACGTTCAGATGAACATTTCAAGAACTGAAACTCAAATGAACCAAATTCAGGGAACAACTATTTTCATAAACAGGCAATTCTCATATCTTCAATTACAAAATCAGGATTACCCTCAATTAAAGTCATATTTTACGCTAAGCACACAATGCCTTTACATGTCAAATGCCTTTTCAGCAGTATTGAGAATGAGATCCCTGATTGAATGAAAGCGGAATTATAAAGAAAAAAAAAAACCCAAGCCCTAATCTTTAAAGAGCATTACTGCTTCCTAAATCCCAGTCCAGGCTAATAAATCCTTTTACCATTTGAAATATAATTTCTGTAAATACCTTATGAAAAGATATTTGAAAATATAAGAATATGCTTTATAGTTGTGCAAAACAATTCAACACATCTGCTTATTCATTTAATCTTGTTAACTTCTAGCAAAAGAGAAGGAAAATTTGTCCATCTGTAAAGAAAATACTTTTTGAAAGGCCTTTTGATTTCTTTTCATATCCCCAAATTACCAAAGTTTTTGAAAGAATTGCACCCATTTATTTATAAGAAGGAACATACAAAAACAGGCAATTCAAAGTTCTTTTGCTAGAAATTAACGGAATTCAGTAGCTATCAGCCATAATGTACAAATTCCTTATCCACCAATGCTGGAAAGATAGCTACAGTCTCAAAAATGACTTAACATCACATCATTTTATCCAAGAGAATCTTTCACAGCTTTCTCCTTCCAGTGATGGAACAGTTTATTTCTATTTTTTTCAGATCTTCTTGATCAAGAGTCAATTTAATTTGAGGGGAAAAAAAACCAGGTTTTATTCTGCCCCAGGTACCATCATAATACACATTAATCATGTTCCTGTTGCACAAGTAAATTAAATTTTTGTTTACTCTGTTGGATTTTCACAAATGCAATTAAAGGTAGGATATTTGAGCACAGAAAGTTATGATGGATTTCGTAATGACATCTTAAGGAAAAATACGTATTTATGCCTTTTTATTTCCACATGAATAAACTTTATTTTGGAATCCATGCAGGCTCAAGAAATTAATTTAAAAATAGGTCTCCAAAGAGGCACCATTCTTTAGCCCTCAGTGGTTTTATACTAATGGTGGTGTCTAAAAGCAGAGAGAGGTAATTCCAAAGAGTGATAAGACTGCCAATAGATATGTACGTGAAGAGCACTAAAAAGTAAAGACTATTCTGAATTGTGAAAAATTGCAGGAGAGAAGATCACTAAGAGGTTACAAGAGTTCAGGGGTCTCCTGATGGACACAGGAACACTTGAGTTCCCTCAGGAGCAAGATAGAGGCCATGGTGGGCCCCAGGAGGAATGTCAGAAACCGAGGTCGGTCCAAGTCCTTTTTCTCCCCCCGGGCCAAGCTGGGAAGCTTCTGCTAACAGTTCTTGAGGAAATACACAATTCCTGACAATCCACATGAAACCCACTGATTCTGACTGGAGAAGATACTTTCAAGTTCCACATCCTCTCCCCCTCTCTGAGAGGGGAAGAGAGAGGGAGACATGAGTTTTTCTAATGAAGGGATATACAGATGCCTTCTTTAACTGAGCAGATGTGACATGTTTTTCCCAGGCAGCTAGGATAGATAGGCCCAGTACCCCCGAGTAAAGAAAAAAGATCTATTTTGGAGTACATCTCTTAGATATAGTGGGGCACTGAGAACTCAAATTGAATTTGAGGACAGAGGAATTTATGCTGCATCCTCATTACCATGGTGAGCTCCTTTAACTGCCTGGACAAGTTTAATGCCTGAGAGGGAGGCTGCAAAATCCCACACTTCTCATGACAGCTGCCCCCATAGAATTTGAGTCATTCAGGCAGATTCTAAGGCCCATTCAGAGAGACTCACCTCAGCTCCTTCAAGTGTGCAAGGAAGGCATTCAAACACTTGAAGAGCAAATTATATATCCTTTCTTTCTCCAAAATCAATATGAAAAATTGCAAAAGCTTCCAAAATGGATATCTGCTCCAAGCCTCATAGTACATCAGTGGGATAGAGCTGAAAAAGAGGGAAGAGCAGGCATAGAAGAAAACCAAAGTGCAGAAAAATGCAAATGAGCACTCAACTTTTTATCCTAAGTGTGCAGGTAAGAATCAAGCAGCTAAAACAAAAGCAAGATATCAGTTCTACACCCTATGGCACAGGGAAATAGGAACAGAGATAATGTAAGGAAGCCCCTAAGAACTTAATACAGAACCATCAGACTGTTAAATAAAAATGAAAATATAAATACGTGTCAAGTGCAGCAGCTGAAACAACAGAAACTTTAAAATAAATTAAGAAAGACTGAAGTTGCCTACAGAGCACAGTAATCTCAGTCTAGCTGACAGAAAGTTAATAGATTAATTAGCCTTTAACAGGCTTGTGCAGAATGCTTCTATCACAGTTTAAGGGCACCCATGATGGCTGGGAGCAGGTCAGGGAGTATTTAGGACAAGTTAACTGATAATAGAAAGGCTGCCTTGGAAGTCACTAAACTCATTTTTTTAACCTGTTCTTTTGAAGATGAACAATAACTGAAGGTAAGTCTGGAAATTCAGTAACACACCAGGAAGTCAGAAGGTCACAGAGGCAAACATTAACACAAAAGACTAATTATGTAATAGAAGAAACACTGATTTATGTTCAGAACTATCACTGATGATAAAAACAGTTTTTATCAGTTTTTAATACAGAGTACCATGTAAGAAATGCTCCTCACACAATAAAAGCTAAAAAGCCCTTGGTTAATAAAATTTTAAATAAAATACAAGGATATTACACATACAAAGGAGATAATGCGTTTAGAGTCACGTGATAAAAGTGTAAATACAAGGCTTTAAATGCAATTAGGAACAGAGCATTCTATTATTCTTTGCAAAAAGCATTACTTTATGTGGGCTAGGGCTTGCTTCTAGAATTCTTTTTTCTTCAAGGATAACCAAAAAAAAACCCCATATTGGATACTTGCCCCTCCTCCATCCCCTCCACAGAAAACTTCAAATTGAAAGAGGCATTTTTTTTTTGTACAATGAAAACACAGTGAGAAAAATGCTTCTTGCACATGCTCATAAACAAAACAGATGGAGTTATTTAAAAGCCTCTTCTAGATCAGATAAATGAGTGAGAATTCTAATTTGAAGTGGAAGCTTCTCAGATTTGACTGAAATACCGCTCAGGACATGAGGCACGCAGTGATTTAGGTGACATCCCCACCCAAGGGGCTCCTCTGAACTACATTTATCCTCTGAGCAGCCGTGCACACAGAGCCAGTGCTAAGAATAAACAGATTGCCACACTGCACTCTGCTCTCACTCTGGCCACCAAAACATCTCCATTGACAGACCATTTGTTCTTGAAAGTATATTTTGGAATTCCTAGAATAACACCTCTGGGTAAAAAAAAAAAAAAAAACAAAAAACAAAAAAGCCCCAAACCCTAAGATAAGAACCTTAACTGCTTTTAATTTAATAAGGCTGACATTAAAAATTAAGTGCTTTGTTTACACACAGATGGCAAGAGAGATCATACACCCAGTAGAATTTTCTGATTTAAAAAGAAAAGGCAAGAGAGAAAAATTAAAAGAATCTATCTTGAGAAGACAATGTATGGGCAAGTCAGCTAAAGAAAGTCACCCGAAGGAAAGCTTGTACAATTTGAACACAAGACAGAAGTTAAAATCATGTAATTTTGCAGCTGGATCACTTAAAATACCTAAAGCACAAACATCCCGAGAAAGGACAAAAGGGAAAAATGGAAACGAGTGTTTCCTGGGAGATGAAATCGTGCTCTGTAACAAAGAATCAGCATAAAGCTCTCATGCAGCCAAGGAAACAATTCTGCCAGCCCTCATACCACTATGATTCATTCCCATTCAGCATCCCAAGTATTTCCAAGGAGCAGAGGACTCTTCCAGTAGAGCCAAACATTACCCCAACTTTATTTCCACTGGAGTTAACAACCACTGATCTGAGCAGGAGGATAGCAACGACCAAATTCTGAAAGTCCTACACCTGGCTGGGGAGAAAGCAAAGGCACATAACCTTTACCAATGTTCTTATTGAATTCTCTCCACCCTTTAAAATCCACCCATCTCCACCTGTGCCCTGCAGAAGCTGAAGCTATTGACACATCAGAAAGAAACGTGGAATCCCTACAGCAGAGGGAGAGGTGACAGCCTTGTCCTGGCTGTGTGTCTTGAAAAAACTACTTCAACCACAGACCCACTGAGGTATGTTTGAAGCTTTATTCATGAGAGTTTGAAAGCCAGTTGAGACATGGCTGCTTCTCCACTCAAATCACTATCCTTATTAAAATACAATAAAAAAGACTGGCAAAGGTTCAGTCAATAATCAAGAGAACAACTGACATTTCAATTGGAATAACTGATACATAAAATGATGTTGGTTTACTTTCTAAAGGAGAAAGAGCACAAAACAGTCAAAGAATGTTAAGGGATTATCCATTTAAGGGCTCAAAGGAAGGCTTAGGTACGTTGTAAGCTAGAGATGCATAGAAAAAGTTTCACACAGTAAGAGAGAATATTTGCACAAAACGTAATACTGACATGGACATAAGCAACTCAAATGGATAAAATCACTTCCACATATGGAAAAAATGCATTACTTCTGTTTCAGTGGGACAAGGGTGTACATACTGCCTGTGTACTGCTCCGGGCTGGAAAGATTCTGCTGTAGTTACACAGCTAAAGATGATGTTTCCTCTGAACAGCCACGAGACAACTGCAAGCTCTGGTCCTTGGGTGGTTGAGGTCTCATTCAGCCTTTCCAGTTTGCATAAACAAATAACTCGCTCGTTTTGGGGTGAAGACAGGAGGTGTTTAATCCAGCTGTAACTGAGACACCAGGCACAATTCCCAGGAGTTGTAAAACATTAAGTATACACTGAACTATACTTCCCCGTGGTTAAAAGTTTTAATAGAGGCAAATACAGTTGCACACATCTACGTGTGAGATTCCATAGCAGAAACAAGTTTAAAACAATGGTGAAAAACTAAGCACTGTTTCAGAACAAAACAACAGCAACCTGAATGAGTGTTCCAAGTTCAGTGAAACTTGGCATGCTCAGGAAAGTGGTTATTTGCCAAAAACTCTAAAATTCTAGTCCACTTTTCTACCAGTACTTAATTAAACTTTTTATAGAACTTAGCATTTCAATTTCATATGCTATATACTGCAAATTATAGAAAAAAATAGCTAAGATAAAATAAAGAAAGTCTCTTAGAGGAGTGGCTGTAAAAAAGTTGGCAGAAGCACAGTGTAAGCCAGGAAAAGATACCAGAAATACCTGACATTACCTTGAAGACATTAGCAGCTGACAGAGTGCTGCCTATGAGAGAATGAAACCACTTTTATTTATAAAGTGTAATAATAATAAAACACTAAAATAAAGCACATCTAGGATTAGTGGGAAGAAATTAAAATAACTGAGCACCACACCTACCCATTTATAACTTCCCCACAAGATTTCTCTACTCATGCTTTTCTGCCAATTTAGGTGCCTCAGGTCAGTGGCAATGCCACAGTTGTTAAGAGGGAGACACAGGGAACAGGAGAAACAACAGCAGAATAGAAAATGCAGGAGAGACATCTCAAAAGGAATCATGAATCCCTTCTGTGATTGAGAAGACAGCAAGGTTCAGAAAATTGTTTAGGTTGGAAAAAGGATCCTTGAGTCCAACTGTTGCCCCAGCACTGCCAACCCACATCCCCAAGTGCCACATCCACATGGCTTTTAAATCCCTCCAGGGCTGGGGACTCCACCACTGCCCTGGGCAGACTGTTCCAGTGGCCGACAACCCTTTCAGTGAGGAAATTGTTCCTAACAGCCAATCTGAACCTCCTCTGGCTCAACCTGAAGCCATTTCATCTTGTCCTAATGTGGCAGACAATTTGTGCAAAACACAAGCCATCAATTATTCTCAATTCAGAAAAAGGGCTTTCAGTGACCTTGCTTTTCTTATCCAGTTTTTTTTTTGTCCAAGTTTCATCCAAGATGTGCAGCCCTCTCTTTCTTCACCCAGGGAAAAAAATAAATTTTAGTTGAGAACCGTAAACAAAACATTCATCTTCAAAAATATTTATGAAGTACTCAACAGCTGTATGTCCTTTATAAACCATCTACAGAATACTTTGCATCACTTTTTATTTTTCTGATTTAAAAAGAGATTTTTAAAAAATAATTGCTGTATAGTACCTTGGAAGGTATTCTGCACTATAAATCTCCCATACTCTGTATATTAGTTATTCAGCTAGACCTTACAGAAAGGTGTTATGAAAACATGCCCTCAAATAGAACATGAATAATAACCAAAATTAGTGCGTAACCACCACAACCGGGGGTGATCTCAGTGTATGTCTGCAGCTGCTGTCACTGCAGTGATTCCAGCTCAGGTGGAAATTCCCAGCCTCACTTCAGAACAGGCACCTGCAGCTTGATGGAACAACTTCCCAGCAGGCACCCAGCGCTGTCTGAGCTGCCCTGCAGCATTCCAAGAGGCCTCACAGAGCTGCAAACAGAGTAATGGTTCCCAGGGATGAGATTCTCAACACATCAAAGTCCTGGCCCCAAAAACACCCAAAGCAGCTCTCAGATTCTAAACACAGTTCAAGCACTGAGATGTCATCTCAGCTGCAAAGATGGATTTAAGGGTTCAACCCTTGTTTGGAGGATTCTTGTATCCCTGCTGAGTTTGGAGCTGCCCCGGAGCTCACAGACACTGCCCACACCCTGCACGAGCTGCAGCAACAACAGTGACAGCAACAAGAGCACAGAGACCCCCGGGGCTGCAGCTGCAGGGGCACTAAGCCAGATGCTGCAGCAGAAAACAGCATCTTCCCAACCCACATCAGCTGCTCCTGGGCTTCTCACCAGCCTGGGAAGGCAGCTGACTTGTCCAGCTTGTGTTCTGCTCAGAAGAAATGTCAAAGAGCCGAAAGAAAAACAAGATAAACCTACTTGAAGTAATTTTTCCCCATCATCTGTTCATTTACCTTTCACTAGAAACAGATCCAGTTTCAGATGTTTCTTTCTCAGCTGGTTTACAACTCAGATAACTTGTTTTCTTAAGCTTTACTAAGACTGAGATAAATACAGGACTTGAGGTCCTTTGCTTTGCATTGGCAGAACATGATAACGTACGTTATCTGCATCCCCAGATAAGTGTTAAAGTTAAGATCCCCTGAATTAAGAGAACACCAGCTTGTAGTCTTTAATATTAATAAAGTTAATTAGGCAGAAAAAAGACTAACTTAGAGCACATTAAAAAAAAAAAAGGCTTTGCTGGCATATTTTCTCTGAAAATCCAAGCTAACATTTCTCATTCTGTGTGAAAAGCTTCTTTTCATGTGTATATTCAGGGACTTTAGTAGCAGAATATTGCAAATGCGGTAAAGACAGTGATAAATTTGCAAGGACAAGCCAAGAGCAATCTAATTGTGTTGTTTCAACCAAAGCCAGCTCAATGACTAAGCTCTCTAAGGACATGGAATATAAAGCCTTTTTTTATTTAACGACTGCAATTCAATTTCTGCCACTGTTGGTCACCTGAGGAAATCCTAAACGATGCAAGATTTCCCATTCTGGAGACAATGAATAACGGGGTATGAGTCTTACCTCCCTCACGCAAAAATTACAACAGTAGTGAATGAACATCTTTCAAAATTTGGCTATGGAAACAAAAGGATTTGTTATTTCTGATTGTTTGGGTTCAGATTTCTGTGGTTCAGCTGCAGTCAGGGCCCCGTATCCAAACATTACAGGTGAAAAGGTACTGAATCAGAGCAAGACCTGCTGCTCAGGAGATGTTCTCTTCCCAGCTTCCACAGGAATCACCTTGGCTTACAGATGGATTTATGGTCTAAGAGGACTAAACGTGTTCTATTGCATATACTCTTCATTACTTCATACACTTCAACAGCAAGGAGGTTGGTTCATGATGGGATGGCAATCTCAACTATTAATTAACCATTCATTAGAATCACTATGCAAATCCAATAATAGATTACACAGGGTTGGGGTTTTTCCAAACCTATTCATGTTCAGAGCTCAAAATGCTATTAATTAGCAAGTACATCATATTATTTAAATAGGGTTAGGGAATGTGCAAAGTAATTTTTCCTTAGTACATTCTCCCAGCTTTTTTGCCTCAAGAAATCTATCAGGTGTTAATTGCTGAGTTTTGTGTATACAAGTCTGCTCAGGAACACTGAACATGCTCTGGGAATTTCATCAGTCTGTGCAACCCTCTTTAGTTCTTTTACAGCTTGGCAAACATATTGTATAATTTTTCCAAAATACCTCTTTCTTATTAATTCTGCAATGCAATGAAATATGACATTACACATAACACACAAATTATTTCTCTTACACAACAATTTACAAAACTGCACCTTTTCTGTCCTCATACATGAGAGTTGTTCATTTTTTGTGTCTCCTGCCCACATCATTCGTGTTTTATCCCTGCTTTAAAACTGATTTCTTCATCAAAGGACCTGTTTCCAACTTCAGTGATACTTAAGGAAAAAAAAAAAGCACCAAGTACCAATATTTTTAGTGTAGAGGATCTCTCGTCTACTGATAAAATTCTGTCCCATCTCAGATTTCATCACAAAATATCTGCTTTTCCAGGAGAATAAAAAGCTTTTCAGAACCACTTATGGACTAAGCCAAAAAGGGTATTTCCCAGAACAAAAGGAATTGAACAATCTGACCTGAATTTGCACATGACAAGTTTGCAGCTGTGAAAATGGACCACAAGTCTCATAATTAACCTCGCTTGTCAAAACTCTAGTTTCAGGTTTCATCTAAAACATTTTTCACAATTATATACACACACAGAGCACGCACAGTGAGTTCCTATTGTTTGTTCCTGCGTCTCGTGCTCCAGTCCTCCACCCAAACACCTTGCAGCCAGATACTATTTATTTTCCATGCCTAGTCCACAGTAATATTGATTCTGAAATAACGCACTTCATTTATGGTTACCCCTCATTCTACAACAGAGCAAACAAAGAAAAGTAAAGCCCATATCTAACAAAGCTTTGTTCACCACTGATTACTGGTGTTTGAAAACGATTATAATATGTTGATGATACCTTGTGCTAGTATTAACTAAACAGCCTTAAATGATTTTATTTGAAGGTAAACAGCCTCCAGGAAAAAATTGCTCCTGATTCTTCTGTGGCAATCCAGCAAGGTTCATAATACTGCTGCTCCCAAACATACTGGTAGGTGGCAAAATATTTTAGTAGCATGTGGTAATGCATTTATTGTCCCATGAGTTCACTGGTGCTGTGCAATGGGAATTAGCCCTGGCCTTTGCACATGCGCCGATCACAGAAGGCCCCTGCAGAGCTCAGGGAAGAAGTCAGTCTTTCTCTCCAATAACACCATTTCTCTAAGATTTTATTTACTTTCTTTCTACACAATGCACAGACATTTCTGGGCTGGAGGTACCAACTGATCATTGCTTTATTTCTGTCCCTGGCCATTCCTTCATGAAGTCAGTTTGACTGCACACATCTTTCCCATGCCACAGCAGCAGGTCTGGGGGTACAGCACAACCACATTCCAAACCCTGGCATCAACAGCAACACCCACCACAACAGCAAAGTTGGTCATAGCAAAAAAAACAACAAAAAAACCACCTTTCTTCATCTGAAAGGCACTTCAGAGCAGGAGTCCATTAAGTAAATCATTTGGACAAGTTTTTATGTGCAAAAAAACCCCCAAACTCTAAAGCTCTATCAACTTTAATAGCTCAAACACATGAAGAAGATCCAGAGTTTTCCCCTGGTTGGGGGTAAGCACAAATCAGCTGGCGGTGTTGGCTTGGACTCCTTACCCCAATAGCTTTTCATATTCCTGGGAATTATTCCCTCTTCCATAATTTATACATTAATAGGTAAGCTGCCGTGCTCTATTTGGAAAATAAGGGTCAACAGTTGTGCTTTTAGATTGTCTGTTGACAGAACAAAAAACCAGGCTGCTTTTAAAAATTTCCCACACAGTATCAGTCCCTCCTTGCTCATGCTGGAATGAAAAGTTAGCCCAAATTATTTAACTAAGAAAGCCTTAATATTTACCATCTTTTAGCAAGAAAAAAAATTTTATTAACAAAAGTGGTACCACCCTGTTGGTGATGTGCCAAACCCAAGGAATTGAGGGAGAGGCATGAGACAACAACACGAAAAATCCAGGTATGCACAGAACCAATTTCCTCTAACTCAAAAAGTTCCTGTAACACAAGGGTGACTGTGTGAAAATAATACAGTTTGAAAGTTTCACTAAGGTTTTTCCCCTCTCCTCTCTTTCAGTACTAACCAAAAGGTCCACTGAAAACTTTGTTCAAGTCCTGCAGAAGCAATGTCCCTCCAGCAAAGGATGTGACTGACGGCAGCACTTGCTAACGTAGCCAGTGTCTGCACACATGCACAGATCACATCATGATCAGCAAGGAGTGAGGGTGCAATTAAGAGCCATCCAGTGAGTGAAACAGGCAGGCCTGAGGACCAGAAATCATTTCTGCAGTGATCCCAGAGGGCTTGAACTGAGACTAAAGCCAGACGCCAGAGGCAGAGCCCCCACCTGTAGCTGGACACCTCGGGGGTGTTGCAGGAGAGCTGCCTTTGGCTCACCTCAGGACAGTAAGGTCTCACTACAAAGTACAGTATCAGGTCCTCAAAATGGTTATCAGTGCTCACTGTGCTCTTCTATGTAAAATTCTAACTATTCTAAAGTTACCCAGGAATTTCTATTTGGTAGATACTTAGAATTTGATTCTGTGTTTAAAGCAGAAGAATCCAGATTATATAAAAAAAAAAAATCTTTTTTCTTTTTCCTTAAATTCTCCCTTTTAAATTTCTTATTTTAACCCTGACTCCAGTAGCACTCTCTCACAGTAGTGCTTCAGAATAAATGTGCCCTTCCTTAATGACATGGCTTCATAAAAACAAAGAAAAAGCCCAGTACAACCTCCCCCAGTAAGCTGAGAGGGGGATAACCTGTCTGGCCATTTCAGTGGCACCTGCCTGCTCTCAAGAGCCAGGGGATCCTTACTCAGGTGACCAGCTCACTGCCTCTGCACAGAGCTCTACTTGAGATGTCAGCCTTCAAAAAATTATTCTCCTCAGCAGCCTCACATAACCATAAAGCAGAGTGCAAGGACAGGAAATGGGATCCAGTACCCATCAGTCACTTCCTCTGCATGCAACCAGGACTCTTCGCAAAATACAGAGAAATAACTATTTCATAGCCTGACTCGAACCAGCTTCACTCCTTCCCTCCCCATCATAAGGAGCTAAGTGGTCCTTGAACACATCATTATTTCACAGCTTATCCCCTAAAAGCATTATTAGCTTTTTCAGCAAAGTAATAAAACATTAACATTGAAGGTGCAGCAGCAGACATGAATTTATTTCCCTAATGCAGTTCAATCCCAAAATTATAGACAATTACAAATGCACTTAATAAAGCTACCCCATTAAAATATGACACAAACACCCAGCCAAATACTGCAGCATCCATTAGGAGCTAAACATATAAATCTTGCAAAGTTCTTTACCTGTCATGCAGTGTCATCCCTCAGCTGAAACCCCTATCATCTGTGTTACCTGGACATTATTTCTCTGCTGACTCCCTTGCTGCTGTGACAGGTTTGAGACTGTACCTGAAATTCAGTGGCAAACACAACTGTAACTCTGTGTATTGGCAACAGAGGTACAGAACTCACTTTGTTATTCACCAGTTCCTCATTCGATCCTCAGACTAGTATCTTTTTAGCCATCACAGTTTCAGGTTGTTGCTGGTTCAATCACAGTGCAACTAAATGATTGGGAAACAGGATACAGGAACTGACAGCCACTACCAAAAACTCTCAGGTTTGGTTTTGAGAGATTCTAGATGACATTCTCAGCAGAGATTGCAGAAATCACAGCTGGAACAGAGCAACTGCATCATTACATTGTGAGCACAAGTAAAACAAAGAATATCAAAAGCAAACAAATACTTCTTAAATCACATAACTGCAAAACAAACTAACTAATCAAAAATTACTTGAAAAACAGCATTTAGGGCAAATGCTTCATTCCTTTCTCAGCCATTTTCTAATCTGCCAGAAGGCACGAGCAATGAAATCTATTTTCAGGGAGCCTTTACATACCCAATATAACCCCTCATTCCATTTCAGATAGGGAAGCTCTCAATACACTGCATTTCTGAACCACCCTATCTGATAACATAAATCCCTTATTACAGTCCACAGACAGGCTGAAGTAACTCCCTTCTCACTCAAATATGAAAACAGGCAGAGAACATGCAGCAAACTGGACCCAAACCAGATACAAAGAGCACATTACACTGTTTTTTCGAGCAAGACAGCAGCCACAAAAGGGTGGGATTTTTCTACAGAAAACTGAATGACCAGCTTGGCATTCAAACCTCAGTTCATTACTTTTGACAAAAGACAAGAATGTCTCAGCTATAGAAAGGGAAATTAAAAAAAAAGAAATCAATTTGCTAAATATCTCAAACTGCGAGACACCTCAGAAAGCTATAGAAGTAGCTGGTTACAATAATGGGGATCTACACATTGACTGATGTCAATTCCATCTCTTGAAAAAGTGAATTTCAGGAATTTTTTAGAGGACAAATTATCACATGAAAATGGGAAACACATTGGAATCGGGTTTTTTTGCAACTGAAAGAATGGATATTTCATATTTCACATCAACATTCAGAAATGAAAAATCACAAAAGAAGTCAAACTATTGTGGACACCTGTAATCATTTCTACAGCAAGCTATTACATTTCAAATGCACACAGTCACTGAAAAGAGATAAAATGGGGAGAAAAAAATAATTACATAACTGTATGAAAGAGTAGAAAAAGCAAAATTGGCAAGTCATCAAACCGCACCACTACAGTAATCTTCCCCATGAAGAGGAATTCACACCTCTGGTGTTGGTATTTCCTCACCGGTCACAAAACAAGAACCCTGAGAAAGAAAAAAAAAAGAATATAAAAGGTGGAGTTTGTATCTGTATCCTTGGTATCTATTCCAAAACGTGCTTTAAGAGAATGTTTCTCTCCAGCTACATTGGGAGCTCCGCTGTGCACACAGAGCTCACACTGAGGAGTTCTGAAAGGAACCTGTCCCCGTGTGCACTTCTGCAGTAACGAATGAATGAGGTGCTTCCTTTGCATCTGTGGATGTTGTGAGAAATTAGAACAAGTCTGATTGCTGCAGCATAATTGGATTGCAGCAGTTGGCAGAGTAATAAAAACCTCCTAATTACATGATCAAACTATATCACAGGCAGAGAAATGCCTGTCCATTAAAGCCTTGCCAACTTCCTCTCTTAGTCATTTCACGTGTCCCACTCAGACTCCTTTTTCATTCTGTTGACTGTTAAAACAAATGCTCATTTTGGTTACAAATCTTTCCATCAGTTATCTGAGGGTACTCTACTTGATTACAGTCTCAAAGGATATTAAAAAATATCCATATTATACAAGGCAGCACCAGAAAAAACTTCATCAGGTCACCTAAGGAACTTGGGGGATGTTGTTCTTAAAGAAAGCATAACTTGACTGAACAGCACCAAAATAAAATGTGGCCAAATTGAATCTCCAATTGCTCTTAAAAGGATTCAAAGCCACACTTCAGAAAAAGCAGATATCTTTATGAAGGTAATTAAAATTGATTTGGCAAATGCCAGAACACCATTTGAAGGTGTGAACTGACTGTGTTCCTTTTATTAGTCTCTCTAACCTCACTAACCGTTTGGGTCTCTTTCCATATCTAAATTAGAATTCAAGTGCAAGACATTCACTTTTCATTAATGTCTCATGCTCCCCCAGCAGAAAAAGAAATCTAAAGTAATAGAATGTTAAGACTGCACCATTCTAGAATAGAAAAAATAGCTATTAATAAAAATTTAAGCCGACAGTTCAAAATATGGTAAATAGACTGATAAGTTCTACCAATTACAGAATTCATTTTGCTTAAGGATTTCATTTCACAACTTTTTCCTTTTTTTTTTTTTTATTCTCATGGTACAGAGTCCTCACAGTCATTGTCATTTCAGAAGGGGAAATAGCCTTGAGGACACCAACTTCATAATGTCACGTGCTGGTGTCAGCCCACGTGTTACGACAATAAAAACAGATTCCGTAACTCCACTACTTGTTTGCAGGAAACATCCAAACCCTACTCAACAATTCAAACATGATGCCCTGCACTGGGGCTGAGTAAAGTACCTGATTAAAATAAAACTGATTAAAACTTTGAAAACTAGGAAAAAAAGTGGGAACTGTCCCTTTCAAAGCAGATTTGGGGACACACAGTCACATTGTATTTATGTTTTAGACTCTGTTATTGTGCCTATAAGTTACATCTGGATGCAATTTTGTTTTAAGATAACCCTCACTAAACTCAAATTCAGTGTTTTAGGGTCTTTTGGATCGTGAGTTCTTGGGAAGGTATAAACATCAAAAACAAGTCTTCATTCAATGGTCTGAGTTCCCTTTTTTGTTTGTTTGTTTCTGAACTGTTGCACGTTCCTGGGGGAGGCATTATCTGTTAATTACTCCGTTTCAAGAGACCCAACCCACACACTGCTGGAATTGCCACTGACTGACATCACATGGGAGTTTCTCACTCTTTGCAGCTGATCCTGGCAAGCCTCAGCTGGACCTGTCTATGGTATAACTGAGCAGCCCAAAAGTTCCTAAAAATACTGATCCTCTCATCCCAGGACTGTAAGGCCAGGGCAGAGCTCTACGAGACTGAAAGGCTCCTGATATTTTTATTTCTTTTTTTTATTTCTGTTATTTTTGTACACTTTATTTCCCCCCAACTTGCCAAAAATTTTTCCAAAGACAGGGAGATGCCTCAGGTATTAAAATAATGACAGAAGTCTGAAATTTACACCAGCAAAATGACCTCGAACAAAGAATTCAGGGAACCAGTTGTGAACAGGGGTTTCAGTGTCTAGCAACTAACACATATATAATGGTGAATTATAATAAATCCTTTGTACTTTTACACAGCACTCTGGCAGGAATAGCAAATAAGCATAGTTAATATGCAGTTTTATGATACATTTCAAAAGAATTCCTAATGACTCTATACTCAACATTAATGAAACTCCTTAGGCAGAGATAACCTTATGAAAAGGTTTAGCTTCTGCCATCATATAATAAATAATAAAGCTTGTAGTGAACATTTATCTTTCACCTCTGTTAAATCTTTCATCATGCAAAAGGCATTAACACCTAGAAGTTAAGATCTTGTACTGGTGCAAAGCACAAAGAACACTTACAAAAAAAAACTTTCAGAAACACAGTTTAGACTGATTTGTTTCAAAATCCATCAAATTAGAAACAAATATTAATTAGAAATTTAGGAAACTTTTCATTTAGGGGTAAATGAGGGTCTTGAACTGAACACCGGTGGATTATTTTAAATAAAGCATTTTTCCCCTCAGACATGCAGATCTTGCATTCAGAATTAACAAACATGTAAGCCACGTGTTTTCTTACAGACCAAAAAGTGAGAAAGGATTTGTCACAGTTTCAGTGACTGTACACTCCCAGTGTATTCAATGCAAGGTTTGTACACACAAGATTTATTTCCAGCCTTGTCCTCTTCTCCCCATCAATCCCTGCTGCTGTAAGCTATGACACCACTTCTTCCTAAAACACACACAAACGGCTTCAGCTATCTGAGCAGAAGGAAGGGCTCATTCCTGCTTTAGGAAGTGAAACAGAAGGTCCATAATCTTTCCAGTGCTATATATACAGGGGGAACAAAATCTTATTCAATTTAACGTCAAGTTTTGACCCCATCTCCCACCTCATGCCTGCCTTAAGCTGACCAAACCAAAATAGAGCTGTGAACC
This sequence comes from Gymnorhina tibicen, assembly GCA_013399875.1. Taxonomy (NCBI): domain Eukaryota; kingdom Metazoa; phylum Chordata; class Aves; order Passeriformes; family Artamidae; genus Gymnorhina; species Gymnorhina tibicen. The sequence goes on from VXAZ01006886.1 coordinate 2,277,041, forward strand.
TCTCTAGATTAGTAAAATAAATCAAGGCAGCGTTACCCAGCAGTCTCTTCCTCACCTTGGCAAGTTCTCCTTGTAGTCTAGTGTCTGTCACAACAGACCTGGCTCTCTGAAGTACCAATATTCCACAATTGGCATCACATTTTCAGCTGGCCCTTTTCTGTTCTAGGTTTTAGAAGAATCAGTATTATCACACAGTGCCCAGAACTTAAAAAAAGCTATTACAATAACCCTGCTCCCTCATAAGATCAATCCTATCAGGTGTCAACTAGTACTGAAATCAAACACTTGAGAAATGAAAGCAAGTCCTTCAGATCACTTCAGATTCGAGTTTCAATTCCCAAATACCTGTAGCTGAAATCCAAACACTGGTAATTGAAATCCAAGCACCATCTAAGCATATTTAAGAGTGAAACACCCTGTGCAAATTCAAAAGAACAGTCACTGGTACCTGTGCTTCTTCACACTGCTCAGTTCTTTGGAATCTCTTCCTCTTCGGGCCACTTTTCACAATGAATGGGCCATGTTCCTCCACCAATATTTCTCAGAAGAACAGTATGTACAAAGGTATTAAATTGTTATTTCTAAGTCCTTGGAGATACAACTCTTTATTAAAGTTTAACTCCAACAAATTAGTGGTAACAATTCTAACTGAAAGAAATGTTCTCCTAAAAAAACACTCGGTACAAAGATCAGGGATGTCCTGCCCAGCTTGGCTAGGGAACCATTCATGAAACCGAGGGGCACCCAGTGCATGAGTGAACAGACAACCCCTTGATAAATCACCACCTTGCAGCAAAGGTGCTGAAGAGTCAGTTCTGCTAATATCATTCCCATCTTAATGATGATCATAAAAACCATTCTAAATTAAAGACTGAATTCAATTTCATACAATTCATCCTGGTAACATTAAAACACTTAGTAGTTGTGCTTTTCCCCTTTAGTCAAGTTCCCCTTATCAATCTGAATTTATTTGACTTTTTTCTACTGCATCACGCAGTAAAAACAACAGAAGAGACTGGATAAAACAAGAGCTGTGGTATAACTATCAGTGATTCTGTACAAGTATCAGAACTACCGGTTTTGTCCTAGTATGGGGGTTTAATGGTGACAGTGGCTGTAAGGACTAATCCAGCAATCCACCAAAAAGCTCATTTTCCCTCCAGCAACTTACACAACAATATTTATGCTTCTTCTTTAAGGAACCACAGAACCAAAAAAGAAAGCTATAGGACACCTAGGCCATCTACACAAAAATTAACTCAATCTCCTCTGAAATCAAAGTTTGCCGAGTTTTCAAAGTTCATCATTTGTTTGCCATCACCTGGTTCTAGCCCCTTCATGACTTGCAGTGGTGTGACAGGAAATATCAGATATACCCAAACAGCACTGATATGTCCTGTGTTCAGCCCCTTACAGAAAATGTCGTCAAGATTCTTAAGAATATTCTTAAGTTAAAAGAATGAACTTAAAAGAATTTAAGTTTTAAAATTTGAATCAAAATTACAGAAATAATTCCCACTGTTATCTTTTCAGCAAGAGATCATGACTCTGCCTTAATCACTGAATTCTGTCACAAAATCCACAAGCACTCTGAAGGTTTATTTCAGTCTCCTGTTCTGCTGAGTAATTGTAACACTCCAGATTTGCAATTATACTCTTAACACTTAAACCTGTTGATGGAATACAGAAAATAAAACAGCAAAAAATTATACAGGCTTCTTGTAAACAGACCGGCAGGTCAGAACAGCGGTGTTGGCCTACAGTCTCTTCTCCTGCTGGAGTGATCTCCAACAATCACTCCAGTCTTTGAACGGGCTCCTTCTGCCTTTTCTTCGCAGGGAATGTTTCAGTCTCTCGTATCTGAAGTTATTTATTCAGCTCAGCTATCAAAGCTGCAGTCACAAATTCTTTCATGTGGCTCTAAAGGTCAAAACCACGTCTCTCCAGTTTAGGTCACTCTTGCTGCTCTTATATTGCAAATCAAGGCCAAAAAACTTAAGTCTTCTCTCATGAAAGAATGAGAAACCGTTAATTTCACCAGTGACAGCAGTACCAGACATAGCACAAACAGCGGCACTTAACAAAATGTGACATTCACTTCTCTTCCCAAAGATCATTTCTGGTGGTACATAGATATTCTACATCAAGTTATCTTCTTATGCCACCAAAGCTGAAATAAACTGAAATTTTTCTCATTTAAAGAAAATATTTATCAACATTATAGGAAAATATTTCCACATTGTAATTCATGTGTTCTCTTACACAATCTTACCTAGAGCACTTCAATTTGTTAGCCCTTGATTATAAATTATAAACAAGCAGTGCATGTGAACTAAGTTCTCCTTCCCTCTCAGAAAAAAAAAAAAATCAATCTGAATAATTAATTACCAAAAACCTACACAGTTGTTTCTGCAGTAGTAACACACTGGGCAAGTTCAAAATTTTCTAAACTCACTATTTCATAATCTAGACTTAAGCCAGGATCCAACTCCGCTTATTTTAGCTGTCAAAAAAGAATAATTTGTTCCATCTTCTCTAGGTGAGCCTTCCTCTCTTTATAAATATTGATTAGAGAAATAGTTTTGAGACAATTTCTAGAGAGCTCAAGTTCATAAAATGGGTTCCTGCTACAGTGTGCTGCCTAGGACTGCATGCCATATGCAGTTTTGGCTGCAGAAAGCTCAGCAGGCAAGGCAATAATTCCAAGATCTGCAATAAAAGCCAGTCGAAAGGCCATACTTGAATACAACACTCAAGTTCTCAGCTGGACAGATCTCCTCACTTCAGAAATCCTGGAGTCCACGGGCAAATCCAACAAGCATCCAGCACCCGGCCAAGCAAGCAGTGACTGTTTGAGCCCGCAGGACCAGACCAGTCCAACACTGATGTATCAGCACATTCACTGCTGCACTGCCAGGCCTGCACTGCAGGCTCAAACAAAGAGTTAAACCTTTCCTGTGTAGCACACATTCAACTCCATCCTCAAAGAAAAGGAATGCAAATAATCATTGACCTCTTTTTCCAGGACACTGTTTTGCCATGGAGGAATTTAACTGCTGAAGAAACCACCCATTTGATCCTGCAGCATTACATGTAGAGGAATATGCTACACTGAGCATTGGGAAGTAATAACAGATTTTACATACAAATTGGGAACTAAGTTACAGTTACACTTTTCTTCTATTAGAACCCTTTTTCACTGCAAGAGCTTATTTCTTCTTCATATAAAATGAGTTACTTCCACTGATGAATTGGTTAAAAAGCCTTCTACCCTATTTAAACTTATTTACTCATGATACACTAGAGCAATAAAGAAAAACCCTTCAGCAAGGAAAATATCCTCTATAAATACCCATGCCATACTTTCCGCAGGCACAGCTGTGTATGACCACATATATCATGTATACATGCAAGATACACAAGTGTTGAAGAATTGTGTTCAGAGCCACCCCAGACGACTGCCACAGCACCTGCATAGACTTATTTCAAAATAGAAATGCTGGTGGTGTGTACACATGTACATAAATATACCGTAAAAGTAAGCTGCCATGAGATTACATCTGAAAGAGGACATCAAAATGTACATAACAGAATTGCTAAACTATTTACATTCTCTCTCCACTCCTAGATACTATAAAGTTAAAGTAAACCTCTTGGGCAAAAACTTCCAAAACCTTAGACTGACCTGGAAAGACAAGACAACCACTCTTCACTGGAATAAAATTTTACCTTGATGTTTTCAGACAGAAAGTTTTGCTCCGTTCACGTTACAGTAACTTTGTAGAGCTTTTGTTAACTTCAATTCTTATGTTCTTCTATTCCTTTTGATCACATCATGGCAAAGTCATTTCAGATCAATACATGGCCCCAGAGGTCAAAAGAACTCCAGTCAATGGGTTATTTGGACCTACCATGTACTATTATTAATTAATCCTCAGAAAGAAACATTGTTCTACTCACAAAGCAGAGATAAAGCAGGAATAGCTGGATCCAAATTCACAAAAATCACTTAGTCCTTAAAGTTAATTAATTGCTTCTCCATACTTTCTGGGGGCTTTTCCTATTACAGCTGACCATGGATGGCCTCCATTATTTCACATGATTAGAAACAGTATTTAATTTCATGAACATTTTATTTGGCGATGATTAAATTTTAAGTCTTTTGTGGTTACCCTTCTACTCTGTTTTAGCAGGGTTTTAGGAACAATGTTCACCCTTTCCAACAACTATCTGACCAGGGGAGGGAAGGAGAAGCTCATGCCAATGAGACAAGGAGAACCATGAGACAGAAGGAGAAACCCTGAAATAACCAAATTAGTTTAAGCCTTTATACATCTCTTTACGTCTCCAAAGAATGTCTCTTACAGTTGAAGCTGTTACCTAAGCTTCTGTGAAGTCCCATAATACTAAATAAGGTTTGACATTAGGAAAAACTGCAAGTCTGCAAAGCACCTCAATGTCCTTAGTATTTCTGTAGAAATCTATTTATGGTATGACTTCCAAGCTGATGTGTATGTACAGCTTTTCAGAAGCAAACTGGAAATCTGCAGACCCTGCTTCAATACCAAAATTAAATTTTGATTCCTCAACTCCTCCTGAAACAGGCTGAAATTACTTTTTACAATAGAAAGAAATAAATTATTTGGTACCAAAAAAACCCCAGTTAGTTTGGATTAGTAAACCAGGTCTAACAAAAATCTCAGACAGCAACAGTTTTACTCTGAGTTTTCCAGATGTTCAAAAGATAGACATATGTTTTCCTTTGGCTGTGTATCTATGTACAACAACAACCTCCATGTTCTTGCTTTTAGAATCCACACCAAAATTGTGAAGCTGTAATTACTCATATCCACTTAGTAGAAATTCTTAACTCACCGGAAAACTTCCCTACTGATTTAGTCACTGATTGTTACACAGATACCAAGATTTTTACTTTCTCCCGGTAAATATCCTGATTCCACAGAAGAGCTGTGTCCGATTTCACAGACTGCTCAGAGTTGGAAGGGAACCACAGGGATCACGGAGTCCAACGCTCACACGAACGGTCCATGCAGGGATCGCACCCACACTGTCATTAGCACCAACTGAGCTCATCTCATCTTCATTGTCCATTTCACGGACTCGGACTCCTTAATTCTGCCTTTATAGGCAGCAGCATCGAGAGCACAACTGCATCAACGCTATTTGGCAATACTGGCTCACAGCTGCAGAGAACAAGTAGTAGGAGTAATTGTTTGTTTAATGCCTCTGCCAGAAAAATGTATTTTGGAAGAATGAAGACCCAGCTGTGTTGGTTGCTGCACAAGGACCAGCCAAAAGCATAAATAATCCCATGAAAAACAACGAGGCAATTTACAGTTTCTTGAACTAAGATTGGCATATCCAGAAGGCCTGAGCCCCAAGAAATGAGCATAAAAACATAGAAAGCACAGGCACACAATAGGCCTCTGCTCAGACATTGCCTATTCTACTTAAACCATTGAAATTCAAGTTCAAGTCATCTGGGCTAACTACAGAGTGGAAATACACACAGTGGAGGGAGCAAACACTTTTTTTCCTTCCTATTAGGAAACCACACTCCCACAAATTTCATTTCTCTACTATCTTTAGTATCTTTGCACCCTGCATACTTTGTATTTACACCTTAGCTCATCTCCACAACAGAGGACAATGATATTCTGTTGCTATTTTACAGCAGTGCTTGAATTACTGTCATGAAATTGAGGAGTGTTTCTGATACAGAACTTTCTGTTCTGATTCACCTCAAACAACTTTCCTGAAATTAAACTCTCCCTTCAGAAACTGCAAGTTTTACTTGAATGAAGATTACAAGTAATCCTCTGCTATATCAGATTATATAATATAGGGCACACGGTACCTCTAGATAATTGCAGGGCAGGATACAAATGAAGATTAATCTTTTTCACTCTGACATGAGGCAAACAACAGCTGCAGGTTTAAATTATACCATCAAATTCCACAAGACCGTAAAAGCTTAACGGTATCAACACCAGTTTTCAATCTAAGTGAAACAGTATATATTCACTAAGGCACTGAGAGATTTTCACAATTTAGGGAGAGATGCACCTGATATCTTGTGCTTTTGCTCTTACTACTAAAGCTTCTATTCATCAAAACTCAATTGCAGTTGCCTCTGCTCCCACCCCTCCTCAAAAACCTCTTCTACCGCAAGGAACAGTTCACTGACTGCAGCTTGTTAAGCAAAAGAGCGCCTAAAGTACACAGATTCATATTGGGAAAGCAGCTAAACAATTACACAGGGATATTGATTACCAAAGACATTTACTTTTATTAAAAGCATTATTCAGATTTGAACACTGACTGAACATTTCACACTGCGTTCAGTCAACAGCAATGCTTCACGTCCCAGTGGGCTACAAGCTAAGCTCCAGCTCCATGGCATAGTGTGTGGCAGAAGAATCCAACCATGGAATTATCCCATTTATCATCCTAATTATGCCTCAGAAGCTGCTGCATTAACATCAATATCTGCATCAAACTCCAGGTGTCACTACATATTCTCAGGCAATGAGCAATGTCAGCATGCGAAATATAGAGCTGCCCAGGCAGAAATCAATGGGATATTACTTCAATCGTCCCCTCCCTTCAGGATCCTGGCCAGATGAAGAAATATCTGTGTTTGATCCTTATACTTACAGAGGGCCCCAGCTGATACGATGTGCGACTCCACAGAGCAGCTTGGAGAACCCTACAACACCCAGATCAACAACTCACACTCTCACATCGAGTGCAAAAAGAGCTTTGTGCAATATTTTTACCAGACATGAAAGGAAGAAAGGAAGATCCCTTGCATAGTAAGTACATTTAGACTGCTGAAAGAATAAACAGAAAAGATATTCTGTAAAATGCGCAATGAGAACACACAGGTGCTATTGCAACACTGAGGTATGGCCAGTCATGACCAACAAAAGGAGCCCTCATGACAAGGTCACAGTGCTCACAGACTGCCCCCACAACACTGAAAGCACCTATGGCATGGTGAGAAAAGCACCATGGTAAGAGGAGATTCACAGGAAAGCCATCCCACACAACTCATCTGAAAGCACCCCCAAAAGCAGTGTGAGCATACGGCTTTGTGTTAGCAGCGTTGGAACATGGTAACCAGCAGAGCAAAATGGTTATCAAAAATAAACTTGTACAGGATCTTTTCAAGGAATAGCTACAGTGACTGCCAAGAGAACAAATACTGACCCATAGTCCTCTCTGACACACAAACTGTTTTTACACCCAGCACGGACAACACCAGTGTGAATCCCCCCTCCCCTCCCAGCTTCTTGTTCCACAGCTACAAACACATGAAGCAGCAAAAACAAGGAATTAGAAGCTTCGTAAAGTAATTTTTTTACAGAGGAAAAAGTATCCTTCCCACAGATTAAATGCAATCTTTGATTCAGATCTTTACATTTAAGAGCAACAGACTTCTCACTGCATTTATATTAATGCTCAGACGGGAAGCTTTGTTGATTAAACATTCAATTGCTGTTGAGTATCACCACAGCCTTATTACCTCGTGGTGGTGTCTGAGAGTGAATCTAATTCTAGCCCAGCACTAACGCCTGTAAATTTTTTCTGAACTGAATTTGCTTTTTCATACTTGTGCAAATGACTAATTTGCTCAGTAGTAAAACTTCTTTGCTGACTGCAATAAAAACAACCCCAAAACCACACCACAGGCAGTTTAATCAAAACTAGCACATCTTACAGGCCCTAAAATGAAGGGGGAGCTATGGGCAAATGACTGGAAAGAGGAACAGCAGCTTTCTCTTTTTATTTATATACTGTGTTCAAGTTGGCTGACTTTGGTTTTTTGTTAAAATTTAGGCCTCTTCTTGGGCAGCTATTTGTACTGTGATGACATTGACTTGATAGAAGACTGTCAGAAATACAGGAAGCTCTTACCAGAATCCATCAAACCATTTTAAAAGTCATCTAAAAGAAGGTCCATGTAAACATGATACCCACTGGTTAAACCACTGCCAGCCTTGATTGTATTTATAGTATCAGAAGGTTCTTCTAAATTACCTTGGCTTCTTGTTTAGTACTACCTATTCCTAGTTAATGAAAGTTGAGTTCAACAGTAGCATTCTGACTGCAGGTATATTGTCTAAATGGAACAAAGATTCTGCTGATATTAAAGTATGCAGGATGGAGGAGATGCCCTGTGTAAGTCTGAAAAGAACCACGGCCTTCTTCATGGTGTCCTCTAACTGCATGCTGTATGAAACCCTGCACATTAAATGGCACAGCAGAACCTACAAAGAGAGCAATCAGGGATATGAGCTGTAATTTAAGGTAAAAATAGTCTGTTCACAGACTTAGACAAAGAAACCACAAAAGAATGTGCTGCTGAGAAATGCTTTCTCCTGCAAGGTAAAGATGCATCACATTAAAAGAGATTTATTTTCAAATGAAATTTGTAATACATTTTGACAAGAATAAACAGCCAAGATGGGGAACAACTTCTAAATTATTAAAAATATGAATTGACTTAATTTTATTCTTATGAATACTAAAATAAAGCTTTGCCTTAATTTTGTTCCGAGACCTCTTCTCAAACAAGGAGGAGGACCTGTTGTTACGCTCATGGCTTTATTATTCCCCTTTGAATTTTATGAAGCAAAAAATGAATGTAAGAAATTATTTCTTAAATGGCTCACATCATCTTAGGTCCCCTTTTTCACCTTATGAAATGTTTCCCACTAATCTTGATTTCACAAAAGGACAAAGGGAGGTAAAAACATTGGAGACATTTTTTCTGATTCCCTTTTTTTGTACATGAATGCAAACAATTAGATTATAATTAATGTTTTATCTGTCAGCTACTCCTAATATAACAACATGGCACTTCCATCTGAGCAGTAGTTTCTGTCACTTACTGCTTTTTCTGTATTAATATTTCATGGTATTTAAAAAAACCCACAAAAACCACAAGAACAAAGTCAGCAGTAAAATAAAATACAAGAGAGACCAAAGAGTCACTTCAGACCTCATTTTCTATTCATGGTGTAGAGTTTAACAAATAATGTGTCTGTGTTTGATTTTATTATGTTACTGTGTGACCTACAGAATCTCGGGAGACCAGCTAAGAGAGATGACCATCATTCCATTAGTGAGAAAAATCAATAAGAGTAGTTACACACTTTATGCAGTCTAAAACCTAATTCATACAGAATTTTTAAGGAGAAGAATAAAAAAACCCAAACAAGCAATTCATAACTTTCCCTAGCCAATAAAGTAAAAGAAAACTATGTTTCATTCACAATCAAGGCCAAGAGTCTGGCTGTTATGCCTAAATACACCAAATGCAAATATAAGTAGCATCAGTATTACAATATAGTGTTGCTTTGGGGGTTTGGTGGGTGGTTTTTTCCCCCCTTTCAAACCATTCTTATCTATAATTTCACACCTAGTAAAAATGACATCCATATTTTACAGTAGCTAGAAATGCTAAACTAAGAACCGACACAAATGGAAAGTAGAGATAAGAGACAAGCGTTCTGCTTAGAAAAAGAAAGTAAAAAAAAAAAATTAGCTTGCAAGCTTTTCTCCCATCTCTGTTTTCTCAGGCTCCTTTAGTGCTTTTGCCAGAGGAGAAACGTAAAAATAAACTGGGGTGATAGGAAAACTAGCGACACCCTAAGAAAATTACTTTTAAAGCCCTGAACAGCAATTTCCAGCCAGGGCATAATACTGCGCGGTAACCTGCATGTTCCTGCCTCGGTAATGACACGGCATCCCTGCCACCAAACGGGACCCTGCTGAGCCACGAAGGCTCACGAACCTTAATGACACCGTAAGGGGATAACAGGCGAACATGAAAGAATGCCAGCTTCATGCGCACTGCAACAGCAGCTCACAAATCAGTAACTGCCAGCAGTATTCACCGTGATTTTCAATTATCCTTGAAACACCCAGTCATACCGGAATTTAGTTTAAGGGACAAAGTGCAACTACAGGCATCAGAGCCTAATCAAAAACCCCCACATTTCTCAGATGGTGTGGGGATGCTTAGAATAATGAATAATCTTCTTAAAAAACCCCACAGAGCAGAAAGATGTGTAAGCCTGGAGAAAACAGCACAGCGCTGAACGCACCCCTCTCAGGGGCTGGGAAATCATTCACACTTAGGACTGCCCTGTTGATTGCCCTAATTATCAGCTTCCTCCCCAGTTCTGGTCACAGACAGAGCACACACACCTTGCTGCATTATCCAGTGGTTGCTATGACACTCTGAAGTAGCTGACAAAGACCCTTTGCTTTGCTGAACACAGACCAAGAGCATCCTCAGCCCTGAAACACAGAAGCTGCTCAAACGCGCGCTCCAGGAGAAGCTCCATCCTTTGGAGCACGTGGAGAACAAGCCAGGATGCTGCTCAAACCCTTGAACAGGCAGCAAACACAACTTTCAGCCCCCAGCTTTGTCCGAGGCTGGGAAGAGGCACTGGCTCTGGAGACCACTGCAGGAAGGCTGCAACTGGTACCATTAACCCCCGGGTGCTGGTGGACAGCTCTGGCCCAGGGCTACAGACACTCTCTCCTTGAGGAGATCAAATAAATAAATCAGCTTTATCATAGCTAACAGGTTCAATAGAATATAATGCAAGGGGAAAAGAATTCTTTAAAAGCTACCAGAGTCAGCAAACGAAAAAAACAGAAAACCCAAAAGAAACCCAAAACAAAACAACAAACCACAAGAAAACCAACCAACCCAAAAAAAAAAAAAAAAAACACAACACACCACAGGCCAAGCAACCAAAACACTGAAAAAATAAGAAACTCGCAAACTGTTTCTCAGGAATAGTACAAAACCCTGAGGGAAAGGAAGGGAAGAAAGCCCACGGTGCCAGTATTGCTGCCACAGTCTCCACATCCAGGGTAAAAATGCAATTGAGTTGCTGCACTTCCAAGGGAGTTAAGTGTGTGCCATTAAGGACAGCTATAGATTGTAAGACAGCAAGAGGGAAAGAAAACTGAAATCAAGAAAAGAACCACCTAGTCTGAGTACCTCCAAGCTACCTCAACCTTTTGGAACAGGGCATTTGGGCTGTGGAAGATGTTTTCTTCCTAAGTTTTAGTGGGAAACACATTTTTGGCACACTACCCAAAACCAAGGTACTTGTTTCACACTTGCTTTAACAGCAGAGCTGAGAGTGAATGACACTGGTGCTTCTACCACCACCGCCCAGCTGGTTTATGACAGAATTCAGAGATCATTTTGCCCATTCACAAGAACAAAAGAAGCCAGATAAAGCCATGTTCTGGCTCATACAAACAGCATGCGCTGCTTCCTTTCCTTGCACTCCTCCGTGTTCCTCACTCGGCTACACAAAGTGCAAAGATCTGGCTTGGGAGCACAGAACAGGTGGGAGCACAGAACAGGTGACAAGCTGATAATCACAGAATGTGGCTCATCTCTCAACAGAGAGTAGCATTTAAAATAGAAAATGCATCACACCTCTTTCACGAAGAATAAGCAGCAAAGGAAAATAAACTTCAAGCCAAATCCTGCCCATGGAATCTCACAGAGCCAAGAAGGAAGCAAGAAGAGCAAATCCATGGTGTTTCATGAGCAATGTCTTAGCCCAGAGCCTTCCTTCTTTCCAGTGCCACATCTTGAGGCAAATCCTAATACAAAGTCATCTCATTGTGAAAGAGGGGTTTATAAGCTGCTTGAAAGAAACAGAGCATATAGTTTTGTACTGCCTTGGACACTGATCTTGATCGGCAGAATATGCACTGCTACCATTTCCCAACTGAAAGCCCAGTTTTGATCTCTTTACTTTCAACTTCATTAATAAGCCCCCCTGCTGACTTCAATGAAGGAAAAAAAATAGGAAAAGACATTAGCTAGCATAATTAAAGGGATTAGAATCTGATGCATATCAATCCCAAAAAGCCATCTGATTACAGAACAAACCCCAAGTATTGTACAACAAAAAGACAGACATTAAACTGAAGTCCAAAACCAGGTCTTTTCACCAAGTCATTAAGAAATGCATAAAATATATTTGTATTTTCCGTGCTTCAACTGTTACAGGTCTTGCCTGCAAAAATTACAAATAAATGTTTAAGAAGTTAACAAATGCACCGTTCTCATACACAGAAACAGTGGCCTAAAGCTAATCAATCAATTGATCTACAGATTCATCAAATCTACTCCTAAAATGGAAATGGAACAGTTGAATTCCATATGCTATCATTTATGCAGAATATGCAGGGTACATACAAATAAGTAATACAAGGCATGTATTGCAAGCAAGGATACACGATATTTTAAAGTAGTTTTTACAAAGTGTTCATATCATATTACAGTTCTCTTCAAGAAGTCAACTTAAAATGGGAAACATTTTCATGAATCAGTGCTCCAGATGCATTTAAAAAGAACTAACAGCATGAAAAATCCTTCTTTATGGTAGAGTTTTTACAAATAACTTGACAAATAAACTTAAATTCTTAATTCTTAATTCTTTAAATTCTTAGAATTAAAATTCTAAGCAGCAATATACATCTAAAGTAAGCCTAATCTTGGACTAAGTAATTTCCCTCAGTTGCTGACGTAACATTTCGTATGAGAAGTTTGAGTACAACACAAGGAACTACAAAAAGCACATGTAATGATCTTTATCCTGTTATCAGCTGCATTCAGATACATTGGTGATGAGACTTCTTAAAATCCACCTTCTCTTCAGAAGTACCACGCTGAGAAACAGCCCTGTCCATCAAATAGTATGTATCTTATGCTTGGAGTGTTGAGCACATCAACTGTTTCTTAGTCTTTTAATAACATTTTTCCTACCTGCAAAAGTTAATTTAATAAATTCCACTTATTAGTTTTAACATCCTTACCAATTGCTCCATGATATTAAATATTTCTCATAGGATGCAATCAAAAATTCACTGGCATGAGTCAGGAATGGCAACATTGGTGTCCCGTGGAAAATACGTGGCTGAGTTTCTCCAAACTCCACACTCAAGAATGATCTCCCTGACTGAAAGGATTTGCAGTTAAATAGATAACCTGTCAGCACCTTGAGAAAAAGAGAAGGTCAAAAGGTCTGGGTGGGCTAAACAGCATTTCGCAGAAACACAGGGAAAATTTGAGCCCCAAGCACAAAGAAAGACTTTCTAGCACACGGTCCCAGCCTCACACAATATCCATCTCAAAGACTTCAGAAACAGGGATAATACCATGATTTTTGTCACCTTCTCCTGTTCACTACAGAACATTAGTTAAACTAAACGGTGGCTAAAACCGATGCCATAAAGACACTTTTCAGCACATCAGTAGTAACCACATCACTGGGTCCGGTAGCAATTTGCTCAAGGCAAGATTTTTAAAGAGATTTACAGTACTGACATATGTAAAGTTAATTTTTTTAAAATAAATCAACATTTTTGTTCTTTTCTAGTTCTCCAAAACTGTTAAACTACAATTTTACTCTCTAATCTTAAGAGGTGCCTTGGGGTGACATGAAATATGCAAACACTCTCTCTTTAACTTACCCGAGTTACAAGGTGGGTATCAAGAAGCCCCAGGAGACTTCAGCCCACTTACCCATACTTTGCATCTGAACAATTCAGAACAGGCTGCAAAAATCTCTTGACTGTCCTGAAGACAGGTTGTTTTTAAAAACTGAAGACAAAACCCAACTTTACCATTTGAAAAGAAAGGGAAACATTAACAGGAGAAAGAGGAACAAAGTCAATTATAATTTTTAATTAGCTTTCCAAGCTATTCAGTGAACATTGGTGCTCATGAATAGCAATCAATACTGCATTCTAGTAATTTGTTATGCAAATTAAGCACTTCAGCAGTATTATCCCATCCAAAAGTTAATACCCTTAACAAAAACTCAAAAAAATTAAAATCTATTTGCCCTTATTATAAAGGCAAAGGAAAGAATGAACAGAGAGAACTTTCCTGGAATTTGAACTAGTTCTACAAAGGTACCTGTTTACATTCCAGAACAATTCCCACAATTTGAAGAAGATTTTGATAACCAGACGCTTTTGAAATACCAAGCCCAAATTCACAAAAGACAGTTTGTTCAAGAATTATAGCAGAAAAAGTGAACCATTAGCATATATAAAAGGAGTTTACAGCCTTAGTATAGTAAGAACAAAGTCAATATCTCCACTATGAAAGAAAAAGAAAGAAAAAGAAGACCCAAACCACTGGTACTGGTCACATTGAAGCCTGGTCTGAATGCAGAGGAAGAATGGTCAAACCTCATGTAATTCCTGCTATAAAAGCTATGAAGACAATATGCAAATTTTCCCCTAGAACGTTGTTTTCAGTGATATTTGAAAACAATGTATCTTCAGCTGCATGGTAAACATAGCACACACAGCAACTCATAAGTAACATCAAGTTAACCCAGTCAGCAGCTGGTGAAAACTTATTTTAAAATCGAAAGCATTCTTTTTTTTTCTCCTGGCCAGACAAAGTCTGTAGTGTTAACAGAACATATTCATCTCAGCAGCAGTCAGGTGTTTTACTGGTCATGCAGAAGTCTCACTTTATCACACACATACCCAGACAAAGTATTGCAAATCACCGGAAAATCTTCTCCATAATTTCTGCCAGCACAAAGGAGCATGATCCCACATGGTTTGTTGGGTTTTCAAGCATATTACCTACTATGTCTCTATTTCAGGTCACACAAATGTGGAACATCACTTTGTACAAAGGCTATGAAACATGGTCAACACAATTTCTCTCACCCATTCTGAACTCCTGTGTGCAAACTTGCAGATTACCAAGGGTCTGCACACATGGACTGACTCAACTTTCCTGTAGTTAGGAGAATGACCCACTGACTCCCACATGAGCTGATGTGCCCCTGAAATACAAGAATACTTCAGAATAATACTTCATTAAAATGAGCACACTTGTTCTCCAATTTCTCTAAAATAAATACTGCATGGAAATTCCCCTGCAGCAAAAGTGTCTCCAGCTAAATCACTGCAGTGAACAGTGCAGCAACTTCTCAGGGTCACGCTCTTACAGAACCCTTTCGGATCCATGAGCTGGCAATGACATCTCCATTCCCTTTCTGCAATGCAATGATCATGTGCACTCCCCATCTTGGAGAAAAAATACCAGTGTGAGCACATGATGCGGCAGTTCTTGTGCATTTTGAGCAGTCCATTTTTTATGAGGACCACAGGGGAGCTCATTATCTTCCCAAGGTAGGTGCAATTGTTGTTCTGAGCCAGGTATCTTGGAAAGTCTATGCAGAACCTTCCCTTTGAAGGGCAGAAGTCACTCTCAAAGTTTTGCTGCACGCACTCCAAAGTTTAAGCAAAGCAAGTCACCCACCTGATGGGTCATACAAAGCTGGTGGCAATCAGTCCCACTTAATAATGGGAACACCAAATGTGAAAGCATTTATTACTACAGAAGTTAAAGTATCAGTTCTTGTACATTTCAGATCAACTTCCTGCAACAACAAGCACTAAGAAAGCAGCAAAGCCCTACCTTATAAGACATTAATTTCTACATGCCTAAGAATGTGAAAGGATACAGGTTCTATTTCATTTTCTTTCTGCTTTCCAGATCTCACAGATCACAGGGTGCTGAATTTTGACACTCACTATTTACATTGATATGCATCACGAAAATATTGCTGAGTTTAGAAAGTTCTTACTAAATTTTACATTTAGATCTGAGACTTGAAGTTTAACTTGTAATAACAAACATGAAACCAGCTGAAGTATTACAAGCCAACCAGGAAAAACACTGTTTTTGTGTAACCACAGAGTCCTTCAGTTCAGTTCCCCAGCCTTTGGAGCCTTAGAAGGTGCTACATTTCTTATGAGGCAGAGAGGAAATCAAGAGTAGCATATGATGTCCCATATCACATGTCACATGCTCCTATCCCTTTCCTCCCTACGTGAGGAGGGACTAACACAGCTATTAGTGCTGCCCAGGAACAACGCAAAATAATTCATAAGTAGCATCCCACTGGTGCTGTTTTTCTGAGAGTTACCACTGTGCATTTCCTTGCTTGCCTTGCCTCTCCATCATCAAATTTCTCCTACTGTGCATGCAACAATAGCTGAGAAAGAGATCTGCACATTATACACAGGCAAAGACTGCAATCAGCTCCCTCTCCACAGATTACACCAGGTTTCTCCAGGTCCTGGCTGATTCAACTCCCCTGTGTATTTGGCCTTCAATTTCCTCCTTTGTTCAACACAGTCATTACAATCATTGCAGCAGAAAAGTGAAAAGGTCAGGGGGTCATAAATTATATCAGAGTGATTGCTTATGTGAAATATAAGAATTCTCTAACATGCAGTCAGCCTAAAAGAACTGGGTTAGACAAGATCTGCAAGAAGATACCCAGGAAACATTTTGCAAAGATAAACTCAAAAATCTCAAAAATCCTTTACAATTATGCTACAGTCAGCACTTTGCAGAAGGTATTTTAGTATAGAAAGTGGTGAACTTAAACACAGACTAAAATTAATTTTCCTTCTATGTCCCAGTTTACCCTTCAGCTATTCTCAAGGTTTCACTAAATCCACTAATCTGCCAATATTGGCAAGTCTTGCAAAAATATACTGGGTTTTATTAGCTTCCGAAGAAACAGAAGCTGGTCTATAATTAAATTTCTATAACAGACCTTGTTCCCTTGCCCTAATTTATTTTTAAAATTTGTGGTCTCAATGAGAACTGCTTCCTGAAATACAGTCAAGGCCACATACCCAAAAGTTTACAGAATTTCAAAGTTTTCCCATCAATCTGAAATCTTTCAAGAAGGCTTGTGGCTCAGAGCTCCTTTCCCTCTCTTAGGGTTTACAGTGCTTAAAGCACTGAAGTCTTAGAAACCTCAGAACTTGATTTGCCAACCATTTTGCTTATCAAAATACCAAACTATTTTTTCTCCTCTGTTGATCTTGCTGTAACTAAATGCTCTCTATTGTACAAAGTAAGTACACAGCCTCGTTCTGCACAGAAAGCGTTTATACTGTTCAGCTTCAAGTATTTCCAAAGAAGGTTAAGCTAAACCATGCATGGATTTAGTTCTTCATGTTCAAATGGAGGGTTTAGGAAATCATTACAGCATTTTAGGCTTTATCTCCTAGTAAATTCCACTGTACATTAAAGAATATATAGTCTTTGAGACTGGAAAACAAGACAAGTTTGTATTTTGCAGAATGGGGGTTGGGGGGGAGGGGGAGTAAATATTCCCCTGAACTTATAAGGGAACTAGCTCCTTTAAGACTTCTCAAATTAAAGTACTTTCCAAGTAAAGGCACCTCCAGCAGCACAGCCAATTCCCTTCTCTGAGTGAATCGCCTTGATCATCCCTTGCTTTTCTCCACCACGCCAGTCCCTCCTCCCCGAACACTTGTGTACGTGTTGTCCATATGTTCGCACACCCCCGGGCACCAGGGAAGCGTTCTGCAGACACCGGCGCGGGCTGCAGCCACGCCAGCACCAGGTTTTCCCGCTTGCCCACTCAGCCGGGGTGGTTCCACGAGCCAAGGATGCTCCCCCGCAGAAAGGCACAGTGCCCCGCGGGACCTGCTGCGGGAGCGCGCTTCTGCTGGAGGAAGCGTCCTTTAAAACACAAAACACGGAGAGGCATTTGTGCGGCACACCAATCGGCCACAGGACATTGCGTTGCCAGCCTCGTTCACCCCGAACGCTGCTTCCCACCAGGCGTAACCACTGAGCTACCCCGCGCTCGGGGCAGAGCTGCAGCCCACAACGCCCAACAGCAGCAGGTGCCAACAGCGATTTAAGAGGCTTTCGAGTGCTCAGACTTTAAAAGTATTTATAAACATTTGGAAGCGTGCAGAGAACAATTAAGTTTGCAGCTTACAAATTAGTTTGAAGTGATTATTATTTATTTACCAAGACTGACATTTTGAAACCTGCAAGAATTATATTTAAATCTACACAGATTTAAGTTATTAAAAAAGAAAAGAAACATATTGGACAAAATAGCTTAACATCTTTTATTATTAGAAAGTCATATATCCAACGAACAGACTGACATTTTTTTGAGGTCATGTTGTTTCCACCAAAAATATTCTCTCTCAGATATTTTTGCTGATCTTCACAAGCAGCTCCAGTTCTTTTTGATTTGTGAATCCCTACAAATTTAGATGGACAGCTGAATGGTAATACAAGCCTACTGAAAATAGATGTGTTTTTCTTGATTATTTTTTGCAGCCATTGGAATAGGCCCACAGATCCCACGACACCAAAGACCACCATTAAAGGAGGAGTGCAGAGGAAACAAAAAAGGAAATCAGTTTCCCAAAATAAGCCTCAAAATATTTCTCTTCAAATTACTTCATCTCAATAACTCTGTCTCATCTTGTGCCTTTCTCTTCAGCAAAACACTGAAATAACTGCACTTTGATCATTTTATAGACACACAGTCTTCATGCTTTTTTTGAGGAGGAAAGATAGAAACCAACTACAACTGGCTTCAGTAGCCAATGCTTCTCCCTTTACAACACCAAATCAAGAGTTTGAGTCCACCTTTGCCAGGATTAAAGACCACTATCAAAATGCTGACTTTTTAAGGCAGTTAAGTATAAATCAGACATTTAACATCTTTCTAGCTTTCCTTTTTCAACACAAATTTAAAATTCTGTTAACTAAGGAAGAAAAAATGAACTTTTAAGATCTAAGCCTGACAATAATGGCAAATACCATCTGTTCAGCTGTAGCTTAGAAATTTTTAAAGTAGCTCTCATTAAAAAAAGGGAAAAATCATCCTTCAAACACAATTGCTGTACAGTTTCTTCAGAAATACCTCAAATATTATTGCCAATGCATTCTGTCACAGATTGACCCATTCTAGTAGCCCTAGTGAAACTTAACTCCAAACCAAATTTCTGAAACTGACATCATCTATCACACAGAAAACCATGAGAGCTCACAAATTATTTTAACTTTGTTCCACCAACCCATTTTTACAAGCTCCTCTTACAACCAAGAAATTCAACCCAATTACTGCAAATATGCAACCCAGTATAGGCAAGGGGTGTAATACCTTCCAGCTACAGTCAGGCTGTGATGGCGTTTCCAAGAGCCAAGTGTAAGACAAAAACAACCCACTAAGTTATGAGGGAAACATTCATTACTTCCTTTGTGTTTGTGAGTTTTTGTGATTTACCTGCATGACCCTTGCACTTCTCCCTCACATTCAAAGAAGGGTTTACTATTGTTTTAGGGGATAAAAGACTATTTTCTTAGCTGCTTGATTTCAGAACCTTGGAGTTTAAGGGGGGAGAAAGCCAAAACCAAGTCGTGAAGTCCCTGTAAGCGGATAATGATCAGAGACACATGCACTACATATATAAACACATACACAGTACTGTTAATTGTGTATATTTCAGTGAGAGGAGAATCTACACAAGTCAAAAAGAATGAGTAACTCAGCCCCAAAATAAGCAGAGTCTATTTTTTCTCGCCTACTTTACTTACTCTAATCTGCTAGCAAATGAGTGATAGATGAATACTGATCAAAAAGCAGAATCTTAATATTTCCATTTGATTGCAATTTTCATCAAATGGAATAAAAGGTGTCCCACCTCATTTTAACTGTCCTAAGACACGCAAAGTAAAGTAGTAGTAAATTAAATGTCATTCTTAAAAACTGTTATTAGAAAAACAGACAAGTACTGTCCAAATTTGAGATATCCAACTTCAAGTCATTGGTCTGATTTAAAACAGCAACAAAAAACAGCTCCACAAAATGAGCACAAGTGAAACCTTGGGAAAGCACAGCACTGCTTGACTTCACTACACTCACAGCATTTACCAGTAACAGAGAGGAATCATGGGGCTGGAACACAGACAATGAGCAGAGCAGACTGCTTCAACACAGGTATTCTGAAAGGCAACACAGTGAAGAATAACCACGCATAAAGCTGCAGGATACCCATCTTGGCCAACACTTCACTTAATAGCTTTAAGTTGAATAAAAAGCACTTTGAAAAGAACAAAAAAAGCCCCCAAAACCAACAAACAAAAGCCACCAAGAATTGTTCTATTGACTCAGTGAAAGCAGTTATACCACAGGAAGCCTTAAGGTGAAAGAGATTAAATCAAACATTCCCCCTGTTTGGATAAAGGCAACTATTAGCAGAACAACGTTAAGAGCTTTGAGATAACTGTTTACATTTATAGGAAAACACACAAAGGATGAAACTCCGATTCCACCAAGATACACTGCAAATCTCACATTGATTTAACGAGGGTCAAGATTCCACATACAAAGACCAAACATCTAAATAACAGCATTAACTGCTGGGAAACTGCAAATCCATGCAGAGCCATTTTTAAAATCAATACAGAGAGAAGCCACATTAAAATGAATTGTAATTCAGCACATACACTTCTATTCCAAAAATTGCTTTTAGGTAATAGGCAAAAATCGTCTTTCCTAGCCCAATACTCTTAAATAATCTATTGGTCAACTCACACTCCATCTGTATCTCGAGGATACTCAGTCCCACAAGGGCCCAAAAAAACCTGAACCACTTCTACAATCCCTTTAATTTCTGCCAAGCTCGAACATCTTGTACACACCCAACCTATGCCAAAAAGCCAACAGCATCAGGCATACTTCACCACCAAGCACCATAAGAGATTTACATGAGCTCAAGAAATTTCTTAGAAGATGGATTTTAAGAATCCTCCATCTTCCACATAATGCAGGATTTTGGGGCTGAAAGGGTAAAACCCACTCATATTCAATATGTCTTAAAAACTCATTATTTTTTTTTTTTAATATCAGTTTTTGAGAACAACAAGGACCAAATTAACTGATGCAGTTAGAGACATACATCCAGAGCCTTTAGGCTAATTTTATTAAGAAGTCACTTGAATTTTGATGCCATATTAGAATGCATTATGCATTCTCTTAATAACTCACTCCCTTACTCTACATCTATAAGCAATCATCATATCCATTTTTATTGGAATACACACAGCAAAGAATTGGAAGGCATTTAGAGTGAACTGTCCTAAAGTGCACTTTAGAAATCGACACTTACACATTTTAAATAGTTATATTCCATTCATTAACCTACTTGATACAGTAAATTTGCAGCTCATAAAAGGAAACAAAACACTGAAGCGTTACAGGCATCCCGTAGATTGTGCTGAAAGCCCCCCAGTGAGCGTGCACAACTCTCACCAACTGGGTATAGCTGCTGGGTGTTTAAAAAACAATTAAAGAAAACTGAGCTCCTTTTAAAGTGTGCAATTTAAGTGTGCAAAGGAGAAGGTGTATCCAGATACAGATACAACCCTCGGAGTTCAAAAATAGTTACTTCGAAGCAGAAAAATTTAACCAATTCGTGTAAAACTGAAACCAGGAGTTCTCACTCCCTGTTTTCACAAGCATTTGAAAGAAGCCAAATCACGTGAACAGAGTTCATGAAGATGTAGCCAACACAGAAATGAAGGCTCAAGGTCTTTCTTTCTATTGAAAACTCTTCTGTTGCAGGGTTTACTCTGAAAACTGCATCAGAGCACACTCAGCAAGTCCACACGTCCCATTCCAGGATCCTGGCACACTCCAGTCTTGCACTGTTGCCTCACGAGATGTGGAATGCAGAAGGAATGGTGAAGTTTCCTTTCAGGTTCGTACCGCTCATCCCCGCCCCTCCCCCTGCGTGTATGATGCTGCAGAAAGCACTTGATATGTTACAGCACAAGTGACAGACAAGTAATCCTGCCTCTACGTACAGTGACAGATTTACCAGCTCCTCAAATCACGCCACAAGTGTCTCTTGCAAAACTCCTTCTAACTTATTTTTACAAACAGCCTTTCCCAATCATGACAACTTCTCTATTTTAAAATAATCACAACATATTAAATTCGTAGATGAAAGACTAAAGGCATCAAACCACAAACTTTAAATTTAATCAGAAAATATTTTGTTTCTGATCTAAAAAATGCTTCTCAAGTTTGGTATTAGGCTTCTTTTTCCCACTTCTTCAAATTCTTCTCTCATTTTACACTTATTACTTTAGCTAATGCTTTTCAAACTAGGTTCACCTGTTCTCCAGTTCTCAAGTCCAATAGACTCAGATTCCAGATTCCTCCTCACCCCCCTCTCTACCTCAACTGCAATTACCAAAAGTACAAATACGGAATTTATTATGGGCTTGCCAATGTACTACTTAAAACCTGCATTTGTGGAAATGAAAAGAAGCGTGCCAAGTCTCAAATAAACCAGGATGGGTCTTTAAATCCATAGCAAACCCCTAGAATTTGCGTTGGGCACTTATGCCAGTTTTTTTAAGTCTCACCCACCCACGTTCACTGGGTTGCTAGGCAAAGAACCCAGGAAAAGTCAAACCATAGGAGAACAAGGGACAGCTGAAGCCAATATCCCTGCCTTGGCCAGCTGCAAGTGCCCAGGGAAAAGAGAAACACACTGGGTAGTTTGAAATTCAGGATTTGGGATGATGTTAGGAGGTCACTGCATCCTTTCTCCTCCCTACCAAAAGGTCTGGTCCGTTCTGTGCACTAATATTCCAAGTTCCAACTTATTCTTACAGCTCTCCCTGAAGCCTACCCAGAATGTTTCCTGTTTCTGTTTACTTTCTGTCCTGCCCACAAGAATATGGAGAACATGATTTTATCCTCTGCTTTGCAGGAGCTTTTGATGTACCCGGAAACCATTTGCATGTTCTTCAATTCCTTTTCATTCAGTCAACAACTGCTTCAGCATTGTCAGCTCACATTTTCTAGACTCATCAATCTGCCTGTTCTCTGTTAGAATCAACTCCACCTGGTCCAGGTTCTACTTGCAGTGCAACACTCAAATCCCAAGACTTTTGTCCAGCTGACTCTCCAATAAGGAATGTATCTTCTAACTCTGTTGCTGTGTCCTACTTATCCTGTTAAAATTTTTGCAACTAGTTTGAAGATTATTTTTTCCTGTTAATTTCTGCTTAATAAATCAAAAGGAATAAGATATTTGAGAGACTGAGGAATCACCATTTGAGCACAATCCCTGCGAAAGCCAGAGATAAGTCAAAGATCCCATTTGGTATGTGCCTTCTACCTGTTATTTTCAAACTGCTCTTTTTTAAGGATGCCAGAGAGGGGAAGAAAGAAAGAGTCTCTGAGAAGAGCTACATTTAGTTTATGGTCCTCCCCACAAACAAACTTAGATTTGAGCCAGGCCAAATCTCACTGCTATTGGACTTTTAAATGTGTCTTTTAAAATTACAGAACATTACGCAACATTAAACACATTTTGAATGTCAGGACTTGAGTATTTGCCATGTCTGCTAAAAGAGGCTATAGACAACAGGGAACCACACTTGACACCAGCAATCATCTTGCTACAGAAACAATGCGTTTTCTGTTCCATTTTGCCATTACTCATTTCACAGTAGGGAAGCTCTCTGCACTAAATGACGTGTTAGCTACACCACTCCTTGGGAGATCACACACCTTATAGGAGCCAGGCAAGCTCTCTGCGGCCTTCTGGAAGCAGAACCTTCTTGGAAACAAATTTAAAAAAACACTTTGAAACAACTAAGTCAAAATGGGGACCAGGAGGAAGCCAGGGATAAAGGCACAAAGGGAAGGAACTGCACTTGAAGCCAGAGCTAGATCTCTGAAATGACTTTCCCGAAACATCCTGTCAATCTGACAGAGAAAATCTGTGTATGAGAAAATCCACCCTCTAACATTTTTAAGGGGCATGAAATAACAGTGCCATGAAACTATAATTTCATGAATCCTAGGAGTACAATCTTTTTCATAACACACACTAAGCTGTAACTAAATACAACAGTAATTTGCACTCTGCTTTTTAATGCCTAATGGATGCACAGGAATATAAGATCATCAGTATTTTTTTCCCAATTAGGCAGTAAATAATGAAAACAAAGGGGCAACTGCCCCGAGGGCTTCTAGCCATCTTTCACACACCTCCAAATCATTAAAAGCTGGAAAAGGAAAACTGAGGTCCACACAAACTGTGTGCAGTTTGGCCAGGTGAAGGTGTATCTAGATGCAGATACAACCCTCAAAGTTCAAAACCAGTCACTTCAAAGGTGGAAAAAAAGGATGAAACTCTGACTGCTCACAAGCCACTTAATGTGTGATGACAAAAGACACACCTTGGAGGATGTTCTTTAAGTGGCACACGCTCTGCTTACAATTAAAACATGCTTTGGAAGCTCTTAAGTTCCCAGTTTTGGTAGCCTTCCAAGTAATGCAATTAAAATTGGTAACAATATGATTATGACTGGCAAGCATTCTCTAACTTCATAATGGCAATTTAAATATAGTTATCAGTCTTCTAGGCTGAAATACCTAAAGCTGTTATCAAATACTGACTTCTGTCTTTTGAGACCTCTGAATCATTTCATTATCTTGACACCCAGACTTCATAATCAGACGAATCTTTTATCCTGTGAGACACAAGAGTCAGTTTTCATGAACTGCTTTTCAATCAAAACACTCTGAAAAAAAAAAAAGATTCCTAACTCCATTTATTGATGAAAAAAAACAGAAAAATGAAATAATTTACATGTCTTTACTGGAGTTTATTGGTGAGCTACAGGAAGCACCAGCAGAAGAAAGCACAGTTGCTTCACCTCCCGTCTTCTGACCTAAGCACTTTGCAAACATTACTTCTCATGTATTTAGGATGAGGATGAAAAGAAGGCTCTTTTGTTTTTTTTAATGTCTCCTATGAACTGATAATGAGAAGTATTTCATTATTATTTACTATAAAAAGAAATACAAGAAAACACAGTGTGGTGCAGAAAATTTCAGACTCCAGGATCTGTCTAGTGCGTGCTCAAAGCTTTTCCTTCCCTTTCTTCCCCCCAGGCTTTAAGGTTTCCCTTCTGCAGAAGATGCTGGCTCTGTCTCCCTGGGTTAGCTGTTTCTCTGCTGCTGATAGTCATATCTGATGTATTCACATCACAGACCTGCCAAGTGGGACTGAATGTTCCGTTGATTTGGAAATGTCCACAATGACTAAGACTTCAAGTTTTGCCCATGTAATTAATTTAATTGGAATCAAATATTCTTAGTTATCCAGATCATTGAGAGGCTTTCAGCTGGATTTAAAAATTAAGACTAAAATGTTGTTTATGGTAAGGATGAAGTTCAAATATAGTGAAACTTAAGAGGTTGATTAATTGGGTCTTACAAGAAATTTGGATAAGACAGCCCTTTTAGGACTTCACTGAGTAGTTTAGTAGTACACACTAGAATAAGATAATAAATTATTTAAGCGATCAGCCTTAATGCAGAGATTTGTGGAAACAAAAAGAAAAAGTGCTGCAGGTCGTATTGCTCCCTACCTATGACCACATGGACCTATGAATTTTGAATTTGTTGGGGGAAAAAAAACCATTATCCTTCAGCATGTTCTATTTTCCGTCACTGAAGACCACAAGAGACAGTTCAGACAATTTTCAGACATCATTAACACAATTCCATTAATCCAGAAAGTATGCTTCTGTCTTATTGAAAAAGCTGACAATATTTAAAAGAAAACACTCTTCTGTCCAAAATGGTGATTTTTATTGGACCCTATGATAGAGATCTCAGTGTCAACAACCTGCTACAAGGCTAATAAATTGCAAGTGCATATTTAATATACACATTAAATTCTGTAACTAACCACCTCCTAAACACTCTGATGCTTCTTCGTATTTCTTTTTCCTTGGAAAACTTTAGAGAGTTTTGGGTTTGTTGGGTTGTTTTTTTTTGTTTTTTTTTTTTTTTGGGGGGGGTCCCCCTTTCTATTGAGAGTAAACGATTTTTGCAGTCTGGAGATATTTAGTGAAAGAAATTGTTATTTTCCACTGACTGAAAAATGAGAACCAGAATTGTTCCTGTAATCCTTCTCCCCATCCTCAAAAACATGTGGGAAAAAGGAGTGGGGTGGAGGGGGGTCAGTTTTGTTCTTAAAATGAGAAGCAGCAGAGCACAACAAAGTAGATGAGATAGGATGAGAACAGAAATAATTATCTTTGGCTTTTTTGATCCTCTATACAACAGGATGCTCAAGGCACCAGAGGAGCTTTGTACACACCACATCCTACCTATGTCTCCAACCAGAATGCACCTTCAAGCCACAAGTCCAGATTATGGTTACAGAACCAAGCTTTGCAATTGTGTGCATGAGGTAGCCACAAAATGCCTTTTTACTTAAAACTTGCTTACTGTAGAAAAACAGAGAGCAAGGAGAAAGTAGCACCAGGTTCTTGCTGAAAGAAACCCTTTTTTTCCTTCCTCTACCGATCAGGTGGAGAAAAAAAAAAGGTATATCAAATATTAACTGCATACAAGTGCCAAGATATCGTACTTCATTTATTAATACTGCATTCTAGTCTTTAACAAGATCCAATTTCAAGAAAAAAGGTATATAAAGTAATAAGCGAAAACTTAAAGCACTTGAATATCAATATAAATAACCTTAAAATGCCTATTTTTAACCACCAACTACTGGCAGATTGTGGCTACTGTTCTCCAAAAATGTTCTCTGCAGCCCTCCAGTGGTCAAAGGCACAGTAGAACCCAACAAGGGAACGACCCCGTTTTGTCTGATGAACTGCCGGCAGCGTTTAAAAGACATCTCCCACAAAATAAAAGCTCACACCCTTATCTAAAGAAAAGATCCTTATAAAGGAGATAACTACCTTGAATTACATTAGAAAGTAAAGAGGAGGAAAGTAACTCCCCTCCATCAAAATGTTGCGCGTTACATGTTAATCTGCCCAGAAAACACTGTATTCCCACCAGGACACCAAGGTACGTTGGGTTAGTAACAGGAGCAATTCATTTCCTACAGTCACTTTCTGCTATTCATACACGTAAACGTAAACGAAAACGAAGTCAAGTAACATTTGCTGGAAAGAATCAATTTGCTCACAAAGTTACGGCTCAAGCAGTTGGTTGGCGTTTTTCTAAGAAAACAAACGCCAAACAAACACTGAAGTTTTCTCCTCTGTCTCACACACATGTTCACAAATAAAATAAACGGCAAAGCCCCATATAAGAATAAGAGCAACTGAAACGTTTGAAAATAATATAAAACAGAATGAGACATAGTTCTCAAAACTAAGTTTCTAGAACTTGGGGCTTGAAAGCCAGTCCTAAACTGCATGGAAACAACGCGAGGGAAAAGAAAACAAGCAGAGGCAAGAAATCCCCGACACCTGTGAGACCGGAGCCTCTGGAAGGGGCAAGGCTGGCTGAGAGGTGGGAGCGGGCGACGGGAGCGCTGCGGAACAGCGAGAGCCTCGCTACACCTGCGGCACCGCGAGCGGCGGGCGGGGGTCACCCCGTGTCACGGCCTCCCGGGGAACTCCAGCGCCTTCTCCTCCCGCTCCCCTCCGCCCAGCCCTCGCATGCGAAGCCGCAGCCCCGACCCCGTGCCCGATCCGCGGCTCCCGCAGGAGCGGC